>OX589596.1:23090858-23630123 GCA_951329385.1 Polia nebulosa | reverse complement strand
AACAAAAGATTGCACATCTCTCTTAGGCAGATCAAAGCGGTATACCTTTCCGAGACGGAAGCTGAAAGAAATTTTTTATCATAATTATTTCATCACCAAATCTATCTATAAATCCTAATTAACGAAATTTTGGTTGGATGTTTGTTAATCAATCACACCAGCATGGCTGAACGGATCTGGATGAAATTTGGCACAGAAATAGATTATAGTCTGGATTATCACATAGCTATAATTTATAGTGGGGGAAGTACTAATTCCAGGCGGGCGAAGCCGCTGGCGGAAGCTAGTACATTAATAAATATACTGACAATCATTTCTACATTCAGAATAATTAATTGTTCCTTCATGTTTGTACAATTTAACATTTATTTAAAATTCAATGCTACTTTTGTACATTGTAAATAGCTGTAAATTGAATACTAACTACTTGCTCAATTTTGTACTGTGAACAAATATATGTGGTTACAATGTCCGTGACTACCGCTGGACCCCCAACGCCAATCGCTTGCATATTTGGTAAATAACTAGTCCTCAATTGGTACTAATTAGTACTCGAACAACAGAATTGGTACCTTAGTAGTTCTCGAAAAAATCTACTTTGAAGGTGATCCGGCTGTAGTCACCCTCCGTACAGCAGGACCACCAAAAGGGGCCCCATGCTACAGCTATCCTAAGTATACAACTGTTAAGTAGATGTACACACAGCTCCATTAAGAGGTTACCCACCCAAAAGACATGTGCGTTCAAATCCGTGATAGACCTAAGTTGGTTTTTGTATTTAAAAAAAAAAACCTTTCATTATAATTAATGTATTGATTTAGTGAATAAATAAGTTATTTTAGTTTTTTTTTTGTCTGCTTTTTTCAATAAAACATTAAGTATTTTATTTTTGCGTAATAGGGGAATACAAGCAATAATAGGGCGCTAACATTTACGAAGAGTTATTCAACGTCTAAATAGAGCGCAGGTGTCAAGACCGCTTGCCGTGCGTAAGATTAGAGGTTCAAATCCTAGGCACGAAATGTGCTTTTTGTCATGTATTACATTTTTTTTAAATATGTTTCTATTTTGTTTTAGTAATATTAATTAAGAATTTAAAAATCAAGAAAAAGATTTTTTTATTAATATTTATTTTTGCTATTATTAGGAAGCCGATCCCAAAATAGTTGGGAAAAGGCTAGGCAGATTTTTATTCCTATTATTTAACAAAACTTTGATATAACAAAGATTTATATTTTACAATTTGATTTACCAAATCAAATTGTAATTTTAGTTATTATAAATTCATATTTTGACAACTGATACATCGTAATTCCTTATGAGTATGACTACGTTCGGTGATGCGATAGTTGGAACCCAAGTTGAAACAATGAACTCTTTTTGAAGTATTCTTTAGATTATTCGTAACGAATTCAATGTTGTAGCAGAATAACGTTTTAAAACTTGAGGGGTTAGCACATACTGACGCTGTGTGTACACTCGTGCACATAAATTTATGGATGTCGGAATAGTAACAAACGGTTCAATATCTATATTACTATTCCGACATATATAAATGTATGTGCACACGAGTGTACAATCATCTCTCAATCATCAATTCATAACCCGACCAAATTAAGTTGTCAATAGTTTAAAACCATTGACAACTTAATTTGGTCGGGTTATACGCGGAGATTTAGTATGCAAAGTAATGAAAGCTAATTCTCTTAAAATACAGCACTTAGGAATCTGAATTTTCGGTCACTATAACTTCTTCATGAGTACTAATTTATTTTTGTATAAATTTGAGAAAAAATCACGAAGTTTTTAATAGGGAAATCTTGAAATGAAAATTTAACATCGTGACTACCGACACCCCAATAATAGTATGGTATATCCCGTAAACTACTGGAGTACTAATTTTGAATTTTGGGTAATAATTTTATCTTGCAGGGTACTAATTTTCTATGTATGTTTGAGGAAAGCGACAAGCTCCTCTAACTTGGAATTAACATTAAAAGTCGTGGTACTGCTGAACGAGCGCGCGTAAGTAATCATCGTTGATTTCTCGGTAAATACATTAATGTTTCAGTTCTGATTTTTTTACGAAATGAATCACATATAACGGTACTAATTATTTGTATACATAGAATAGCTGTAGCATGCCCCCTTTTTCGGCGCTCATGGTGGTCCTGCTGAACGGAGCGTGACTACCACGGACCACATTCAAAGTCGATTTTCTCGAAAACTACCTATAAGGTACCAATTCTGTTGTTCGAGTACTAATTAGTACCAATTGAGTACTAATTATTTACCAAATATGGAAGCGATTGGTGTTGGTGGTCCGGCGGCAGTCACGGACATTGCATTACACACAATCAATTGAAAATCTTTAGTTACGTATTGAGCAAAAGCAGTATAATTTTCATTATTCACTATTTGTTAAGTTGTTGCACTCCAGCACATCACCTTTGTTCTTGAAGATGGGCACCAACGAACTGTTGCAACATTCATCAGGTATGGCTTCTTCCAGCAACAACTTATTGAAGAACAAAGCTAACCACGTCCATCCATCTATTCGTAATGACTTCCACACTTCAATTGGTATTCCATCTGGACCAATTGCCTTACCATTCTTCATTCCATTCACTGCTATTCTCACTTCATCCACACTGACCATTCTCACTAACCCCTCATTCATTGGTTTATTCTCTACAACACCACTCCAGATATTTTCCTCATTAATCAGTCTTTCAAAATAGCACTTCCATCTATCCTTAATCATTTCATCCTCTGATAGAAGCATTCCAGCTTCATCCCTTACACATCTTATCCGACTAACATCCTTCGCCTTCCTCTCTCTGGCTCTGGCAAGCCGGTACAGATCTTTTTGGCCAACTGGACTGTCCAGTGTATCGTACAGTTTGTCCTGAGCTTTTGCTCTCGCTATTGCCACGGCTTTCTTAGATTTTTTCTTTAACGCTTCATACTCGCTCTTTTTTTCAGCTTTGAAACTAACGCTTTCCAGTTCTAAACTCTGCCATTCCTTGAATTTCTTCTTTTTTTCCTTCAACACTTCCTGTATTTCTGTAGACCACCGCCATGTATCCCTCTCTATTGTGCCCCTTCCTTTTGTCTCTCCCAAAATATCCTTTGTTGCATCCCTAATACGCCTATCTCATTCTAGCTTTGATTTACACTTCGATTATTCATGTCTCCCATTTCTATAATTTTGTCTACTACTCGCTCTCTAAATTCCTTCGCACAATCATTCTTCTCCAGCATATGCCATTTTAAGAGGAGGACGCTCTTTGCTTTTTTTACACTGTGTTTTTATCGCTAACACCATAACCAGGAGCCTGTGCTGTGAGACCAAGTCTTCTCCTGGCAGCACTCTGCAGTCTTTAACTTGCCTAATATGGATGCGCCTACCTATACAATAGTCAATTTGGGTCTTGTGGTTACCACTTTTGTATGTGACTAGGTGTCTCTCTTCTGGAACCAAGAGTTGGCTACTGCCAGATCAAATGCGGTAGCGGATTGCAACAGTGTCTCCCCCTCGCTATTGGGACTTCCAAAACCCCCCATCCTCCATGTACTCTTTCATAGCAATTTCGCGTTCTTCCTACATGCCCGTTAAAATCACCTCCAACTATCAATTCCTCATGCACGGGGATGGTCATTACAGTTGTATCAAAATCCTCCCAAACCTTCTCTTTCACCCTTTCGTCACATCCTACCTGCGGGGCATACACACTAACTATATTCAGCATCACATTGCCCATCATAACTTTCACAACTATCAATCTATCATTAATCCTTTCAACTTCCATCACGCTTTCTTTCAATTTACTATCTAATACTATTCCCACGCCATTTCTTTTACCGTCTCACCAATTTCCCTCGCCTTTGTTCCTTTCCACTTAGTTTCCTGTAAACACGATATATTTATTCGTCTTCTTTTTAATACGTCCGCTAACTCTCTGGCCCTTCCAGTCATAGTCCCAACATTCCAACTTGCATACCTTAATCTCACTTCTCGAGTTAGCTTCTTACGTTGCCCCCGCCCAGGGTAGTGCAACAACCCTAATCCAATTCCTGCCCCTGCGCATCGCCGCCGGGGTACGCCTTAACTCTATCGCACATTCCATTTAACGCGTCAAGTCCCTCATTAGCAGACACAATTAAAAACCTATTGTTATGTCGACGCGCGGGGCCTGACCTAACCTAACATATTGCTAATGATTTGGTAAATGTTTTACAGTCCGGCCGACTGTCTAACACCAACCCTCCTTGGGAATGCGGTTGCTGATGGTTTACCCGCTACCATGCGGGTGACATAAGGTGCTGAAATAATGCACGGTCAAATTATTTTTTCATTTATTCGCCTCCTGCGACACCCATCGGATGAAATGGGGTGGCAGCATTCTTAAGTCAGAGCCACACGGAACTGTGGCTCTAACCGTTGGGCTGTAAAACCTGTGTGACAAGCGACGGACATGTGAGTGACAGCAATAGGGCTCCGATTGGACCCTTCGGGTACGGAACCCTAAAAATTAATACATACAAGAGGAAACTCGGCAGTTTGTTGACATTGAATCTCTTAGCAGTGTTAAGTCCTCCTTGGTTCGAGTCCATCCGCGCGACGTTGATGCGTCCCTTCAATGTGGCACCCACACTCTCCCACACTGCATGTAGCCTCTGACAATCTACGCAGGAAGCTCCATAGCTGGAAATGAAACATTATGATTTTACACGAGTATGGTATCAAGAAAGGGGGAAAAAACCGGCCAAGTGCGTGTCGGACTTCGCACATTTAGGGCTCCGTAACAAATGAGAGAATTTCAAAGAAAAATTACTAGAAAAAAAGTTGAGAGTCTAATTTTTTGTGTTACTGGTTGCTTGTCTTGCTCGGTCCAAGAAATAATGTTTGGATGTACAATTAATATGTGTCAATTGTTGTTTAAGGTGAAATTTACAGGGTAGCCCGCGAAAGTAAAATTTTCTCACGTTTTTTGCAATTTGCAGGTCAGTGTCAGGTACAGAACAGAAAAAATGTGTGTGTTCTTACGTGTGAACTTATGTTCGCACGTAAGAAGTTATACTTCTTTGGCGTAACAAGATAAAAAACCAAACTGTCACAAAGTTTACAAAAGGAAAACAATCATTCTTCATGAACCACAGACTATAGCTAACCTCAGGGTGTCGGTTCTAGCTAACTTCAGGCTGTAGGTTTTTTGTGAAGGTGTGCGCGCGCATCGTAAAAATTTACTCTCATCATTTCTCCCTAACGCGTCAAAAGAAGTATAACTTCAAAAAGAGTAGAAGTCGCAAGTAGGCGGGGCCCGCGTACCCTGGGTTTTGCGGTGTTCCGCATATGCCTCGTCCACGCGCATCAGTCTTGTTAAAACCGTCACGGTGACGAAAACTTGAAAAAAATACAAAAATTGTTATTGTGCTGTTTTAGAATGTAAACACGATAGCAGAACGAAAAATTCATCAAATGGTGGAATATCATACCGTCGATAAGTCCTAATTTATTTTACTTCGATTAAAATCTGATAAATAAGACAAGTAAAAGTTGACTTTATGCTTTACAAATTAAGGTCTTTCTTTTAAAGTCAAACATATTATTCGCAAAAATTCCTACTATGCACATGTCAAAGTCAGCTACTCTACTACAGTTCAAATGACCTTGTTACGGAAATATCAATCTTATCGTTAATACAACAAAGCTTTTAATTGAATGTATTTAATATGTATAGTGACATCTAGCGGCAGGTAGCGTAGCTTGCTCATTAAGCTATTTTGTGTGCTCATTAAACGGAATGGTAATAAATACTTAAAAAGAGTAGACAATAAACGACTCTATGCTCATATAACTGTGGTTTATTTTCAAATAAGCGGCGACTTATCTTTCAATAATAAATTACCAATCCCACCAAGGATTTCTTAAGTGTTATGATGTAAAATTAACCTGTTTATGTGTGAGTTTGGGTATGCTGGTTCCGATACTAGTGAAGCGCTATGCGATTTGCTGACGGCACGGTTGGCGCAGTGGTTGAGCGTTCGGCTGCTGCGCTGCGTGTCGCGGGTTCGATTCCCGCACGGAACAAATATTTGTATGGCCTACAGATAGTTGTTCCGGGTCTGGGTGTCTTGTGTATGTGAATTATACATGTTTGTGAACGCACCCACGATACGTATGTATTTATAGAATTATTATCATTATAATCATCAATACAACTTTTACAGTTAGAATTGATGTCAAATGTCATGACTCCATAAAATAGTCATTCTATACACGAGCTCAGAAGGTTGTATTGATGATTTTAATGATTACAGTTCTGTAAATACGTACTTGCTACGGCCGCGAATCACATTTTGATGAACATGCAACCTGATACTGACCTGCAAATTGCAAAAACGTAAGAAAATTTTAATTTCGCGGGACAACCTGGCGTTTCCGCCGATCCACAGAGGCATGCTTTTAACTATTTTAGAGCCTTTGTCTAAGGACTTGGCAATAAATAATGTAATTAAAGATTAATAATGAAATGCATAGGTAGGTACTTACAACATAACAAACCAATCACCAGTTGTGGCTCCAGTGGCAGCCTGAGTGATATGTTCAAATATTTTATCTGTGAGCTCTTTGACAGCAGGAGCTTGGTTCTTCTCAAAGAACCCGTATATTTCATTCTCATCAGGTTCCCCTGAAAAACAATATTAATAAAAACTGTGGCTGAAGAATAAACTATTCAAGATGACAACCATGAAATTAGGAAGGTTTTGTTCCTAAGGACATAGGTGTATATGGGGGTGGGCGTGCTCCCCCCCTAGTTTTTTGCTATTACTAAATTATTTTCGGTAAACCAGTTCTGGACCTGATGTAGGGCGTTATTTACATCGTCGAGATTTGTGGAATGTCTGTCAATCTTAAAAATTAACGACGTATCGTCAGCAAACAATACTATTTGAGGTGGCTTTTTTAATAGACGGGGAAGATCATTCATATACTAAAAAGAGGAAAGTTTGAAAGTTTTAGTTTTAAGAGCAAAGTTTCGTGGTTAACGCAATCAAATGCCTTTGAGAGGTCCCAAAAAAATCCTACTGCATCTTGGGCCTCTTGCCACCCTGTAAATATGTGTTTTAATAAACTGACACCAGCATGTGTCGTACCACAACCTTTACTCAAACCATACTGTTGATCGTGTAAACTTTTATTGGTGTTAAAATGGCTGAGCATTTGATTGAGCATTACTTTTTCAAACACCTTGCTGAAAACCGGCAACACCGATAGAGGTCTATAATTATTGGTAAATGATAAATGATGTTTATTCAGTAAATAGGTTACAAGGAACACTTTTACACATCAAACGGTGTCTTTACTATCGCCGGATTTAAAAAGTGGTATAACTTTGCTGTATTTCATTATATCTGGAAAGACTCCTTGGTAAGTTACTATTGAATTTTGTTAATTTGGCAGTTGTAATTAGCCTAAACTGTATTTGAGTTTTTTTTTCAAAGCAGCAAACATAAAAGTTATTATTTGTTCACTATGATCTGATGGAAGATATTTAACACTGTATTTAAAGGAAAAATTTAGAGAAGAACCAGTTTAATGGAAACCAGACATTATATTTAATTAATGACATCTTGACTGAAAGTGTCTGGCGAATCTGGAGCAGGAGCAAGCAAAGAGTGCAAAAGGAGCATATTACATGGATTTATAGAAACTGCGTAATGTAACATGCTCGCAATGAATGGTATATTATGGTTGTCATGTGGTTGTGAACACCGGTCCCTTACCCTTACTTTAAGAAATTGCCCTGTGTGATAAGTGATAAGACCGCCTATACACTTGTTTTGCAAAAAATAAATAATAAAGTATATCCTAGTGGTGGTGGACCAAATCGAGAGGCGTGCAATGATTGTTGACATTACCGTCCCACATGACGAGAACCTCGTGAAAGCCGAGAAAGATAAACAAATCAAGTATATTGACTTGGCTCATGAGGTTGTCGACATGTGGGATGTGGACTCAAAGATCATTGTACCGATAGTCGTGTCAGCCAATGGCTTAATAGCCACGAGCCTCGACCAACACCTCAGGAGGCTCTCGTTAGGCGGCTGGATCAAGGGCTTGATTCAGAAAGCAGTACTTCTGGACACGGCTTACATTGTCAGGCAGATCCTCTCTCTGGAGCAGCTGGACTGCCAGTAGCTTGGACCCTGTTCCCGATACCGGTGGGCTACTATTTTTTATATTTTTAAATGTTTTTTATATATTCTTTTTTAAGAAATATTTAAAAATGTATTTAATAAGTAAGAAAGATGAATAAACAAAATAAGTATATCCAATTGTTTTTTTTTTAATCTTTGCCCCACACTAGGAATTACTCCTGTATCGTGAGTGCGTTCACAAACATGTAAATTTACATACATAAGACACCCAGACCCGGAACAACTATCTGTAGGCCATACAAATATTTGTTCCGTGCGGGGATCGAACCCGCAATACACAGCGCAGCAGCTGAACGCTCAACCACTGCGCCAACTGAGCCGTCATATTACTATTATAATAATGTGAAAGATTGTGAGGATGTACGGATGTTTGTTACACTTTCACACAAAAATGATCGAATTGAAATTGGAAGACAGTTTACAGTAATATAGCTCATACATCAGAATAACATAATAATTTATAATGGGAGGAAGTACTTATTCCATGTGGGTGAAGCTATTGGCGGAAGCTAGTTTAAATAGATAAGAATAAATAACCAAAATACACCCCACAATATAAAGGAAGTCTTACCACTGAACAGCAAAGGGACACCATGTCTAAAAAACACAAGTGCGGGATCCTTGGCTGGGTTATACAGCCTGCTCAGGTGACTATTTATTGTCTTCACACTCACAGCATTCATATGCTTCTTAAAATCATCCTGTAGACTCTCTACGTGAGTTTCAAACTCATCACATTTATCACAGTTTGTTTTGCCTGAAATAATAAATGAAATGGAATTTGAATTGGGTCAATGTGTCTTACCAAATAAATAAATAAAAATAAGGTAGTTACAGCCACATAATGACTAAATTATTTTTGTGTGATGTGAGAATTAAGCACATGGAAGTATCAAATCCAATTTTTCAGGAATAAAAATTTCTCAGTCAATTAGTTGTCTTTCATAGACCCTGTCTTCTAATAAAAACAACCAATTGACTGAAATTGTTGTTTCTTGTTATTCTACATGCTGCCAATCTTTTTGAAAGGAATGTCATTAGAGCTTCATTCAATTAATATGCAGGTAATTTATTTATCCTTTAATTCAGGCAACTATGGCCCATAAAACACAATACATATAAGTACAAAACGGAAACAAACGGACGGAACGCATGATATCATTACCTGATAAACAATGCGTCATAAAAATACCGGCTAGGAACATCTTTATAAAATTCTACAGATTCAACTTCAATGCGTAGGGGCTGTTTCACCTACGGCTATCCAAATAATAAAATCAAGTACTTACTAAATAAAACAATAAGCTTTTCTTTCTCTCTAATTAATTCAAGGAGATCATCGTCGCTTACACTTTGCAAAGTTTCGCTGCTAGATTTAATGAATGAAAAAAGTAAAACTACTAGAAACACTTTGAGCTGCATTTTTAAACCTTGTCTGAGGTAAATATTACTCAATGTTTATTCCACTTCTTACATACAAGTATGTACGAATAAATCAACTTATCCAGTAAATAAAAGCATTGAATTGAGTCCAATAAGACGTCCAAAGACTACAATAACATAATTATAGGCTATGTATGCCAAATGTAATGTATGCTGCTATATAATATTAGTTCCCTTCACTTCACCCACCTGTGAACTAGAGAGGTACTTTCGGTACCTTCCTTGACTTGACTTATTCAAAACGAATCAAAAATTAACCACAGACAGACTTCTACGTGGCCAAGATAAACAAAGCGAAATTGATGGATTAACTGCACTATGCATGTGGATTGCTTGATTTGAATCAAGAAATATCGGGCATCCACCGCATAAAGGCTCCCCCACACAGGCGCGTTATTATCGGTCGATAAATATCGCATGCGTTATTGCGATATCTGTTTTCAGTACATTTTGTATTAGGATGGTCATGTAGTTACACACTGCTGCGATAATAACGCCGCAATGGAAGTATAGTAAGTTATCGCAATACCGCATGCGATATTGTCGACCGATAATAACGCGCCTGTGTGGGGGAGCCTTAACTCTTCAATGGACTATTCTATCTAATAACTCTTCAATGGAAATAAAATTAGCATCTTGCCATACTGCCAAAGTTGTCATTCAATATTTATGTGAGTATTAGAGTATTACCATATTTTCTAGAGCAAAGGTAGCAAATATTTCATATTAGGTAGTAAATAGTAGCAAATAGGTACACACAGTGCACATGGTCTCATTGACTTATCTCGTTTCAACTCGTTTGGTCCAGTCATCGTGACGGTTAATCCTGTACCCCAGCAGTGGGGTCATTAATCTGTTGGCTGGTGATGATGATGATGACCATTTTATAATACATTAGGTTCTTTGTCGGTATTATTTAGTGAAGTTCAGTGGCTGTTTTTAGGGTTCCGTATCCGAAGGGTAACTAACGGGACCCTATTACTAAGCCTCCGCTATCCGTCTGTCTGTTAGCGGGCTGTATCTCATGATCCGTAATAGGTAGCCAGTTGTCATAGAATGTGTTTTTCTGTTGCCGCTATAATAACAAATAATAAAATTGTACGGAACCCTTCATGTGCGAGTCAAACTCGCACATAATTGGTTTGTTTTTTAAATTATTCGGAAAAAGGTCCTTATGGAAATTTGTGATTTAACATTGGACAATATTGACAGATGCGATCTTGTAAAATCATCATCATTCTCCTGCCCTTATCCCAATTTATTTGGGGTCGGCGCAACATGTCTTTTTCTTCCATACTCCTCTATTAGTCGTCATCTCTGTAGTCACCCCCTTTTTTTCCATATCCTCTTTCATACAGTCCAACCATCGTTTCTTTGGCCTTCCCCTACTCTTATAGCCATCCACATCCATACAAATCCAGCGATCTTGTAAAATGAAGCTGAGAATTCAATTGAACATTAGAATGTGTTACTTCCGCATTCTAAGGATAAACAAAACAAAGTGACTATGATCTACCAAAGCAAAATAAAAAGCTACAACTTTTTCTTGAAAAAAAAAAATGATTTGATTGAAATATCAATTCATTTAGAATTAGTCGATTTTACAATTTTTGATAAAAAATCTGTGCATTCTTCAAGATCCTGTGACTGTCTAATACCCACTTCTAATACTCTCAGCATCTCTATATAGTCTGTGATACTCTCTATTTTCTATATATTATAATGTACTCTGTGCTCTCTATGCTATGCATAGTTGCCTCTATAGTTGCCCAACGCAAGTGTCACTGTCAAAAATAAATCGCAAGTTATCTGTGGTAGAGTGAGGTCTGCGCCTTCTGGGATTTACGCGATTTGAACAAAAATATTATTGTGAGATCTAATGAGATTGCATTTACTCTAAACGTGTTTATTAAAAGAAATTGCTGTAAATAGTAGATATTTAATTACTCTACTGGATATTTTTAAGTAAAGGTATTAAAGAAACCATCAACAGGTGAGAAGGTTTATTATAATTCAATGTCACAAAGCCTTTACTGACTGACCCACCTCCTCCCTTGGTAATCTAAACATGATTACCTTGTGAAAGTTCGATCTAACAAAGTAGGAACGTATTGTCACGATTATTTTCTAAGCTGTGTTCGCTATCGAAAGGTCTTTTGATATAAAATTTTCTTAAAGAATAAGAAAGGGAGGAAAGAATGAGTCATAGTTCGTAATTTGGTAGTGCTGATCTAATCCTGAGCAGTGTTGTATGGTTGTTTAACCTTTCATAGTCTAAGGTTGTTGCATTATTATTTTTTTATTTGAAGGAGTTCTTAAAAAAATGGCAGAAGTAGAGGAAAAAGTGGTGATGACACCAAAAAGCAAGACTGCAAATTCAACAACCCTTGTGATTGAGAGGAAAGCTGTGGAAGCAGAGGCCAGTGATAAAATCCATGTAGCTGGTGGAGACCACACAGGAATTATAATCAATAAAGAAAAAAACTATGGTATGTTTTAACTTTTTAATTCTACACCAGCATGCTTTGGACAATCCTTTGGGGCACTATGTATATTTTTTTTCCA
Source organism: Polia nebulosa (assembly GCA_951329385.1). Taxonomy (NCBI): domain Eukaryota; kingdom Metazoa; phylum Arthropoda; class Insecta; order Lepidoptera; family Noctuidae; genus Polia; species Polia nebulosa. Next base: position 23,617,889 of record OX589596.1, on the reverse strand, counting down.
TAATTCCCTCGTCTATATTAGTGATGTGCCGGATTGTTAAAAATAGAAATCCGCGAATATGGATACGAGTACGGATCATTGGTGCCCAGATCTGTGAATACGGATACGGACCTACACTTTCTTACTTATTAGGTGTTGGTGCGCATGACCGTGATGTTTCAACGGCAGTTTACGTTTTGCTTTAGTGACAGACATGTAAAAGTTTGTGTGTATAGTTAAAAGATTTAATTATTTAAGTAAAATAATGTCTACATAGAAGTTTAGTAGTGTTACGTAGATATTTTACGATAGTAAATGATGATGGTGTCAAAGTATGATGATGATGTCATATGGGTAAAGGCGGAACTTCTTAAAAAAATTATTTACAGAGAAAACATTCTAAAGAATTTGATTTATTCTTAAAAGAAGACTCCGCTAAAAAGACTACCGAGACAATTTCACAGTGGGGAATATCTTTACAAACGGTTAAAAGAGAATATAGACAAAGTTATTTTACAGAATACATAGAGAAAGCCAAAATGTGGGATAATAAAAACCGCAAATCAATAATATTTTCAATAAAAAGATCCGTTCGAGATCCGTCAAAAACTAACGGATACAGATCTTTCTCCTCCCTCGGATATCTGCAGATATGGATATCCGGCACATCACTAATCCTTATATAAAATCGAAGATAGTGCACTGATGTCATATTGCCAGACATAGTCATCAAACTTGCCAGAGGATTTCATATCTGTTGGCACTCTAAGCATGCGCTTCCATAGAATAGAATAGAATAGAATAGGAAACAAGTAGGAAATTCATCTTAAAAATTTTTTGACAACCCATTTTTTATATTACTATTTAGCCTAAAGTGTCCCACCGCTGGGCGAAGTTATCCCCTAATTTGTTCTGCTTTTTTTCTGATTTACATTGAACCAGCACATATTAAAATATAAAGATTCATACTGCACATCTTTACAATTTAACTTTTTTAAATATTCAAGGGTCGTGGAGTTCTAACAATCCACTTTGGATCATTCACGAAGCTTTATCACATAATGAACAAAATGCTGTATTATAAAGTTACACTAACGTAATTTAAATATTATCTTGCCAACCATACATAAAAGGTTATCTAAATATTGACCTTGCCATTTCCTGTGGTCCAGTTTAAAAATAAATTAAAATGTATTTATATTATCCTTATACAGTAACCACAGTATTTGAGTGTCACACACTTCCCTGCTTGTTTTCCTGTATCACAATTATAGTATGATTTTCTAATTTTAAATTTCTGGCAACATTGATTTGACTTCATATTGAGCAGTTATTTTATTTTTTATATTATTGTTACTAATCTGAGTTCTGCTTCTAAATTAATTACATCAATAACAATGCCAAAAGCATAAATAAACAAACTAAGTTTTGTGTGAATAGCATGGCAAAGTAAAATGTGATTTAAAAGTATGGTAATAGAGGTCATAATAGCATGCACTATAAACTGACATAAATAGTAGGTCTATGAGTAATAGAACCAAAGAATGAAGCTATACCTCAACTGCAATTAAAAATTATTATTTACTAAATTTATCAACTCATTAGGCAAGACAATGAGCATTGTATTGTGTTATATTGAAACAATGTACTTGTTACTTGATAGATAAGAAAATTCACATCATTAGTAGCACACGTTGATTTTTTTTAAAAACACAACCCTTCTTTTAAGGGTTCCGTACCCGACGGGGCCCTATTACTAATATTACTATGCCTCTGCTGTCTGTCAATGGCTGTATCTCACAATCCGTAATAGCTACACAGTTGAAATTTTCACAGAATGTGTATTTCTATCAACTGTCTACCTATTATGGATCATGAGATACAGCCCAAAAAAATTTCTAGAAACCTGTTTTTTATTTCACTTTATGGTACGGAACCCTTCGTGTGCGAGTCCGACTCGCACTTGGCCGGTTTTTTTTAATACGGTCATGCTTTCTAAGGCTCAGTGCTCTATTTAAGAATCCTATTAAAATCACTGTATTGTCAATCTATCTCCTTCGTGTGCGAGTCCGACTCGCACTTGGCCGGTTTTTTTTAATACGGTCATGCTTTCTAAGGCTCAGTGCTCTATTTAAGAATCCTATTAAAATCACTGTATTGTCAATCTATCTTTCTTGGGACCCTATTATAAACTAAGCTTCATACACTTCCACATATTTTTATTCTACTTCTCTAATTTCTAAACGTCTGTCTGTTACTCCTCTTGTTTCTTTTAAACCACGCAACGGATTTTGATACAGTTTTCACCGGGTCTAGTTCATAATATCGACCGTCACTACATCGACGGTCGCTGTATCGAAAACGTTACATTGACGGGTTAATGAATCAACAGTACGCCAAATCGATGGTACGTTACATCGGCAGTACACCAAATCGCTAGTACGCTATATCGACAGTACACTAAATCGACGGTACGCTACATCGACAGTACGCCTAATCGATAATACGTTGTATCGACAATACACCATATCGATGGTACGCTGTATCGAGTGCCCGACCCCAGCCAGATTTAAATAAAAAAAACATAAGCTTTTTTAAAGTTTTTAATTACAATTTGTTTTCGTCTAATGCTTTATTTTGATTTATTATTTTTATTTGGAGGTTTTTTTTTTTAAATTAATACTATCAATGTTATAGTTATTTTGAAAGTAATTGTTGTAGATAGTGCACATATATTGGTGGCAACTATAGTACCTTTAGATGTATTCGAGTGATGATGACGATAGTACACATATATTGCTGTCGGCGATAGTACCTGTATTATTAAACATGTGTTGCTGTCAACGACTGTACCTTTCTTACCATCCAAGTAGAGACGATGATAACCCACATATATTGTTGGCACATAGATTGTTATACCAGGAGACACATAAAATAAAACAATATAGTAGCCAGGAAACGGTTCAATAATATATTGAAAATAGGCACATAAAATACAACAATATAGTAATCTAGAAAGGTACATAAACAACACAGTAATAAAAAAATAGCAATTACAATACAAAACAATATAGTAATCAAGTGAGCACATAAATACAACAAGACAAATAAAAGTGATTTGCTGGTGGAATATACCTGAGAAGAGCTGGCAGAGGGGCTTTGGAGTATTTTACTTCTTCAAGTTTATTCTTGTACTGCTGGAGTCGAACTGTACTGCCTTGAAAATCTCTCCCTAATTTATACTAAAATTTTTAGCTGGCTAGCAATCCTTTTTCCTCACCCCCGTTTACATTTTCTAAATTATTTCTTACATACAAAAGCCCTGAACTGGCGCGTCTCTATTTTTCTAAAAGTACTTTTTACATGCTTTCATATGACATATGTATAATAAGTCTACGACGTCACATGGCGCGGGCACGCGACGACAAAGTTTTGCACGTATAAATACGACCCCGTACCCCACTTCGCCACTACAAAACTGCTTGCAGCTCCACTAACCTGGTACCAGTCCCTTGATAGAGCCAGCCCGCGCTGCTGTGCCGATAGTTTCAAGCCCGCCCGCATTACACATTCACACGACACCGACTCACACCCGTGACGCGGCGTGTTCTAAGTTAATATAGGCACGTCGCGGAGCAACCTGACACTACACACACCCCCTGTCGTGCGCGGCATGTCCGAACACAGCAGGGGGCATAAGACACAAAAATCCCCCCAGTCCCTTTGCTCAAGCCAGCACGCACCGCTGAGCTGTAGTTGTTAAAACCTCGTCCACAATTAATCACAACCTGATTCAGCCGTCCCTTGCGGCCCTCCCCCAGCGACGCCCTAAGCCGAGGCCCGTACCCCAAAGGGGGTGCCCTTAGCGTAGTCGCTTGTAGTTTTAAGTTATAAGTCCTGGCTGGAGGCTTTAATAATAATTAAAACCGCCACGGGCATGACCGTTTAAGCAGTCGACAACCACAATGGTTGAACTGCGAGAAGCCCCACAAAAAAAAAAAAAACTAACCTGGTCAGTCGTGAAACAGACGCCGTAGAGTTAAGACGAGGGAATACGGACTTATATGACTTGATAAATGACACTTATTATCTTAAATATACCTGTTTTCCATTCTTATGTAGTTTAACTACATAATTACGATATAGTTACATTATTTACAAGTTAAAATATTCCTTTATTCATTGTTTACAGTTAACGTTTGCACAAGTTAGTTACTCTACATGATTCTAAAGCTTTATTTATTATTCGTACATAACAATTGACAAACCTTACAACTTTACACATAGTTTTTGAAATAATATTATAAAAAACAAGAAATAAGCAAACAAATGAGTATTCTTATTAGTGAAATCTTTTATACCGTAGTCACTACCTGCCATATGGTGAAAGTTGATGACTAGGCATTTTATAAATTTTTATTTACTTTAATATTCAAAGTATGGCAGTTAATGACCAGCTAACCTTTTATATAAACTTAATTTAATACCCATTTGATGTTTATGCTTCGTCGCTAACAGTAATTGTAATAATAACTAAGGAGAAAGAATACGAATTTATGATGACGTTTCAACCATTTTATGTAGGATACATCAAAAACAAGTATTATGTAAATTTAATAAATTGTGATTGAAAACTTTAAAAAAAGTTTGTTTTTTATTTAAATCTGGCTCGGGTCGGGAAATCGATGCAGTGTACCATCGATATAGTATACAGTCGATACAATGTATTATCGATAATGATAAACTGTCGATACAGCGTACTATTGATTAGGCGTACTGTCCATGTAGCGTACCGCGTCGATTTAGTGTACTATCGATATAGCGTACTATCGATTTGGTGTACTGTCGATGTAGCGTACCATCGATTTGGGGTACTGTCGATTCATTGAAACGTCGATGTAACGTTTTCGATACAGGGACCGTCGATGTAGTGACTGTCGATATTATGAACTAGACCCGTTTTTACCAATAGAAAAAGCGATAAACGAGGAAGGTTTGGGTATTTTTTTTTTTTTGGGGAAATAATCCAAAGACTTCTCCCGCTCTGGGTGGAGTGGGAGGGCGTTTCAGACTCTTACTGACTAAAACCTACCCCTGTTCCTTCCCTGCCTGAGTGCCCAGGGGTGCCGTAACTCATTTTCAGAATTTATCCGCTACCCCTAGGCATAAGGTTTGGGTATAAGGGTGTTATTACACCAATCAATCGATCGTCGATCGATGCAATAACTTTGGCTGATCGACGAATACCGGTCGATCAGTCGACGTCGTCTAATCCATTCTACCATCGATCGATGTCGACTAATTCATTCATTCTACTATCGATCGATTGGTGTAATAGAAACTCGATCGACGTCGACTAATCTATTCTACCATCGATCGATTGGTGTAATAGAAACTCGATCGACGTTGACTAATGCATTCTGCCATCGATCGATCGATTGGTGTAATAACTGTTGGTCGCTAGTAATATTATAAAAAAGTAAAATTGTTTGAGTCCTCTCGGAAGTAGGTACTCGTCCGATTACGAAAGTTCTTACACTAACAGAATACTGTCGCTGAGTGCCTTATGTCCTATGGGATAGGCTACTAGAGCGAAGCCACAAGAAAAGGCTGGTGTTAAAATACAAGGTGGAGACAACAATACAACAATAAAATAATGAAAATACTGGCAATACATGAACAACTTTTACTAAAGGACCAACATTAAAATCGTAAAAAAAAATCTGATGCCCCATACGTTTATGTTTGCATAACTCAACAAAATGTACTGAACAGCTGTTTTGTCTGATTTCAGGGATGGTCTCATAGTAAAAATTGTTCATAAGGCTCATTTTACATTACCGCGGAATGGAATGGAAGATAATTTTTGCTAATAGCACAATGAACTTTATGTCAATTGCTTAACGTCAAAACTAAATCATCATCATTTTCCTGCCCTTATCCCAATTCATTTGGGGTCGGCGCAACATGTCTTTTTCTTCCATACTTTCTCTATTAGTCGTTATCTCTGTAGTCACCCCCGTACCAACTAAATAAGAGCCAATAAAGACGTCGCGCGTCTTCCGGGGCATCTTCGCACATTCTCGAGTATTCCCGTAGCTACTGTCGGTGCCGTCTGTGCAATCCGCGGGAAGTGGCGCGAAGGGGGAGTCGAGCCGGCCGAATTCGCGAGCATTCTCGCGAAATCGCGCGCCGTCTCGCGCAAAGAGTTCCATTTCGTTCTGCGACAACGTAAATTGAGCCTTATGATGAGTGACCAGAGTGTTTTTATTAATTGTTGTATTGTCGTCTCTACCTCGTACAAGGTGTCTTTTGCCTGACCTATAAGTATGATCTAATGATTGCACAGTGGCATCATCGTCATTGTTAGTACTATTTGGTAATAATAAATTATGTATTCATGTTTCAGAGAATGGCGTGACCGAGCCTTGCCATGCCCAGTTAGAGTTCTACGTATATTTGGTGTCGGGTGCGACGGGGACCCACACTCGTGAAGCGCGAGCGTTGCGGTTCTGGTTCAAACCCAACATGACTCCGAATGAAAGGCCGTATGAAGCACAGGCTTTCTTCCGGGAACTTGTCAGTCCACAAGATTTTCCTAAAGGTGAATATTTGTTGCAAGAAAACAAACTTCTAGTTCTGTCTTTTCAGAGATTTCGTTCAAATAAGCTGGGAAGTGAATGAGTTGCATAATGCTGCCATTGTTTTTTCCTTGTAAAATAGAATAGGTGCTTTCTCAGAATGTCAGTAAGTCTTGTTCTTAAACTGTTTTAGATTGGCTACAAGCCTAACAGAAGTACAATTCAGAGCAATAGGAAATATGCATGATATTTTTTTATTTGTTCAATTGAAGACTTATCAACTATAGTGAACAAATATGAAGGTATTTTCAAAATATCATCATCAGCGACGAAGTTATAAAGCTTTAAAGTTGATAATTAGAAAGAGAAGTCCGACGTGTTCTTTGACGTCAAAGGACATGACGCCCATACAACTGCCATAGAAAACAGCGTTTTCGAGAGAGGGACAGATATATTTGTTTAAAATTGTTATCATCATCATCATTCTCCTACCCTTATCCCAATTTATTTGGGGTCGGCGCAACATGTCTTTTTCTTCCTTACTCTACTATTAGTCGTCATCTCTGTAGTCACCCCCTTTTTACCCATATCCTCTTTCACACAGTCCAACCATCGTTTCTTTGGCCTTCCTCTACTTTTATAGCCATCCACATCTATGCACAAGACTTTCCTCACGACATTTTCTTCATTCCTCCGCACCACATTCCCATACCACGACAACCGAAAAAAATATAAAATTGTTATATCTCGTTTAATTAATTTTGATTCTGCTTTCACTGTTCGTACTCTATTTTAGTATATTCATCGATAAACCGGTTAGATAACAAATATTTTTTTCATGCATATTTCCTATTCTGCCAGTTTAACATCTCTACATAGTATAAATCAAAGTCGCTTTCCGCGTATGTCTCTTTCTCCACTAGCACCTCCTAAACCACGCAACGAATTTTAATGCGGTCTTCACTAAAAGAAAGACCAATAAACGAGGAAGGCTTGTGTGTATAATTTGTACCCGTGCGTGCGGAGCTAAGGCGGGTTGCTAGTTTGACATAATTTTCTATGCTATCTATCAGGAATATAAACAATGTCAAGACATTTAAATAGTACACATCCTCTTACACATCAGACACATACATTCCCATCTTACACAAATAAGAGGACCTGCATGCAAACACTACACAAACTTTTTCCTTTTTGTTTTACTTTTTTCGTACAAGATACCTACAAATGAAAACGTATTAATGGCTACATATATGCATAATACTCGAGGGGTTTGGCGCTGATAGCCGAAATACAGGCTCTGCCTAGTTCGGCTACAGATGACTACACCACTTAATTTGACCTAAATTAACCTGCTAAAACATTTTGTAAAAAAAAAAAAAAATACTTTATTTTTTATCGTAACATTACAGATTATGTGGGCTACATTAAAAAGATAATGAAACTAATGCAGCACAAGTACAATCAATTAAAACTACTAGAAGTAGAATTAAGACAAGAAGCGGCTGGACCCCCACCACCTGGTAAGTACCTTCACAATCTGTACGAAATAAAGTTTTACTGCATAATTATTGGGATAGTTAACAGGAATAGTAATAAAACTATTATGATACATATTATTTTAATATTAAATATGGGGTTGCTTAAGTAAACGGTGCACCAAGTAATGTTGAACTTACAGATTGTAAAGCCGGGTACAGACCAGACTCATGATTGCCAGTAAAATTATGTGATTTTTTTTTATTTTTACTGTTGGAAAGTTAACTAAAGATAATCCTTCAAATATAAGAGTATTGAAAGTTATCATAAGTTGTCTTACTAAAAAAATCTATGACCTCAATGTTCAATAGCCAAGTCTATTAAAGATTGAGGTCAGGTGTCAATTAGGATGGTTTCGTAAACACGGGGAGTGTCTTTAAGATAAATTGGAATCTAAGATTGTCGAGCCAGTCTGTACCTAGCCCAAAAAGATCGCAATTTATATTATTCTAAGCTTAATACAAATAATAATAAGTATATCTGTTTTTAATTTTATGGTACAGAAGCAAATGGCGTTATTACCAGTAAGAGCGTTATATACAACTATTCTAATGGCTGTATGTATATTATTTTAGTATATATTACTATTATGCATGTATGTACTGTATTCTACAACTATTCCGTTTATGTAACTGTCCATGTATAATTTTCTTGCGTAGTACAATTGACCAAATCACCCAGGGCTATAAATCCTAAAGCTGTAAATTCCATTTTTGCAAGTAGATAAATAGAACAACTAGTGACTAGAATAGATAGCGTTTTTCTCGGTTTTCCTGCTAAATCTTTATGAAAATTTGCATCTAAATATTTCTGCCGTCCATAATCTATAATGCCGTTATCTGACAAAACCACATTTTGAGTTATGCACAAAAACGCAGCGTTGAATTACTTAGAAATCAAGGTAACTTAACAGTGATTTTATTTATTTATCCCGGAATCGGATTTCGGTAAGACTAACTTCGAGAAAGAAGTCAATCGTCGAATCCGATTCGGCTGGGCGGCATTCGGGAGGCTGCGCGGTATCTTCTCGTCCCACATACCGCAGTGTCTCAAGGCGAAAGTCTATGACCAGTGCGTGATGCCAGTGATGACATATGGAACCAAAATGTGGTCGCTCACAATGGGCCTCATCAGAAGGCTTAAAGTCACCCAAAGGACAATGGAGAGGGCTATGCTCGGAGTTTCCTTGCGTGATCGAATCAGGAATGATGATATCCGCAGGAGAACCAAGGTTACCGACATAGCCCGACGAATTGCCAAACTGAAGTGGCAGTGGGCAGGGCACATTGCCCGCAGAACGGACGGTCGGTGGGGCCGAAAGTTTCTGGAGTGGCAACCGCGTACCGGAAGACGCTGCGTTGGAAGGCCTCCAATAAGGTGGACCGATGCCCTGGTGAGGGTCGCGGGTAGCCGATGGATGCGAGACGCACAGGACCGGTCATTGTGGCGACACTTGGGGCAGGCCTATGTCCAGCAGTGGACGTCTTTCGGCTGAAATGATGATGATGATCCCGGAATCTATTGGTAATACAAAAATACAGCTTAGACAGATCGATAGAGAATTTTTAGATGTTATTACCATGGAATCAAAAAACGAAAACCCGCTAAATGTCAGATGATGGCACTTTAGCTTGAGGACGGCAGATTTGATCTCTACATACTAGTCAAATTAAAAAAAAAAAAACAATAGAATTTGGGTATTTATGCCCTGGCACTAAAAGTAATTCAAATATTAGCATCACTTTATCATTAGGCTTAGATATTGGTCAATTGTATAATCGTTTATTGAGTGGTCAAGTTAACAAGTGTGGTTTTTATTTGGAATAAAAGTATTTATCATTATTTTAATATTACCGTTCGCTTGTTTGAAGAAGTATAATAAATCGTACTGGTACAAACCAAGTTCTTCCAGTTTGATAATCAGTTATAATTATGTATTTTGTCATAAATATTTTTTTATTGCTTTACCATAATAAATGATTATGTAAGAGATTGCTGCATTCATTAGTATCTTTGCGCCATTGATATGAATGTACTTTAGTAACCATTAGTAGGCCAATTAATTTTAGCCAACACATTTTCTTTTCGAAGCAATCCACTAACATACTGATTGCATGTATGAGTATTGTAATGTTTGAAATTTAATTTAGATTAGACTTATTTTAAGATGTGCCTTTAAGGCACGAATCGTATAATTTTCTATCACTAAAATCTCTGAAATGGTAATGTCACAGTACTGGTAGGTATAGTTCGATTCGAACTTAATGGCGGCTGTGAAGTTCGCTTTTCGCTGCGCAGTACCCTACCCCTTACCACCGCTATCACATAAATTTGGTACTGTGCAGCGACTCGCCTCGTGTTCCGAGCCGCCATTAAGTTTGAATTGAACTGTATCTGTATTGCGATCGTAATGAATATGTGCTCGTTGCACACGTTCAAATGTCAATAGCAGAGTCGCTGTTGCATCTCAAACAATAGTAAACGGATAGCAATGACTTTTACCTTTTGGTTAATAGATTGTGTTTTGTTTTTGCTAATAACTAAATTATGCCAAAGAGCTATTATGACCAGTAATTTCTCAGTTAAATTTTATAATTGCGCTAACATTATCAGCTTATTATGTTTCCACTGCTGGGACACAGGCCGCCTCTACCGGGACATAAATGCGCTTGCCTTATTAAAAATGGCTCTATGAAAACTGTAAAGAACATCCAGGAAAGGTCCTAAATAACGACCTTCGATTTTATTTGCTTTTTTTAAATGACGTCTTATGATATGAATGACTCCAAACCCTAGACAGTGTTTAATAGATTTTGATTTGTTTTTAGCGTATATTGAAGACAGTATATTGAATCAAACTCAAGACAACTTTATCTCTGAACAGAGAGTGTTGGACATGATAGAGAATGCATATCCTAATCCATTGAGAGTGGACGATTTTGTCTCGTAAGTATTACAAGTTAATGCTAAAAGCTTAACTTGCTTTTGTACCTAGTACAGAACCTAACTGTTATGATAATTTTATAATAACAACTGCGTGGTTCTCAAGTCAGTAAAGTACCTATTACGGTAATAAAAAATTGCAATAATATGAACAAAGTAACTTTGGGCCTTTTAACCATTTGATTAGTTTAAACGCTGCTGATTAGCAGGTTCTTAATTCAAAATTTAATTATGTGACGTCAGGCCTGAGTTTAGTTTCTGAGTGTGGCGATAGATGTCGCTAAAAGTAATTACGAGTTCAACTATATAATGTTCTTGCTGTTAAGAATTCTGTTTTTTGCTCATGTTTGATGTAATAATTGCTATTGCAGTGCTGGAAAGTGGTCAAAGGCTGAAGTAAAGGATGCGTTAGAATCTCTAGAAGAGAAAGGTCTGACCCGTGCTATGTCAGAAGGACTTTACGTCCGACAACATAGTGTAGACACACAGGTAAAAACAATATTTATAAATGTTAGCTTTTTTTCTATTTCTATCGGTGAAATAATTTATGCTATCAGTGTTTTCTTTCTACAAACACAAACGAATTTACTTCTTTATAATATTAGTGACTATCTTTGAAGGAGCAACTACCCTCGAAAACAGCCATTAATATAACCATATATTTCAATCATCACAATAAGAAGAACCTTGCTGAAAAATGAGTCCTCGGATTATTCATTTCTGTTATTCCAAAGACAATGGTCCTATATAATACTCGACTAACAACACAGATGGCGCTATTTCTAGCTTCGTCCCATATTCAAATTGGTTCATAATTGAGGCGGTGAGCACCAGAGTGGCATATCATTTCCAGACACAATTTAAAATGATTTGTGTGAAATGATAGGCCACTCTGGCGCTCACCGCCTCAATTGTAAATACAGAAACCCAGTTTTCAGTTATTTCAATTACACACTGTTAAACCATTCATTGTCATTATTTGAGCCAAGAATCACCTCACCCGTGGCCTCACCCGTGGCTTATAGGCCTCCTCATTCTTCTACGACATTTCCCGGTTCCGTACGTTCTCATCCAGGTTTAACCCCCGAAATCGGTTGTTATCGTCGACTTTGATAATATTTAAAACTGTTATTAAATGAAAGCCTTCTGTTTAGGTTGTGAAACAAATGCCACAGTTGTGTTCATCGAGGCAGCCGAGCATAGCCGTGATCACGGCGCTGTACTGCGAGAAGCAAGCCGTCGACGCCATGATGGATAACCAGGAGACATACGTGCGATACACTACTGTCGGTAAGTAATCATAATCATCATCAGCATAAAAGTTACCTCAAAAACTTACCCTTAGTCACGGGGTCTCATCTCGAACAAAGAAAATTTATTTCAAATTAATATCAATAGATGGCGTAATAAGCATCGATTTCTTATTGAAGTGTAAATAACATTAATATTTTGAAAAAAAAAATTGGCTCTTAATTCAAATTTAGATGTTTATTGGAACGAATGTTTAGGCATTTATATTTCTTGTACCAATAGATGGCGCTGTTTGAAGTTTTACAGTTTATCCATTCGCTTCTTTAAAATTTGTATAGTGACACATTTTTAAACAGTAAAACTGTTATGAAGTGCCAAAAATACTATAAAGTAATTTCTCAATGTGTGAGAAAATATTGGTAAGACTTCTGTAAATTCATTCAACTTGCAAGCCGTCGCTGCTAACACCATCTAGCGAGGTGTAGAGAACGGGTCCGAACGAAGAACAAAAGTTGCTTGTGCAAGTCTTAAACCCGTAGTTACGGCGGTACCGTTTCTTTGTATGGGATGAGGCATCTGTACGCTAGTATTATATTATCTGTGCCTTAGTAGATGCATGAAGATTTAAAGCATCAGTTGCATACCAACTGACGTACTTATCTCGACTAGCTGCGCCCCGCGGTTTCACCTGCGTAGACCGAAATAAAAGGTAGCCTATATGCTAATCCAGGCTATAAGCTATCAACATACCAAATTTCATCCAAATCGGTCCAGACGTTTGAGCGTGAAGAAGTAATAAACATACACACTCACAAACTTTCACATTTATAATATTAGTAGGAAGTAGGATGGAATAAGGTTTCGTGAAAATGTCATGACCACCATAAAATATCATGTTTCCAGCCAGGGTTGCGGCATTGTTTGAAAGAGACCGCGGCCCTGGCAATTGAAGGAATACGGGTGGCCTTTACTCAGAAAGAGGCTGACACGCCTTCCCGCTCTATCCAGAATGGGAGAACTTATTTGATGATTCACCACGGTTGATAAAAATCATGTTCTTTTTTAAATAATATAAATCCAATTAATTTGATTTTAATAGGATTTATTTTATTTAAATCAGATTTTTTTTTTTTACATATTCGACTATGTTCTTCCCATGGAAGTCGGTTAATAGCTATAAACAAAATCTCTTTAATTAGTTTGATTATATTTTTATCTCACAGAGAGGAGGCCTATGCCCCAGCAGTAAGGACATTAAAAGGCTGATGATGATAACATAAAACTAATTAACATGCAGTTCTTCTTCAGTTACATTGAAACAAAAAACAAAAAAAATATCATTAAAAAATGAACAACTCGTCTCTTTATAACAGAACCGTGCAAAGACAGTTACTTATTAACCGACTTCGAAAACAGTAGGAGGTTCTATGTTCGACTGTATTGTGTTTTTTTTTATGTATTTTCACCAATTTCTGTCAATAGTGGACCGATTTTCAAAATTCGAGATTTAAAAAAAACAACAAATACAAAAAAATTGTATATCTTAAACAATATTTTGGTTTTCGCCAATTACGTTTAATTTCCATATTATTGGGGTTATAAATTCGGGCAAAACTTAAATTTTTAGTTTTAGTTCTGGGGTAAAACTAAAAAGTGAAAAACGAAACACTTTTTTACAAAAAATACATCCGACTTCCAAAAAAGAAAATACACTAAAAATTGAAAAATAACTTTAAATTCGGAAATCGGTGTCAAATTACGAAGAAACAAAATTCAAACACCGACACGGTTGTATTTTTTATAAAAAAGTTTTTTTCAGTAAAAGTAACCCAGACTGCACATCTTTTTTCCTTCCAGACATTTTGTTATGTTCACGCTTTCACTAATTAATCGCGAATAACCGGGCGAAAGCACATCAAGTCGCCAGTTTACATATCGGGGAATACCCGTTGTGTAAATAAACATAGCACTGCTGCACTGCTCGTATGTGTGCGCCGGAATTTATGTCGGGGAAATGCCCTGAAACGTTTTGGTTCACTTTGTTGCATTAAAAAGGTATTGATAATCAATGATTTAAATAAAAATAACCATTTGATTTTAATCGCGATTTAAATCACTGATTAAAATCACATGATTTAAATCATCTCAGTGCAGTGGTGGCCCAGTGGTATTGGGCGCGACTTACAAGTTGTAGGTCGTGAGTTCAAACCCAGGCAGGCGCTTTACTTTGTGTAAATTATTTCATCACCACTGCTCTCAAAACGGTAAAGGAAAACATCGTGAGGAAACCGGCATGTCCTAGAATGCCCGCGTGGTGGATTACGGCCCACACCCTCTCACAGAGAGGAGGCCTGTGCCCCAGCAGTGGGGACATTAAAAAGGCTGAGATGATGATTTAAATCATCTCAACCCTGTTTCCCACCCAATAAAAGATGTCACGTTTCAGAGCACAATAAAGCATTGACAGTGTGCGGTAAAATACTGAAAAATGTATGACTAAATTCCACTCCTGAAAAGGCGTCAACATGACACCATTTTCCCACCTTTCTTTCATACGTCATGCGGTTTGTTGCGATGAGCATCAATATCAGAAACTACTCACGTTGCCCTTACGCAAGCGAAAACCATGAGTAATAAAAGTGGCTACAGTGACGTCACGCTTAAAAAAAACCCTTTAAATAACTTCCTGTATTTAAAATTGATTTCTTAGTATATCGATAATCTTCCCGATAATTTGGTTTTATAGACTTATATTTATTAATATTATTTTTTACTTTCCTTAAAGTGTTTAATACGGGTGAAAGTCACCAATACTCGGACTATAGTCTAAATACCTCGTATGGGAATTGCTTCCTTTCGACCTTCGTATAACAATCTACTATTGTTACTGTTAGAGCGGTTGCGCGCTACATCCGATCCGAATCCGTGAAAATACGATCCGCCGTGGTCGTAGAACAATTCATATGGTAGTTTACGCACTACATCCGATTTCTCTCCGTCATCCGTGAATCTCCACTTCGGACAAGACTATTGACGGACCGAAGTACAAGTAGCGGCACGAAACTTTAGCGCTGACCGTTATTGCGCAGAAGTAAAAATTAAGGTACCTGAGGGGGCTAGCGGAATGAAGGGCGAGCGTGCGTAGCGCCGATTGGCTCTCCAGTCGCATTCTGTTCCCCGCGCGCCACCCGCGCCACCCACCCATGCGCAGCAATTATCGTTCAGCGCTAGACTTACGTGCCGCTACTTGTAGCCATAGTATTATTTGTATGAACAGTTGCGCACTACGTCCGAACTGAATCAGAGCTGCATACGTATTATACGAGCAGAGAGGGGTGGGGGGCAAGCGTGCTCCATCCTCGACCACATCATCGCTTACCATCAGGTGATATAGCGGTCAAACGCGTGCCTATATATAGTAAAAATATATATATATATATATAATGCCGTGTCCGTTTTCCTCCCGATGCAATATGTGTGTTGAATTTTGTGCCTGAGTATCCAGATATTTTGAGAATCTGACGATTTGCTAAATAGATGTTCTGCTAATACAGACCATCTGATAGTTGGACGTTTTGCTACATGGGTATTTTGCTAATTAGACTTACTGGTCATTAGACGTTTCACGCTGTTGGACATTTAGCTACACCTTCTGATCAGGAGGGCAAATTCTCATCAACTGAATCGGTCAAGTAGATTCGGAGCAAATTGGCTGTGACAGACGGACAGATAGACACACGACACGAGTGATCCTATAAGGGTTCCGTTTTTTGTTCGGACTTTCGGAACCCGGAAGAAACTTTTTTACAAAAAAATAGAACCGACTTTCAAAAAAGTTGAAAATAACTTTAATTACGGAAGTCGGTGTTTATAGTTTTGTGTCTTCGTTTTTTGACACCGACTGCCGAAATTAAAGTTATATTGCACATTTTTTGGAAGTCGGTTCTAGTTTTTGTAAAAAAGTTTTTATTTTTCACTTTTTAGTTGTGGTGCCGCATTAAATTGTGTTAACACTACATAGACATACGATCGCAGCAATCGCAGTTGACTTGCTGTCATTTTTTTAATTGAAATGTGGGACCATTTTGGAATTAGCCCTTTCGAAAAAAAAAGAATTTTGTTTTTCGAAAAAAAAAAAAACCGAATTGATAACCTCCTCCTTTTGGAAGTCTGTTAAAAATAGATAATAATACTCACAAGACTATTAGATTATAGCTATTTAGAGAGATGAGCAAATAACACGCCAAATGTTTATTTATAATATGTTACTTCACCGCCTCGCAGTCTGACCATGTGCTAATAGATAATAGTTTATCGTATGCATTGTAGAGAACTTAAAGTGCATTAATTAATTAAATTAAAGTGCAAAAATTAATTAATCATCCGTTGTAAGCCTTAAATATTGAAGGTATTTAAATTAATGTGTCAACCTTGAGGTGTAGGTTTATTACGTGTCAACTACTTGACCATATCCTTGCGTTATCCTGTTCATGATTCATCACACATGATACTTGTCTTATCACATTTTCTACTACCGTCGGGTAGGTTTTTTTACGCTTGATTCACAGTTGAACTTTACCTGTATGCAATTACCCATACATTAAAACACAGAATTTTCGTATGCTCTCACATACGCTCAAAGACGTATTATGCGTAAAAGAAACCAACAGTCCAGCAAAAAAAACATTCTGTTTATTTATAAAGCACCAGCTTTTGCCAGCGGCTTCGCTCGCGTAATTATCGAAAATTATCCCAAAGGAACACACTCCCGGGATAAAATGCATCCTATGTCCTTTTCCAGGACATGGTCTACCCGTGTGCCAAATTTAATCCAAATCCAAGACTCACCGCGCTGACACGCCCTCCCGCTCCACCCAGAGCGGTAGAAGGCATTTTTAGGGTTCCGTACCCGAAGGGTAACACGAGACCCTATTACTATAAAACAAGACAAGACTTTTATTTGTAGCTATGCCTCCGCTGACCGTCCGTCTGTCAGCGGGCTGTATCTCACGATCCGTAATAGTTACACAGTTTAAATTTTCACAGAATGTGTATTTCTGTTGCCGCTATAACAACAAATAATGAAAATAAGCCAAAAAAAAAAGACGGAGAGGTAATAGACAGACAGATTTACTTTCAAATTTGTAATAGTAGTATGGATAATTAGGTACTTATAGATTGAATAGTAGGTCCTCATAAGTTTTTTGCTCGGTAGAGTAATACTTTCTTTAACATAATTGACATTACACGCAAATATTAAGTATTGGCTAATATTTAACTGTAAATCAAAAATATTATTTTATAAAAAAAAATCCTAATCAAAAATACTGTTTGCACAGCAAAATAGTTACCTACCTCAAAATATTATTATTTTAGCAAAAAGTTGAGTTCGTGTCGCATCGCTATTAGTTGAAAAGTGGAGCTTTTTTATGAACGCATAGCTAATAATAACTAGCGCACAATAAAATTTTGCCGGAAATGTGCTAACGACAGTCGTAAGGTGCGCGGGGCTCCTATTTCTGTCTGCAGGGTTTAAAAGGACCTAAGACGAAGAGGATGACGGGGGCTGCGTTTGCTCGCTCACTGCAGCCCTCGTCATCTCCTTCGAAACTAACCTGTCCGTGTCGGCATGCCCTAAGTTACCGAGCTCGCGTCGCTCGCTCTTGGACAACGTACGTCGCAATGGTAAAGTTTCGCAGTAACGTACATCGCGGTAAAGAACTTTCGCGACAACGTATGTGCTTTCCGTAGGTATATTTGATAGGTACTAGCACTTCGTGTATATATGTATATGTATTTTTTTAATCCAAGTCGCGGGGACTTGGATTAAAAAAATACATAGCCTATGACACTCACAAATAACGTGGCTTTCTATTGGTAAAAGAATTTTCAAAATCGGTTTAGTAGATCCAGAGATTACCCTCTACAACCTCAGAAATTCACAAACTTTACCTCTTTTTTAGTATTAGTGTAGCTACGAGTATATTAAAATAATATTTTCGTACATTGGACCACTTTTTTATCGCGCATTAGAGGAAAAAATATAATATAGCATTGATACATATTTTCGTATTATTTTTAGTACCTACACCTACTAGTTTTGTTAGAGATTTGGTTTTTATGCATTACAATAATTATCGTGATGTAAAAAAAAATTTAATTGACGTAAATAAATTGACGGGTGATAAGTTTTTTGATGTGCATTTAAAAATAAGTCTTAAGTAAGTATTTAATATCGGAATGCAAGTTAGAAAGGAGTTGTGATGTTTGCAGAAAATTAAATGTTATGTTACCTTGTAATTCTCAACCTGAGAGTAAGTATAAATAAGTTTGAAAATAGAAAACGATAATTTTTATTCGAGAGTTCAACAAATCTGCGATTTCAGAACGCTTTGTCATCCAAGTTCTTCCTACTTAATTTTATAAATGCGAAAGTTTGAATATATGACTGTTTCTTACTTGCTTATTTGGCATTGGCACATAGATAGATCTAAGTCTGGAATAGCACATAGGATTTAATGATATATACCGTCATTTGATATCGACACCATCACGTCTGCGGAATTTCGCTGATTAAAGTTATTTTGACCCTGTACATAAACCTAGATTTTGATTTGACAATCATAGTGGCAGCTGATTAGTAGGACCTGGGTTAAAACTGCTTAGCTACTTAAAAGATAAAGTTCGATCCAAACTTAAGAGGGAACAGGGCGAGGCATTTACAAAATAGGTATTTGAAACTATTGCCATCGTGCTCCCTCAAGCCTGCCCCCGTAGAGTTCGATAGGGAGGTGCAACTCGACCGATTTTATCACAAAATTTTTGACGAAATCGACGTTTCGTATTCCCCTTTTTTCTCCTCGAAAACTGAGCCAACAATTATTTTTGGCACCAAATTTTTAAGAAAGAGTGTGTCTAGGTATAAAAGGTTTTATGTTAAAACTTTTCAAATTTGTTTGGTAGTCCTCTAAGAACGGCGTTAAAAATAGGGCCATTTTTTGTAATTTTTGGATGGTCATATTTTCTTTACTTAAAAATAAGAAAATGACAGGGACGTGTCAACAGCAGACCTTGACTTTATGAAAAAAAAAAGATTGCTCTAGAGGGATTATTCAGGAAGAAAAAGGGGAATATGTATATGGAGAATCGCAGCCCCTGTTCCCTCTTATCGGTGGTTCGGAACTCGAGGCGAGTCGTTGCGCAGTAGTACTGCAGAAAGTTCCTACTGCGCAGCAAGTATCACTCTTCAAAGCCGCCATTAAGCTTGAATCGAACTACAGGTACCTTCTCACCAAAGATTTTGAATCATGTGACCTAAACGAAAATAGGCAAATATATTATCCTGTTACTCTGGAATTTTTCACTTACATCCTTTTTACGCACGAACATAACATCAATGAAAGGTAAACATAACAAGTAATTAAGTAGGTGCTAATTTTCTAACGCCTGCGTCAAACATTAAAGTCTAAGACTACATGAGTCATAAGATAGCTATGTTACCTTAGTCATAGCTGTCTCTATCAAGATAGTTTTATAAAGTCTTGACGTCAATTTACTGTATAATAACAATATTTACTTAAAACTCGAGAATATATAGATTATAGACAGGTATCAGATATCTATTGAATTGAGTACAATCATAGTTTATTGGACATTTTAACTAAAAATTGTGTATAAAATAACCTGCATGGCATGGGGGTTTTTAACACTTGTACAGGGTATAACGGCAAGGTGTGACCATTTCTTTTTTTTTCAAATTTTGTTTTAGGGACAACAGTTACATCTCAAAGAAAATACAAAAAAACCTTAAAAACTATAAATCACAAACATGTAACCCATACCAATATAAGAATAACAGACTGTGGTAGATTTTTACAGAATACAAAGCTTTCTGTGATAGCTAAACAAATTAATTTAATTCTGTTTTTAAATATAATTAAAATTTTAATTTATTATAGCTTCTGTCAATGGAAGTAAACAACTTTTTACGAAGTTGTAATCATAGTCAGCAAAGTAATCATCAGCTGATCAAAACTAAATTCCAAATGAAAAAACGTATCCATTTAGGATCACTCGTGTCTCTCTGTCCGTCTGTTACAACCAATTTGCTCTGAATCTTCTGGACAGATAGAGTTGAAATTTGGCACGCACATGAATATCTGTGACCCAAACACGAATGTGTAGCCTAGCTAAAATAATTTGGAATATGGGCGTCACTTTTGGAAAACCGGAAAATTAAAAAGCAGTTTTTCAAACTGTGCCGTGCGACACATCAAATGAAAGGACACATTGTGAGGGTCTCGAATGTATTTTTTTATAATTTATAGTAAGAAAATAGATAAAAAATTACCCTTATTTCCGAAACCACAGCTCCTAAAATTAAAAAAAAAATACAGAAAGTACATAGTTCTTAGTAGTTAAAAAAACCTTTGAAAAATATGTTTTTTTCGTAACCCTTTGCGCACGAGTCCGACTTGCTCTTGGCCGTTTTTTCGGCATGGACTATTATTTTCTTGAAGAAAGTTGTTTATATCCAAGGGCAGAAGCATTTCTGTTACACCTGTATAAACGTTGGCCATGTTAGGATGTTATTTACACCAATCGATCGATTGGTGTAATAGCTTTGTCTGATCGATGGCTACCGGTCGACATCAACTAATCCATTCTACCATCGACCGACATCGTTTAATTCATTCTACCATCGATCGACGATCGGTCAATTGGTGTAATAGAAACTATCGATCGACGTCGACTAATCCATTCTACTATCGATCGACGTACGAACGATTGGTGTCTGTACCTAGTAGACACTATCGATCGACGTCGACAAATCCGTTCTACTATCGATCAATTGGTGTAATAGAAACTATCGATCGATTTCGACTAATCCATTCTACCATCGATCAACGATCGATCGATTGGTGTAATAACACCCTTAGGAATAAAGGGATTATCGTTATAGGTATCATCCACATTAACAGACTTCAAGTAGAATCCCCTTTCCACTGCCGCCGCCGCCTTGCTCAAAGTTTGACTCTGTGAAGTGGAAACGAGCGAATCGACTTCACAGAGTCAAACTGTTACTGTCACGGGTAGCTGTGAAGTGGCTGTATCATAGGAGATATAATGGTTCATCAATCAAACGCAGTACAAATTATCATGGGAAATCTATTTATTTATTTATTTATTAAAACTTCATGCAACACAAATGTACAAAGGCGGACTTAATGCCTTAGGCATTCTCTACCAGTCAACCAAGGGTGGTGGAGAGATAACATGGCAGGTGCATAAACTGAAAAAATAAAATAATTCTAAGACGAAAATAATTACAAAAGTATATATAAATATAGTTAAAATAAACATACATATATATTTAATATAATCTATTGGGCTAGCTGGATAGGTATATAAGGCCCATATACAGCAGCATGTGTGTTTGTTCACTCAACCAATGTATACAAGGTGGATACCAAAATACGACATAAATTAGGTACGACAAGTATTGCCAGTATTAAAATTAGGTACGACAAGTATTGCCAGTATTATAATTTGCTGTCGTATTCTCGACTCCACCTTGTATATTTTTAATTCCTATTGCCCTAGGTCGTTCCTTAGTTCCGGGAACAAATGCGAGAACAAAACGGGTAAATGATAATTTAAGATTATTCTTGTAAATAATACGGGAAACTTCTAAGTTTAGATAGGTGAGTCTGCTTACCTATTTATGTTGACTATGTTGCTATTCCAATTAATTTATATAATTAATATCCCGATTGCAGTGTACTTTATGAATGAAATATTACAGGAAAACAAAACAAAAATATAGGAAACTAATATGGTGTAACATGGTGTCTACCATGTTTTCATTCATGGTATTGCATTTACGTCAATAAACAATATTAGATACGATAGTTGCGGGCAAAATCCCACGTTGATCATAGGTACCGTACAAAATATACTCAATGTTTACCTACAAATCAAAAGATATAGCATAATCGGCCTGTAATGTTCCTACAGCTGGGACACGGGCCTCCTCTTTGTGAAAGGGTGTGAGCTGTAATCCACCACGCGGCCCCAACACCAATGCGGATTGGTAGATGTCACATGTCTTCGAAGTTTTGGTCTAGGACGTGCCGGTTTCCTCGCATCTTTTTCTTCACCGTTTTGAGAGCAGTGGTGATGAAATAATTTTTCTGAAAGTGAAGTGCCTGCCTGCGTTCGAACTTACGACCTACAACTTGTAAGTCGCAGCCCACCGCCCACCACTGGGCCACCACTGCTCCTTTACCTACATACTATAAGGGTGTTATTACACCAATCGATCGATCGTCGATCCATGCCATCGATCGATGGTAGAATGGATTAGTCGTCGTCAAACGGTCGGTGTTTATCGACCGGTATCCGTCGATCAGCCAAAGCTATATTAATATATAATATATAAATATATATAAATAATACTATCAATCACCAATCAATCAACGTCGATCGATGGCATCGATCGATTGGTGTAATAACACCCTAACGTGGAATGAAAATGATTGCTTACAACTTTGTAAATAGCTAACCCGTTTCATGCTGTTTTTGAGTAGGTCATAGCCCAGCTACTGCATCTGATCAGATGTTCATGTCTGTGGTCTATGCCGTTTCACGCTGTTTTTGAGCAGATTATTATGCAGTTTGCAGCAAAGAGCCGTGACAATGAGAGCCGGTAGTACAAAGTTCGTAATAGTCGGTACCTATTTGAAAATAGTACTAAATAATCTACATATTATAAGATAAAGCCACCGTGTTTGTACCCGATATACTCAAAAACTACTGAACGGATTTTCATGCGGTTTTCTTTAGTAGACAGACTGATTAATGAGGAAGGTTTAGGTGTATAATTTGTACCGGTGCGTTGTGCTAGTTTACAATATATAAATATATTGAGTTAATTTTTCAATAGTCACATTATTTTTTTATTGAAGAATAAATATGGCTGTTTGACAATACTACACAAAATCTGTCAAACTGCCGTATTCCTAAAGGCAGGTTAAATTTATCTGACTATTGAAAACCGGCCAAGTGCGAGTCGGACTCGCACATGAAGGGTTTCGTACTATCGTACAAGATTATATGCGTCTACTTGTTGCCATTATCACGGGGTCTTATCCCGAACAAAGAAAATTTTGTTCAAACAAACAATAGATGGCGTAATATGCATCGATTTCTTAATGAAGTCTAAGTAACATTATTATTTTGAAAAAAAAAATATGGTAAAAACTATATTTTCTTATTTAATAAACTACCCTAAGCATAAAATTGTGGAATCCTGGGCTCCTAATTCAAATTTAGATATTTATTGGAACGAATCCTCAGGCATTTATATTTCTAGTACCCATAGATGGCGCTGTTTGAAGTTTTAGAGTTTATCCATTCACCTCTTTAAAATTTGTATAGTGAAAGATTTTGAAACGTTAAAATTGTTATGAAGTGCCAAAAATACTTTACCACAATGTGTGAGAAAATATTGGTAAGACTTTATGTCAATTCATTCAACTTGCAAGCCGTCGCTGCTAACACCATCTAGCGAGGTGTAGAGGACGGGCTCGAATAAAGAACAAAAGTTGCTTTTGCAAGTCGAAAATCCGTAATTACGTCGGTACCGTTTCTAGAAGGGGAGCCCCCTTTAATTTTCAATTTATATTTATTATTTGTTGTTATAGCGGCAACAGAAACTACACATTCTGTGAAAATTTCCTCTTTCTACCTATTACGGTTCATGAGTCCGTCCGTCCGTCAGTCAGCGAGCTGTATAAAGCCCGCTGACTGACGGACGGATGGACAGCGGAGGCTTAGTATAGGGTCCCGTTGGTTACCCTTCGGGTACGGAACTCTAAAAATGTGCCCTTATTATTTTTTCAAGTATTTTAGCTAAACCTATAATTAGATGTGATATTAGCTGGGGTTACAAAAGGAAACAACAAATGTAAGAGATTGTGAAAAAATTGTATTTTCATAATAGAATGTTACAACGTGTAGGTACACTATTATGTGCGTAAGCAAATATTTCCACAAGGCACGTACACAAATAACAACTTAAGTTCATAAACATACATTATAATGTGTTACATTTAAGCACACAACAGTGACAATTACACAATGAAATATCTAAAAGTTAAATGGTGGGATCTTGACTACTAAAAATTGAAGACACGTAATTTTCATATATTTAGGACAATGTTGATTCATCAACATGACTGACAGTGATTCTCTTTTTTTTGTTTTATTTGTGGCTAAAGTCACGTCTCATTACTGAAGAGAATTCATATGAAAATAAACCATAAGGTATTAGTTATAAGGTCGAGTGTCAAGTAACATAATCTAAATAACTTTGACCCTCAAGGCTCATACTATGTAGACAAGGTCTAGCCATCAAGGTGAGATTTACATTTTTTTGACGACTATTTTAGTCCCAACAATCAATGCGTAGGCGCAGCTGCAAGAAAATTATCCATGGTTCTATTAATTTAAAAAAAAGTAATGATTCCGTCATTAAAACACTGTTTTATTAAAATACGGTTTAGAAATATTCAAAAATTACGTATCTTGACTACAAAATGCTTCTTTCTCACAAATTATGTAATGACTAACTATTTGCTATTGATTCCAATCCATTTGCATCTCGTCAAGCCCCTCATTAGCAGACACAATTAAAAACCTATTGTCGCGTCACCTTAAGGAGACACGAGGGGCCTGAAGGATTAATGCAATATTAATAAAATAAATGAATGAATGGAAGGATTTCTTTGTATTCATTACAAACACAAGAAGGTCATATAAACATAGTAATTAAATTATAGTAGTATGCATATCTACTTACTAATTGTAAAGTAAAATACCTAAATGCTTAAGTAGGATAAATATTGTTCTTAGACAATTTGTTGGCTTTTATGATATCTTAATACCATGCTTATAAATACTTGAACAAAAATAATACATTACTATAGTTACGGTATAGCTGCCATAGTAATTAACATTACATACTTATATAAATAATAACAGCTGTAATAAAATAACAAAAAAAATATGGACAGATTCTTAATACATTTATGTGATGTCAGACAGCCTATAGCATTTGCTGACAAATAAAATAGGATTCACAATACTTTCAGTTAGTAATAACATTGGTTAAAAAAGTAGGTCCACATTCTAGAAAAAAAAAAAAGTCTATGCTCGTAAATATTGATTTCTACTAAAATCTAACAGATATCATATTTATCTGTCAGATTTCAGTCACAATGCAATAAAAAACCGAATAAACATTGTTGTTCCAGAATAAGGACCTAACACATTATTTTAACCAAATTGAAAATCAAGTCCTGATACTCTATTAATATCACCGTTGACAGTTAAAAATCTTATGTTTTGTATTTCATGCTGGAGCTGCAATGTGTATAAATGGGATTGTCCTATACCTATGTTCATAAATCCATTTTCCCTCATTCTAAATGTCACACTTAACTTGGTATCTGAAAAGAAAAATAGAAAAAGTGTTTTTCACTGGAATGTTGTTTATATAAATGTATACATACAGGCTGTTACGTAAATTGGTGGCCATATCTTAAATACAGATTCTTCAATAAAGTCATAAACAACTCCTAAAAAAAAAAATTGACTTATCATACAAAATTTTCATCACCAAAATTAGTTTGGGAGGTCCAATTTTTTTTTCGAAATTGGCTGTCACTAACTTGAAGATAGTTGTTCATATCTATCAGCAGAAGTATTATTTAAAATATGACCATGCATTTCCGTTACACACTGTAGGGTGTAGGGGTGTAGGGTAGTATCAAACAGTATGATGCAATATGAAAAGTATTTCAGACTATTGTCGTTTTAAATAGGGAAAATTTAGTTTTACTGCAAACTGAGATAGATGTTTGTGTGGAAATATGCAAGTAAATGAAAATGTACAGGTCTTAGGGAAAATTCAGTTTTACTGCAAACTGAGATTGATGTTTGTGTGGAAAGTCTTAGTAAATGTTTAAATACGAAAGTTACAACTCATTAACAGAGTGATGATATATGACACATAATAGAATGTCATTCACGCATTTGTTTCAGACCTATACCTAAACTTTTTTTAAAAATATTCCTGTGTCTTATGAACAGGTTTGGTTTTTGTGAGGAAATCTCATAGATAGCTCAGTCTGGGGAGAACAGAATTCCTACTGACTAAAACCCCGCAGTTCCTACTGTACTGTTATTGGTAAAATTAGTGGTGGCTAAAGTAATAACAGTGGATCTTTGACAGTCGTTACGGGTCATCAGAAGCCCGAAAGTCTGACAACCAGTCTTACCAAGGGGTATCGTATTACCCAGTAACTGCATTATTGTGTAGGTCAGATAGGCAGACGCTCCATGTGAAATACTGGTATTCAGCATACAGTTATACTGGAAACCGACCCCAAGATAGTCTGGAAAAGGCAGATTGATTTGCAGGAAATGCTTAGAAGTGTCTATTAGTGAATAGGTTAAGTGAGTAGTTTGAGTAAAATAATGAAGATTTACAACAATTTCTTAACAATGTATTAAGAAATTATTGAAAAATCTTTGTTATATGTTTATCAAACATTGGGTTAGTGTTACGGGATTTCTAAAAAAGTACTCACAAACCTGTTAGACATGCAAATGAAGTTAACCAAGATGTCCAGACCAAGAAATCAGCATGCAGTTTAATATAAAATATAATAATAATACATACAGGTAATACCTTCATAATAATCTCCAGCTTTCTCATTGAAAACATTTGTAGCTTGCCCATTCTGTACTGTGGTTATTGTCAAACTATCAGAATACCGAGGTGGGAATGTCATCTCTAATTGGCAGGCAAGGTTGCTATAATCAGGTGAATTAAATCCTGTTACTAATCCAACTCTCAATCTGTAATTAACATAAAAGAATGAGTCATCACATTCCATGTGATTAGAGCAGGTTCATTTAGCAAGTATTAGGTGATGGTTCTTGAATAGTTTGTTTTGATGTAAAGGTACCTAACTTTCTATTATACTCAATATAAAAGGCACAACACAATATAGAGAAAAATTTAATGTTACATACATGCCTGGTTGATCCATTGTCTCCATTTTGACAGTGATTATATCATCTGACTCCATTTGTTTTGGTAATACAAACATTTTTTCGTTCTTTAACTGTGGCGTTGGCCACGGCGGAGCTTTACTAACGTTCCCGACGCCGTTCGTCCCGTTTAGTTGAACACTGTACGGCTCTTCAGTACGCGCCCCGTCTCTAACATAGTAAACAAATAGGTTAGAATACACCTATTACACGTATTATCTAACTAAACTTCAGTATAGCATTTCAGTATGATATAGTAATGCATGATGTGATGTGATCTGCCAATGTTTACATCGTATGTTGTAATTAGACTGATCATAACCTATTTAAACTCGAAACAACGCGTCAAAAGTACCTACATGACGCGATATTGACTCAGGTGGCATTTCACTCCAAGTTATAGGAACGGTGATTAAAATTAAATTCACGTGTAATTTTATTCACTTTTACAATATCTTTTCGCATAGCATCCGGGAGCATTTTTTGTGTTATATTTTGTTTGACGTTTTGTCGTGACATTAGTTAGACAAATAGACAGTGACATTGACAAATAAAAAGTTACGTCCGGGAATGTTCTTGATACTATTTCGACACGTTCATCACTTATTTTAATTTATTCATGACTTTTTCATTTTCAAGTGTATCATGATGTTTACAGCCCATATGTCTTCCTAAACAACGATTTAATACTAAGAAACCTAATTAAGTCATACCCGGCAAGGCAATCCCAACACGATTTCAACATCGACATCTTCGATTATTTTGGTACACAAGATTTTTCTTACACGTCAGACGTTTACAAGCGTCAGTGTTTTATCGAGACTACTGACTTCTAAGATGAATCCGAGATTCAAGTTGTTTAACGGTGACGTAATGATGAAAACAAACACACAGGCACTGATTCCACCGACCTCGAAATCGTCTCGTAGATCGTACTACTACGTCATTTCACGACACGTAGGTTCGCTTCGACATTTCACTTGATACTGCTACTCGTTTTCTGCTGTTATTCATTCACTAGCTATGTATAAGAACGTGTAGCACTTGGAACAGATGCTGCGAGAAAACTGGTTAGAGAATTCTCCGCTTAGATTTTATATTAGTATCGTGCCAGCACGTGTATATATTTACATAGTATTGTATTGATAGCTACTTAGCTGGAGAGTTGATAAAGTTGATAAATGTTAACCGCGGCTATTGTTAACTTAATTAAGGGTAACAATTTGTACATTGTTACGAATTATTGCTGATTAGGTAGGTACTGTAAAATTCTTAACGGACTAGGCAGGTACCTACTGCTACAAAACTATTTCTTTAAAACAATCATTTAGCTACTTTTTTTTTTTTAATTTGCAGCGCGCACATAGGTCCGCTCTTCCCAGATGACGAGTATTTACCATAATGTATAACTACGCTCACATTTTTACAGCTATGTATTCGATTAAGGAACGCCTTAATAATATTGCTGATAACTATTAACCATTCCAAGATTCCATAGATATGGTTATTTGTGGGGTTCTGAATGTCATAATTATATTTTTTCTAGCTGCAGTAGGTGAGTAACAGACATCTAAAAACAAAAACACCCAATTTCATTGTTTTTTGCGCATCGCTTTCGATAGCGGTCGCTTTTTTTCTCCACGAGAATATTTAATAAATGCTAAAAAGACACTTACTTGACTTTATTCGGCTGTTTCTTTACAGTTGTTTTTCCTACCTTCGTTTTCCCTGCGTTCGTTTTCTCTGCTGCACGTTTCATTGCGTCTACTTCAAACAAGAAACAAGCATTGAATAAGTATTGGCCCCCCCAATACATATTGGTAAAGATTTCCTTAAACTGAATGAATGTGTCATAACTTTATCAGCAAGATCAGATAAAGTATCTTTTTATGGTTGGAAGTTCGTCATGTTTGTAAATAATAAAATACAACAACGTATTGTGTAATCTAACGGTTACGAATGTCTGTGAAGGTTAAGTCTGAAAATTTTAGTTAGAACCTACGGGCTCGTTCGTTTTAATGTCTCCAATTGCCGTATCGGTGCCAAATACTAGCTCACGTGTAGGTGGACGTACCTAGGTAAGTACTTACCTACCTGCCTGTGTCATAAAACTGGCTGAAGAAATTAACGTTTGCGGCATGAAGGATGTTAAGGTCCTGTCAAAGAAGTCGTGAATGATCAATAAGCAAGGATATTGAAATAGGATTTAATATTTTCGCAAGTAATCTTGTGTTTGAATCAAGGCCAGAACTACCGCATGCCTACAGCCCTACAGGTTTTAAAAGGAAAAAGTTATAACATTGATTGTAAAAGTCCGTTTTTGTATGGCTATATGGACTGCACAGTGACACAATCAGACATGTTTAGTCTGACGGCTTTACGATTATGTCTATTGATTGGCTATTATCCGCTGAGCCTAAAAGCTCAATTACACCTTCAGATTTCAAGGGACCCAATTTAGGAACAAACTAACTAGAAAGTAGGAAGCGAGCGATTACACTATCCAAAATTGAACTCCTAAATTGGGCTCATAAGTCGGCAGTGTTGCCAACTCTTACAAATTCGAGTCCCTAGACAGAATATCAGAAGTCGCTATAAAGTCTCTTAAAAACTGATTCTACCAGGAGCGGACTAAAAATTAAAACAGCGGACTCAGATTTTTTTTCTGGAAAAGGGACTTTGGGAAATTTTATTTTATTTTAAACACATACAAAAATACTTATACCCAATTGGCAACACTTAGCTCTAAATTAGAGTGATGCGATTACACTATCCTAAATCGTACACAATTTAGGAAGTCAAATCGGGACCTTTCAATCTCACTAAATCGGATACTAACTGCTATTACACCTTCCTGTTTCCTAAATTGGGTCCCTTGAAATCGGAAGGTGTAATTGAGCCATTAGGATGCTGCGAGATAAAGGCTCAATTACACCTTCCGATTTCAAGGGACCCAATTTAGGAACGATCTAACTAGGAAGTATGAAGCGAGCAATTCTAACTGCTATTACACCTTCCTGTTTCCTAAATTGGGTCCCTTGAAATCGGAAGGTGTAATTGAGCCTTAACGGCCCAATAGTATAAAGTACTCTGTGCAACGTCCCCATTCAATAAATGTGACAGCATTGAACAAGCCCCACAAATGTAATTGCGTCAAAGGCGGATCGTCACTGCGTAGGTTTCGAAATACCATAGAGTGCTAGATAAACTAAAATATATCTTAGCTAAGAAAGAAGAATCAATGGTTTAAGATGTCAAAAACATAAAGAAATATTTAAATTTTCTGAAAGCTATTCGAAATTTTAACATTGATTACTAATCGACAATTTAATAATGAAAACGTTTTTAATAAAATTGGATAGAATTTCAGAACCGTCATCGGTATCGTTGACAGCAGTATGTGTAGAACAAAGAGTGTAAAATCACTACGTAGGGTGTAAGAAAGTGCCACCACAAATACAAAACTAAACTAGGGGTTGCGTTCCAATTTATCAATTTCTGAGCGACCAAAAATACATGTAATGGGAGTGCCAAGTTCACAAGTTCACAAAAATGCCGAATGTTGACCATGAACCAGAAAACTACGTCAAAAACATTCACCCTTCTTCTTCGGCAGTCGGGTTATGACAATATTAATGTTGGTGTGGTTTTTTTTTTGTGGGGTTTGAAATCATCCAATGACATCTACCGCCCTGAGTGGGGCGGGAGGGCGTGTCTCTTACTGACTAAAACCCTCCCCTGTTCCTTCCCTGCCTGAGTGCCCAGAGGTGCGGTAACTCATATTGAGAAATGTTGGTGTGGATGGATTAATGTTTGGAAAAGATGGCTTGGCCAGTGAACTATCCTTTTTTTTTTGATATCCAGTCTGCAACTTGCAAGTTTGTATGGAAATTAGAAACGTTTCATTCTTAAGTTCTTCCCTTAAGGGTCCAATGATGTCACCAATAGGTTATCCCACCGGAAATGGCTATAGAGTCTGAATTTTCCTCTGCTGTTCAAATAATTTACGAATTAATTTTCTTATCGGAACATACTTCATCATGATTCTGAATTTCGTTGCAAAAATGCTTAGAAACAAACCCAAACCTGCATAATGATTCGTAGTGGTTGGAATGCGAGCTGAATCCCAATTATAAATATACAGTGCAATCTTTGTATTTATAAGAAATTAAATAGAGACATTACTAACCATAAGATTATTCTATAAATTAGAAAGAGGTAATTCAGTTCAGCAGCCGTACTTGTTGGATTGAGGCCAACATCAATTGTTTTATTATTTATGTATGTATCATTCAGTATACTATCGCTGTATCCCTGATTATAAACGCAGGAGTGAGTTTTCTGTCTCGTTAATTCACTTACTTCTAAAAAGTTTTCAATTATCAAAATTAGACAGAGTAAAAATTCAAAACCACACAATTTTTTTTTGTGTGTAGATTTAAAATAAATCATCATAAAAATCTTTGGAATGGAAATTAATCAAACCAGGTTTTCATAATTAAAATTATTTATTTATTTACACTAACACATTTTTATATATACACATGGGAAAACAACCTTGAGCCGGAACCAGCCGTTCAAAATTTCTGACTAGAAAAAATATACAATTATACTTATTTCTATTCGAGTCTCAATTTTAGCCCATAGGGCGGTATGTGTGGTCCATTACAATACCTTGTTTTTTGAGGGTGAGAAATCATTAAATGACTTCTTCCGCATTGGGTGGAGCGAGAGGGGAGTGTCAGACTTATGGGAAACCCGTCCGTGTTTTTTCAACTACCCTTTGCGATCCAGGGCTGCGGTACCTCTTTCGAACAAATGCCTGGCCCACACAAATATTAAACCTAACTTATCACGGGCATTAAGTACATTATTTTGTACAATTAGATACCTACTTAAACAGAGAGAACACGCTTTTACAAGTTGAGCAATAGCATGAGCAACAAAACGTTTATACATTTTGGTTAAAAAGTCACTAGAAAATATTCAATCTGTTTAGTGAGGTATGCAAGAAATATTCCATATACTACTTAATTAAGAATCACAGAAATGAATATTGTTATCATAACCATATCAAAGATATTTCGTATTTATAAACGACATAACGACTAACACACTAATGATTTTCTAATGCACTCATCACTTCACTTCTATCGAACTTAGTGTTCGAGTTATTTAAATAATAGCCAATCAGCAAGATGGAATCTAGGCTGACTGGTCACTGTGACGGTAGACTTCCTTTTGATGAATTCACAATGACTTCACTCAAACTTAAAGAGTAAACTGTTGACACTAGCCACGCCCTCTAGAATGTCTATCTGATTGATATCCTCAAAGTTGTCAATCTTGCAAAACAGTGGATTACTCGGACCAGTTTCTTTGGTAATTAAACTCATCATAAACATGTCTTGTCTTGCCGTTATCGCCAAGTTAAACGATGGTCTCTCTGTGAATAAATAAAAGGTAAATTAGAACAATATCTTTGATCCAGATGAAAATCGGCCAATAGAGATGTAGATATGGAGGGAAAAGACGAGAGAGATGTAGTTACGCTGTGCCGCCTCAAAGAGTGATGAGAAAGATTTTAAGTACAATTAGGAATTTGCGACTAGAAATATGTAGCGTTTCCAAAGATCTGATATAGAGTAAAAATACAAACCTTCAGATCCAAGTTTTGATATTGCATTGAAATCGTAAGCTTCACTCTCAGAACCTAAAGACGATTTAACAGTAATCTTTTTATTAGCAAAGTTGAATTTGAACTGACAGCTTTCCTTCCCACTTTTAGACAACTCCACAATCAACCTGAAATAACCAAAAAAAACAATTTATTTTAATTTCCGATAGATACGAGTACAACATACTTTATTTTCAGCTCTAAAATAATAAAATCCAAGTATTTCAAAATTAATATATGATAAAGTGGATCCCAAATAGCAAGAAAGAACGACGCGATAAGCCCAGTAAGGAATGGCAGGAGAGGATAAACTAGATTCCATAAAGGCTGTGATCGCAGAAGACCGGGAGATGGGGACGGATATTACACTAAAATTTAGAAAGTGGAATCTTAATTTAAATTGAACATTTAAATGTACTTACGCTTTGTTCTTTGTGTTCGGATCTATTGTGCCTGTTAGATGCATGCCTAGACCTTTCTTCACAATTGTCGGAATCTGATATTTACATTCCCAACGTGACTCTTCTGAACTGGACGTTCTTAAACAACAAAAAAAACAGTCGGTTAATTTGGAGTTTTCACGGCACATCCTCAAGGATTTTTACAAAAAAAATGCACAAAGATATCTCTAGTTCGCATTACTGTATTAATAACTTACCCATATGCTGCCGTACACGCCATAGGACGTGCTGCACCTTGATTATAAGTTATCGCAAGCACAACAATCACCAACACAACAGACGTTTTTGTCACTGCCATTTTTCTGAATTAAATTAAATCACTAAATGTCTCCACGAACGAACTGAACTGGTCACTTCTACGGTGTAGTGTGATAGTGTATAGGTGATCGTCAACTAAGGTGATTTGACTGCACAATTAATTAATTAGTAAATTAATATTAATTATTGGTAGTCCCAATAAGTAGGACTATTACCAATTTGCAGCTGGTTGACACTAATGAACAAATCCAATGATCCTTTTATTTAAATGCCGGTTAAGTGAATCATTAGCAGCGAAATACGTCATAATTAATAAACTTGCCTGCTTTTATGGATTTTGTTGTCAATATTAGTTTCACTATCCTTGTTGGGGAGATCCCTTTAACCCCTTATGGGAGGATAATGTTCATCCTAGTAACGTAAATATACGCAAATTGTCACGTGCTATTTTCATGTTAGTTAATAATATGTAATGGTTATTTAATAGTCTTGATAACCATATTGATGTTGTGCTTTATATTTCCCTGAAATATTTAAGGTGTATATATCTGCCAAGTGGCGCCCTCATTGAATAAAAATCGTAGCAAAGCGTAGAAAATAAAGATTATAGAATCCTAGGTTGCGTTTGTTACAAAGAAGATAAGGTATTTTTACGTGGTTAAAACACTACTCAAAATGTTTCGTATCCAAAGTAGTAGGCAAAAGTACCAAAAACGGCCGTTTTTGACACTTTTGCTTACTACTTTGGATACGAAACACTTTGAGTCCTGTTTTAACAATGTAAAAATACCTTATCCTATTTGTAACAAACGCAACATAGGATTCTTTGATCTTTATTTTCTATACTAAGATACGAATTTTTATTCAATGAGGGCGTCACTTATGGGGAGGTAGGCCCTTAACTTTTTGGGCCTTAGCTATTTATAAAAAAAAATGTTTATAATTAGTTTAATCACTGATTAGCAGATTCGTACTTCAACATTGTCTACCCGGAAGAAGGGTAAATGTGGGTGGTAAAGTGCTGACTAATCATTTAAAGAAAGTTTTGTCCTATATAGGGTGACTGGTAATTAGTGACCGATACTTAAACATGTGATTGTACTCATGATAACAAACAACTTTCCCAAAGAAAGATTTTATATAAACTCGTTCACTTTTATCACAATAACACAATAGTCGTATGAAATTCGCGCGCGTGCGCCTATGACCTATCAGCTGTTAGCCACGTAACGCTGTTCTTTCTTTGGGAAAGTTGTTTGTTATCATGGGTACAACCACGTGTTTAAGTATCGGTCACTAATTACCAGTCACCCTATATACAGTTGAATTTGATGGATGAGATGCATGTCATCTTTAATTTAGATTCGGCTAATTAGTGTTTTAATTTTGCATGGGGTTAGCGAGTTTTATAAATAAGGCTGTTTATTAGGAACTCTAAAATCAAGGAAGTACCATCGTTATACTTAAAATCAAAATATCTAGTAATGTTTTTTTTCTAGGGGAATCGAACGTGTACACACTGGGCACGATAGGCAACCATCGGGTCGTGACAACTAAGCTGCCATCCGTGGGCCGAACACGAGAAGCGATGACCGCTGCTGGCAACACCACCACAAGACTCCTGGGAATCTTCCAGAAGGTAAATTTAATGCTTTTAAAGAATTAATGGATCCACTAAGGTTTGCATAGAAAACCCGTTTATTCGTCACAGAAAGGTGCGTATGAAAGATAAACTTAGCACTAGAAATGTTTAATGATAGTAGTATAGCCAAAATACTCTCAAAGATCTGTTAAAAATCTAAGTGAATCTTAGTCGGCAGTTAGATAATTGGGATCTCCCAAGTTATGGCGAAACCAATGAAAAGTCTGTAACTTGAAATTAAAATGATTTATAGCATCATTTTCTCGGATCAGTCAATAAATAGTGCAGAAACGGATTAATTAAATTGGACTGATCTGAGAACAGTCCTAGATTGGATGCCCAGATCTCTGGCAGTGTTATGGGTTTTTAACTGACTTCGAAAAAGGAGGAGGTTCTATATTCGACTGTATGTGTTTTTTTTTATATATGTCCACCGATTTCTCTGTCAGTTGTGGACCGATTTTCAAAATTCTTTTTTTATCCGAATGTATATACTCCCGAGGTGGTCCCATATAAATTTTATCGAAATTGCTTCAGCGCTTTTTGAAACACTGAACAAAATCGAAAAATACGTATACATAGATGACGTTTTGGTTTTCTCCAATTACGAGTGTGTTTAAATTCCACGTTCCATGTTATTGGGGTAAAACAACTAAAAAATGAAAAAAAAAAAGCAACCGACTTCCAAAAAAGAAAATACTTACTTACCTACACTAAAAATTAAAAAAATCACTTTAATTTCGGAAGCCGGTGTCAAATAACGAAGAAATAAAATACAGACACCGACTTCCGAAATTAAAGTTATTTTTTAATTTTAATGTATTTTCTTTTTTGGAAGTCGGTTGTTGTTTTTGTAAAAAAAATTTTTTTTTCATTAAGAATTTTTCAGTAGTAGTCCGGACTTGTGTCGGGTTGATGGTAATAGGCTCGTCCTCTATTATTGTACGGATCTACATAACTGGCGAAGCGTAGGTGTACAGTCACGAACAGAAATATGTATACAAGCAAACTTTACCTTGTAAGCTCGACTATCTTAAAACCGTCTATTTAAGATACTTGAGCTTACAAGTTAAGTTTGCTCGTGTACATATTTTTCCTCGTGACTGTACTATAAGTAGGTCACTTTTGTCTAAACCTTCGTTGTTATAATGAAGATGAGCTAAAATCACTGGGCACATTGCTCGCAGAGCAGATGGTCGATGCGCGGCCGAAAAGTTCTGGATTGGCGACCGCGTACCGGAAGACGCAGCTTTGGAAGGCCTCCCACAAGGTTGACCTGGTGAGGGTCGCGGGTAGCCGATGGACGCGAGACGCACAGGACCGATCATTGTGGCGACACTTGGGGAGGCCTATGTCCAGCAGTGGATGTCTTTCGGCTGAAATGATGATGAGCTAAAATCAGTTAGCCATTAAAATTTAATATCTCTCTAGTCAACTCTGGTTTTTAGTTTTATGGAAAATGATACATTATGATAATGCAAGCTTTCAATTAGGTAAGTCTCTTGACGCTAAAGTTGAAATCCCAGCAGACCGGCTTTAGTTGCAAAGTCTCTAATGCGTTTTCTGGGACACATTAAGTGTTTTACGTGAGTGACCGTTTTAGATACTAATCTGTCGATGTGGGAACGGTGGACAAGTATCAGTACTCTTAAGCCCATACGAATAATATCACTTAGAGTCTAGAACGTGTGATTTAGTTCCGCGTCGTAAAATAACGAGTTAGCATCTAGCTAGATAGAATCCTTAGAGCGGTTGCACACTACTTCCGATACTTACCCGTCAAAATACAGATCTATAGAAAACTCGGACCGAACTCGGATCGGTAGTGCGTAACCTACCATACAAATTGTTCTACGACCACGCCGGACCGTATTTTCACGGATAAGTATCGGACGTAGTGCGCAACTGCTCTTACGGAAACCAATCAGACGACATGGCCACCCTTCATAAAAAATGTAACCTTTAAATTTGATAGTGATTCGTACGCTAAATAGGAATGACAGCGTGATATTTGTTGCCGGCAAGCAGCGCGTTAAGTTTTCTTTGCCGGATTTATTTCAGTTCACAGTCTTGGAAAATTTTCTAAGAACCAGTTACACCAAGGGGTATCGTGTTACCCAGTACTGGGTTGTGGAGGTCAGACAGGCAGTCTCTCCATGTAAAATACTGGTATTCATCTGCATCCGGTTAGACTGGAAGCCGACCCCAAGATAGTTGGGAAAAGGCTAGGCAGGCAGTCTTGGAAAATTTTCGTTCCATCGTTTGACTAATTTGACTGGAATTATTACTTACGTGGGCTCCAATTAAGAGTTACCCTAGTTTTTTCATGAAATCATACGGGAATGAGTTTGCAAAATATTACTAGGCAGATACCTAAACAAAAAAACCGCTTTTGGTTTGATGTGTTCATCATACACGTAAATTAAATTCATAAACTTACATGAATTTAATTTACGACAGACATGTGCGATTATGTTTTCCCGTTGTCGTCAATAAACCAAATCTAATGCTTTCAGGATAAATTATTTAAAAGGTAAAGCAAAATCACAGCAGGATTTACAGATCAACATATTTAAATTATGTAAAATGGACATAAACACCTATAAATATATTCTTCCTTTTCCTTGTTATGGTTGGGATCGGTTTCCAAGCCTCCCAGATGCGGTAATATTTTACACAATTATAATTATCAACCTCCGCAATCCAATTAAAGGTGCATTGGACTACTAATTGGCAATAAATGCTCCAGTTGGCTTTGCGTTAATAAACGAGACTACAAGGCTTTCGTTAAAAAAAGATTATCATGTGGTTAGTTTAAACACTGATTTGCATTTTTTTTGATTTCGTAGTCCCAACAAGGACAAGAAACTCTTATAGTTTCGGTCTGTCCGTATGTCCGTCTGCCCGTCTGTCCGTCCGAGGTATAACTAAGAGACTGTTGGTACTATACTAGAAAGCTGCAATTTTGCATGGATATATAAATTAATCACGCGACGATAACGTAATAATCTAAATAATAATAATGTCGAATAATTTTTTTTTTATGGTAGCTCCCAGCTCCCATACATGTAACATGGGCATTACTTTTTTTTTTCTCGCCTATACTTTTGTGTGGGCTATCGTCGGATAGGACTTTCAAAATCATTGCGGGGTTAGATAGACTGCTGTTTTTCGATTCAGTGATTATTTTGCGTGATTTATGTTAAACTTTAAAGTATTTTTTTTTTGTTCGAGACGAGCGTCCCCACTTTTTTTTTTTTTTGGCGGGGTGGGAAATCATCCAATGACATCTCCCGCTCTGGGTGGAGCGGGAGGGCGTGTCAGACTCTTACTGACTAAAACACACCCCTGTTCCTTCCCTGCCTGAGTGCCCAGGGATGCTGGTAACTCATGTTGTGAATTTATCCAGAAATTTTATCCGCTTTGTTAAATTTCGTACAAAATACAAAATTCTTAGAAAATAGTTACTAAGGTGAAGTTGTTACTTGTTTATTATGTAAAACGTATAGTAAACATTTAAAATTTTGGTAATTTTTTTTTTTTTTACAAAACTTGCTGAGTCTTTCAAGGAATTTCATATATATATATATTTTGTATGTTTTTATGTTAGGTTCGTACCTACTCGCAACACGTAAGGATTTGACGAGAGGACCTAATGCAGAGTTGCTAAATTTTACAATCAATGAGACTCTCGTGAACTTAAAAGCTTTTTCAGGCGCTGCAAATGCATCTAAAAATGCATCATAATCATGTATCATTAGGTTACAAAGTGTAACAAATTGTAGAAAGGGCAATAAATAACACTAATTTCACTTAATCATAACTTCACGTGTAGGTAGATATTGCGCATACCTATCGCCATACCACTTCAGCCGTTGTTAAACGTAGGTAGGTACTGTTAGACCTGACGCATATAGAACAATAGACTACGATTTCACTGACCTGTGGGAAAATTTCCACAAATGGTAACTACGTAGTATTTATGGTTTTGTACTTTCTTTTTGGTCATTTCGACGTAAATAACTCTTTTTTATTAGGGTTCCGTAGTCTTAACAAGAACAAGGAAAGGAACCCTTATAGTTTCGGTCTGTCCGTCCGAGGCAAAGCGTAGAGACTGTACTATAATGCTGCAATTTTGCATGGATATATAATTATATTAATCATGCCAGAAAACGAAATGATAAAATCTTAAATAAAAACATCCCCACTTTACATGTATGGGAACATGTAAAGTGGGAATGTTTTTTTTTCCCGCCAATTTATAGTGTGATCGTTGGATAGGTCTTTCAAAATCATTGCAGGGTTGTGAAGACTATTTTTCGATTCAGTGATTCGTTTGCGAAATATTAAACTTTAAAGTAATATTTTTGTTCGAGTCGAGCGTCCCCCCCACTAAAAGCTAAACTGTTGACTTTAAAAACTGAATAAACCGTGACGGTAGTATATACAGAGTGTAACGGAAAAGTGTGGTCATATTTTAAGAACTGCTTCTGCCCATCATTATGAGCAAAATAATCGTACCTCCCATACAAATATTGATTAGCTGATGATAACTTTGTATAGCCTTATTTTATTTTTTTGGGAATTGAGTTTGAGTTCCTTAGATAAAGTGCTTCATATCGATGGGCAGAAACAGTTCTTAAAATATGACCACACCTTTCCGTTACACCCTCTATAACGAACTTTGAAGAAAAACTATCACGGCTAAGTTAACTCTGTTAGTTTAAGAGTAATAGTCAACCAACTTATGAAATGTACCCCTACCTACTTGAAAGATATTCGTACAAAAAAATAGATCTGACTTCAAAACAAAACACAAGTGCAAAATAACTTTAATTTCAGAAGTCGGTGTTCCTGGTTTTGTGTCTTCGTTATTTGACACCGTCTTCCGTAATTACAGTTATTTTGGAAGTTGGTTCTATTCTTTTGTAAAAATTTTTTTTTTCCATTTTTTATTTGTGGATCCCCATTAAACTGAGTTAACAATTCATAGACATACGATTGCAGCAATCGCGGTTGATTTGCTGTCAATTTTTGAAGAGTTCTGTTGTCTGTCTTCGAAACCCATCATCAGATCTATATGAAATTTAAATGGGACCATTTCGGAACAAACTCCTTTCGAACAAAAGAAAAATTTTGAACTTCCGTCAATATATGACGGAGTTATGCCCGAACACACATAAAAAAAAATACAAACATCCGAATTGATAACCTCCTTCTTTTTGAAGTCTGTTAAAAACACAAAATCCTAAGAAAAAAAATACGTAGGTGAACTTGTTTTTTAATTAATATTCAAAACTTGTAAAAATTGTACAGGTTTACTACCCAAACCTGTACAATTATGTAAAAATAAAACCTTTTTTGTCGTTTTTAATTTAAACGTATAACCGTGAACTCTATTCTTAGGTTCGTATTAATAAACATAAAGTCGCATATTATAACGGGCGACTACGGAACCCTACACTGCGCGTGGCCAAACACGCATTTTTCCATTTTTATTGATAGGCTCGCGTTTGACCACTATCTCGCCTGATGGTAAGCGATAATGTGGTCGAAGATTTAGCATGCTTGCCTAATAGTAGTCTATTCACTCTTGACTTAAAAACTCCCAGGTTGTAGCTATCAGGAAACAGACTCTGGCAGGGAATTCCACTCCTTAGCTGGACAATAAATGTGTTTCACGTGTGGGTGGGATGTCCATTATGTACCGGTGGCTCATCGCCGTACATCTAGTGGTCCGATGTTGGAACCGCCGGAAAAAATTCCCAGGAGTGCGATACCATCCGATACTAAAAATTAAAGTCA
Source organism: Polia nebulosa (assembly GCA_951329385.1). NCBI lineage: Eukaryota > Metazoa > Arthropoda > Insecta > Lepidoptera > Noctuidae > Polia > Polia nebulosa. The sequence continues at coordinate 23,576,633 of OX589596.1, read as the reverse complement.
TGCGAAACCCGGGCAGCTTTCCCGACTTCAACCCTATCCAGCCAAACTTGCTGTTGGGCTAGACAGGGTTGCTGCCTGGCTAATATTGTTGCTCGTTTTGATACAAAATAATACTTAGAAGATTGTTCTCTCAACATCTCTCTGCCCTTGTCCAATGTGACTTGGGTTAGCTGCAACACGTTTTCTTCTACCATTGTCTGTCACATCGGTCACGCTATTATTCGCTACCCTTTCTCGCATATCAGCCCTCACACAATGCCAATGTCTTTTGGCCTTCCTCTATCTCAAAGTGTGATGACGATGAGTATAAAAATGGGGATGAATCTCTATAATATCCATCCCCGTTTACACTCATCAGTCATCACACTTTGAGCCACATCTACATCCCTTAGAACATTGTTTTCCAATAGGCAATTTATGACAACATCAGTAGTACCTACTAATGTACTAGTGAGCATAGACAAGACGTCAATAAAATATTTGTGGCTAGCTCCTTCGGAGAAATACATCCAGTGACAACACCTCATGTTTTTCAATGTTCAATTTGTATTTTAAATGCTGCATGATCATGAATAGATTATAATATTTGCTACTAGCTTCTGCTAGCTGCTTCGCCCGCGTGAAAGTCAGAAATTATCCTAGACAATATATTCTCGTTATAAAAAGTATCCTATGTCCTAAGGACATGTTCTACCCGTGACCCAAGTTTCATCCGAATCCGTTCAGCTGTTATGATGTGAAAAAAAAACTTTTTTGCAAAAAATACAACCGACTACCAAAAAAGTATTTTATTTTTCACTTTTTAGTTGTTATACCCCAGAACTAAAACTAAATATTAAAGTTACGTCCGAATTGATAACCCTAATAACATGGAACATGGAATTTGAACATACTCGTAATTGGGGGAGACCAAAACATCATCTACGTATACACATTTTTTGTGTTTTGTTGATGTTTTCAAAAAGCGCTAAAGCAATTTCTATAAAATGTACATGGGACCACCTCTGGAGTATACTCTTTCGGATAAAAAAATAATTTTGAAAATCGGTCCACAACTGACAGCGAAATCAGTGGACATACATAATAAAAAAAAAACAGACGTACAGTCGAACATAGAACCTCCTCCTTTTTGCGAACTCGGTTAAAAAATAACAAACAGGCAGGCAGACAGACAGACAAAGTTACTTTCGCATTTATAATATTAGTATGGATTTACCCACAGCATTCAAATTTATTTTTAAAATCGATAATCCCATTGATTTAGATACCTAAGCGTATTATTGTGGCCTTGATTTTGTTCTATTTTGTATCCATGCGTGAAATAGCAATGATTGCATGGGATTGGCATGTTTGGTTACCGTAAGGACAGAATTAGCTCAGTAGAAATAGCTGCCCGAATAACTTTGTTGCCATATGTTGAGTGTGTGTATCTGAATTGGAATTTGATTTATAAGTTACTGGTTTGGTTAAGTATTTATTAAGTGTACTTAGGTATGTTTCCTCTTGTTATGAAATAAGGAAATAGGGAAACTTCGGTCTGACGAGTGGAAAATCATCAGCAATTTTACAGTCGTAGTTGTAGCTCACCAACATGCGGTAAATCTCGGGTTTTAAATTTACTGTAGGCGTAAGCAATGCGCCTTACGCCAAAATAAAATTAGACTATAGTCCAGATCATCATCACCTTCCTGCCCTTATCCCATGTTACTTGGGGTCAGCGCAACACATTTATTTCTTCCATTCAGTCGTGTCAGCCGCCACGCTATCACTAACTACTATAATCCAGATCCAGAAAAAGAAATTGCATGCAAATACTTCCACCCACTAACTCTTTTTTTTTCTCGCTCTTCTAAGTCGGTTTGAAGAGAAAATCGTTTTTTTTTTTTTCAAAGATATGTAGCAATGGATTAGGAATTTCCTTCAAAATCTTTCGGTTGGTCATAGGTGCTTCTTCTTCTTCGTGTCGATGATTCCAAAATTATATGTATTTTGACCAATATATTCACCTCCATCTACAGCGTTAGCGCTGGTCTCGTAAAGGTCTTTCAAAGCGCAGGTGTTGTTGCACAGTGAGCACGACCAGAGGTGAGGCATTGTTTGGGATGTAGCTCCAAAACCGCATTGCGGCCCATTGGAGTACCCTTATCTGAATAAGTTGTGCCTGCAGTGGTCCCTGATGGATTCGTAGTCGGTTCAGAGATTTCCAGGTGGTTCACGGCAGTTGCTGGCCCGTAGTGAGCTTTTCTGCAGGCTCGACATTGTCGCTTGGATGTCTGGGGGCTTAGACAAAGTAACAATTTAAAAACGATAACGAAGTTAGAAAAGACTAAAATGTATGAGATTGACATAAACCGCGCTAAGTCACGTGGTCAGTCGACATCGTTATCGCAAGTTGGTAGACAATGTTATAATTCGTAACGAAACCATAAAGAAACGAATTGCTATCGTGTTTATCCCATACAAATGCGTAGACAAGCAGCGCTTTCAGAGTTCGCCTTCGCCTCGATCGTGATCGCCAAAAAAGATAACGAAGGAACGCTAACGCTAGGAAATGTTTATTGATATCTCAGAGACGATGACGAATTTAGATATCGTTTCGCTACGAAGCGATGTTACTTTGTCTACAGGCCCTGAGGAGCCACAGTTTTTTTTTTTCTCTTTACTTTACTAGTCCTTTGGTCATTTGTTACACAATTGGAATACTGGACATGACATAATAAAATGATAAGCTATTTCAGCAGGTACTATTTTTAATAATACTTTATTGAGTTTGTGAGTACGGATTTTACAATTTATTTACTGTGGTGTAAGGTACCAATAATAGAAGGCTTGCATAAGGAAGGAAAATTATTTAATTATTAAAATTAAATAATACCATATCTCAAAAGTATATAATTGTTGTCGCCATAGTACGTCTTTAACGTAATTTTGTGGCTAAATTAGGTAAATTAATGTCCTGGTATTTCCACATACTATTTTATTATCATTTCGCATTTGGAGCATGTTGGGAATTAATTAAACCATATTTGGTTTTTGTTTCTAAGTATCCGTTACTTACCACTTTATAATAACTACTTATTTTACAGAAATAATGTAGTTCTACTGGTTCAAACTACCAGTGATCCGGGGTAAAGAACCTCCTCACTACGCTTGCTGTGTTTACGACTACTGCTTCCAATATCAAGCTTCGAAATCGAGGCTCGACCTTTTGAATATCAGTAGCCGAATCCTACTTGAACTTTCTTCCTACTACAATATTATAAACTAGCGACCCGCCTCGGATTACACACACAAACCTTGCTCGTTTATCGGTCTTTCTATAAGTGAAAACCGCATTAAAATCGTTGCGTGGTTAGCGGAGAAACAATCAGACGCGGAAAGCTACTTTGAAATATATCTACTATGTAGAGAAGAGATGTGAAATATACCTACTGTGTAGAGAAGAGATGTGAAATATACCTACTATGTAGAGAAGAGATGTGAAATATACCTACTATGTAGAGAAGAGATCCATCCGCACAAAACGTTTTGGGAACACATTCATTGTGCGTACAGCTAGGGAGTGGAATTCCCTGCCGGAGTCTGTGTTTCCTAATAGCTACAACCTGGGAGTCTTTAAGTCAAGAGTGAATAGGTTACTTGTAGGCAAGCATGCTCCATCTTCGACCACATCATCGCTTACCATCAGGTGAGATAGTGGTCATACGCGTGCCTATCAACAATAAAAAATAAAAAAAAAACATTCAACTGAGTTGATGAAAATTGGCACATGAGTAGACCACTCATTCAATAAAAAAAAGACGTGTGGCACTCGGAGACTGCCGCGGTAAAGCTATTGCATAGCATTTTTTATCAACTTATGCAATTATAATTATTTATTTATTTTATTTATGTGTGTGTGTACTTATGTATGCACGTAAGAAGTTACACTTCTTTGGCGTAACAAGATAAATATCATCATCATCATCATCATCATCATCATCATCACCATCATCGGAGTTGAGTTGTGTTAGGTTATTTTTCGTTACGGAATTTCTGGATTCGGTCTCCACGCTCAAGGCCCGCGATAGAAGCTATGCAATAGCTTAATAAATATACTGATAGCACATTCCCGTGGGATGTTTTTAACCGACTTCCAAAAGGAGGAGGTTCTCAATTCGACCGATTTTTTTTTTAAGATTCTTTTTTTGGTCATACTTCAGAGGTGGTCCCACATAAATTTTATCGGAATTGATTCAGCACACATCATAAACAAAAGATGACGTTTTGGTTGTCTCCAATTATTCCATGTTATTGGGGTTATCCATTCGGGCATAACTTTATTATATAGTTTTAGTTCTAGGTTCTTCTACAACAACTAAAAAGTGAAAAATAAAAAACTTTTTTACAAAAAATACAACTGACTTCTAAAAATTGCAAAATAACATTAATTTCGGAAGTCGGTGTCAAATAACGAAGATAAATAAAATACAAATACCAACTTCCGAAATTAAAGTTATTTTGCAATTTTTAGACTTGGCGGTAGTATTTTTTGTTCGACTTTTATGTGGGGCTTAACCACTGGCAACAGATAGTATAGTTCCTAGAGAAGGAAATACTTTAAGCATCCATATAAATCCATATTAGTATTATAAATTGAAAGTGTTTGTTGTCTGTCTATTGACTCTTCACGTCATAACGGCTAAACGGATTTGGATGTAACTTGGCACACGGGTAGACCATGTCCCGGAATAGGACATAGGATATTTTTTCATCCCTGAAGTATGTTCCCTTGCTTGGGATAATTTCCTAATTCCACGCGTGGGAAGCCGCTGGCAGAAGCTAAATTTATATGTATTTTCGTCTCCTAAAGTAAGTGCAGCTTTGAGAAACGGTGTAAAATGTCCACTTCCTGATTAAATTGGCAATCATAGCTCACCTTGACACTCGGTACCGTCACTCAAATCTCAACAGGAGACTCACAGCAAGACTGCCTCATTGGCTTAGTGGTAGCAAGCGCCATTGCTGACTGTAATTTCGTTGGTTCGATTCCCGGGTCTGACAGTGTTGTTTTCCTTCTGGAATTTTTCAGTAGTAGCAGGAAGTCTGTATTTCTGTTCGGTGTACGAGTGACTATTGGCTCGTTCCCTATTACATAACTGGCGAAACATGGATGAACAATAAGTAGGTACCTACACCTCTGCTGGGGAGTACATGGGTGATGATCAGAACCTTTGGGTTCTGATCATCACCGTCGCTACCAACACTACATTATGTTGTCATCGAAAGTGGAAATTATGTTATCCTATTTTGGTTGGTCGAACTTCATTGCGTGCCGCTTTTCTGGTGTCCGTCACTGTTAATTATGATTTTTTAGGATTTGCAGGAATTAGAAATATTGTGGCGGTGCAATGTAAAAGTGTTATTTTTAACCAAAAGTTCAAAATACTTAAATATCATTTATCACTTGTGCAGCGATGAGAACCGGTGTAAAGTGACCACTTCCTGATTAAATTGGCAATAACTCGCTTTGGCAGTACCATACCGTGTTCGTTACTCATATTTCAGTAGGAGATTAACAGCAAAACGTTCTATTCTCAGGTGGAGTATGTGTTCCTGGTGGGTGTGGGAGGCGGGGTGCCACACTACACGGACTATGCGCGACACGTGCGACTGGGCGACGTCGTCGTCTCATCGCCTGCGCCGGATTTACCCGACAAGTATGTATCTAGCCTATCTTAGTACGTATTATAGCAAGAGTTCCGGGTGGGTGTCGGGAGGCGGGGTTCCGCATTACACAGACTATGCGCGACTCGTGAGATTGGGCGACGTCGCTCGTCGTCTCGTGGCCTGCGCTGGATCTACCGGACAAGTCTGTATATATTCTATCTTAGTACATAATATAGCTAATTTTAGTGAGTGTGGGAGGCAGACTGCCGCACTACACGGACCATGCGCGACTTAGATAGAGTTCCTAGTGTGTGTGGGAGGCGGGGTGCCACACTACACGGACTATGCGCGACACGTGCGACTGAGCGACATCGTCGTCTTGTCGCCTGCGATCTCATTCGGATCGGACAAGTCTGTACCTTTTTTTGCGAACCTTATTTTTGTCCCACTCACACACACACACACACACAGAAGATGATCGGAAATCCATTGCACATAACAGCCTTGTACATACAATATGCTGACAAGTAAATGCTTTTTTCTAATGTATAAAAATCTCGTGTCACGGTGTTTGTGGTTGCGCTCCTCCGAAACGGCTCAACCGATTTTAATGATTTTTTTTTTGTATATTTGGTAGGTATGAGAATAGGTTGTAAAGTATTTTTCACCCTCCGGACGTTTGCCGGATCAGCTAGTAGATCTACTTACATCGGGTCAAATTAAATTACTTAGTTAAAGAAATTCCGCAGACGTTATGGTTATCTATTCTTTGATTTATCAAATTAATGAAAAATTAGTGGGGGCTTGTTACGTCACTTTTGAGTAAAAAGTGGTACAATTTAACTTAATTGTGACGTCATCCGAAATTTCAACCCACTGTACTGTCTTAATTTTCTAACCGACTTTCGAAAAAGGAGGAGGTTCTATGTTCGACTGTATGTATGTTTTTTTTTTTATGTATGTCCGCGCATTTCTCCGTCAGTTGTGGACCGATTTTCAAAATTCTTTTTTTATCCGAAAGAATATACTCCCGAGGTGGTCCCATATATTTTTTATCGAAATTGCTTTAGCGCTTTTTGAGAAACTGAACAAAAACGAAAAATACGCATATGTTGATGACGTTTTTGTGTTCTCCAAATGTTTAAATTCCACGTTCCATGTTATTGGGGTTTTTAGTTCTGGGGTATAACAACTAAAAAGCGAAAAATAAAAAACTTTTTTACAAAAAAAAAACAACCGACTTCCAAAAAAAAATACACTAAAAATTTAAAAATAACTTTAATTTCGGAAGTCGGTGTCAAATATCGAAGAAATAAAATACAAACACCGACTTCCGAAATTAAGCTTATTTTTAAATTTTTACTGTATTTTTTTTTTTTGGAAGTCGGTTGTGTTTTTTGTAAAAAAGTTTTTTTGTTAAAGTGACAAAAGAATAAATACGTGTACTTACAATTTTTTTTTTGGTAATCTAACTAAGACGGATTAATTAGGTTTTTTTTTGTCGTCAACCCCATTATGAGCCAGACAGCCAGAACACTGAAATAATGTTGTTTTTGAAATAATGATAAGTAGCCTGTTCCTTAGAGGAAGTAGTTAGAATAATCATGCGAGCTGAAAATGGTTTTTCAGCTTCATCTTTTGAACCTTGCTTGACAAAAACTGATTTACGGCGACGAAGTATGTCGCAAGCGAGAGGTAACATTGTGGTTGGTTTAAAAGTCATTCATAATGTAACTGGAAATTCCGGAAGGGCGCGCCTAAACCACGGCTAGACAGACGTACACGGTACAGTGACCTCACTGCTGTTGACATATATAAATGTCTCATTCGTGTGGGTGATAAAAGCTATACACTGTATGTGTAAGATATATTTAAGAACCTATAACATATGTATATCGAATGGTCGTCTAGATGTCGAAATTCGACAGGAATTCATCACAGATAAAAAATAAGCTTTCTGCATTCGTTCTCCTTATAAACTTTATCTACATACAAAAGAGATTTTTACCTCTCGAGTTTGTTTCGGTGTTTCTTCTCAGAGTAGTCAGCTAGGAAATACCGGCCTCATCTAGCTTAAACTGACAAAAAAAATAACGTGTGAAAGTGTTATTTATAACTAGTGTCCGACCGAAAGTTCGGTTTCGGTTTCGGCCGAGTTTCGGCCAAAAATCAAGTTTCAGCGGTAGTTTTGGTATTTCGGAAGTTGTCGTACACTCTTGCCTAACTTCGTTTCTCGCGGCAACGCTTTGGCGGACGCTGGCGGCCCTGCCCCCTTAGCCAAAATACGTTTCTGTAAACGTTAAAGTTAACGCTTCGTGCAAAATGTATGCCAACGACGTTTTGCACGAAGCGTTAGACAGAGAACTGTCACGTGACTCACGCCCAGTAATGTCTTTGCCATACATTTTGCACGAAGCGTTAGCGTTAACGTTTACAGAAAAGTATTTTGTCTAAAGGCTCTGTTCGGGAATTGTCGTGCGCCATTCGGATAGCTCTGTAGCAACACAACTTAGTCAGTGCGTTATCGCCCGACGTAAACATTCTTTAGAGGTTATGCTTTGATGGAACTGATTAGTAATTAGTATTTAATGAAACAGTAACAATTAGTGATTTGATTACTGATAACTGATACACAATTTGCTATGAGAACTTAATTTGAAAAAATAATAAAAATATTATTAATATTTTTTATATTATATTAAATAAATAATTGCAACAAAATTAATATACTGTGTTTCCATTTCATGTCCTAATTAATGCAGAATAATGGGTAAAATGCACCAAATTTCAGTATTTTAAGGAATTTTATACTTGACCATGTGAGTTTCGGTTTCGGTTTCGGCCGAAACTGAAGCCACGGCCGAATATTCGGTTTCGGTTTCGACCGGAAAACCAGTTTCGGTCGGACTCTATTTGTAACCTATTTACAAAATAAAAACCGGCCAAGTGCGTGTAGAAATTCGCACATTTAGGGTTCCGTATCAAATGTATTTTTGACTATTTGTAATGGCTTTAGGTCAACAAGATGCTTAATACTGTGTCAAATTTTAAAGACTAGCTCCAACCGTTTGGCTGTAAAACCTGTGTGACAGACGACGGACAGACGGACACATGAGTGACAGCAATAGGGCTCCGTTTGGACCCTTCGGGTACGGCATTCTAAAAATAATTTATTAAACGACTTCAAAAAAAAAGGAGGTTCTCAATAATTCGTCGTAATCTTTTATTTTTTATTTATGTGCCTCGATTACTCGAAGATGCCTGGATCGATTTGGAATATTCTTGTTCTTGTTTGAAAGGGTATATTTCCCAGGTGGTCCCGTTTAAATTTCGTGAAGATCTGATGAAGAACTTCGGAGATAGACAATGGAACACTTCAATAAATGATGGCAAACTTTCCGAAAGTGCTGCAATCGCATGTCTGTTTATTGTTTATACCACTTCTTAACATAACATCACGCTGATACGCTCTGAAGGGGTACTCAGATTTGTACAGTTCACCCTTATTTCACCAATTATGTTCAAATTCCATATTTTTGGGGCTATCGATTCGGGCATAAGTATAACTTTACTAAGTATTTAGTTTTAGTTATGAAAAATCGAAAGCTTTTTTACAAAAAAATACAACCGACTTCAATAAAAAAAAAACTTTAATTTCGGCAGTCGGTTTCAAATTACGAATAACAAAAAAGAAGCATCGACTTCCGAAATCAAATTTATTTTGCGTTTTATTTAGTTTTTTTTGTTTTGTGGAATTCGGTTACTTATTTTTTTGTAAGTAAAAATGTTTTTTCTTTTATGCCAAAAATCACAATAATATAGACGACGAATCGAAAAAAAAAATCATGATTAAAGGCTTATTGATTGATGCTAAATCTCATACTCTTCCATGTGCGCGTCATAAAAAAGGCAAAGCTTCTGATGGGGCCAAACTCGTTCTGGACCGATTAATTCAGCGTATCGATGGGATTCCGATTCTATCAATAAAGAAAGCCATCGAGACGCTGAAATGTAGGTAGTAGCCCTCGTTTAGAAAGTTAACAACAAAAGAAATTGGTCACATCAAAGTTTATTGACCCATCCTTCAAACTTGGTATGCAGGCAGCGTAGAATATGGTGTTCGGTCATGCGTGTGTTGTTAAGTTGACAAATTGGGTAGTGTCCTGGGTATGAAAGGAATAATTCTATTTAGTCCGTACGTTAGAAAAAATATTGGACACGTGTTTTTTGCTTTACCAAACCAATAAAAGATGACAAAGATAAAACTCCAGGGTAGCCCGCGAAATTCAAATTTTCTTACGTTTTTTGCAATTTGCAGGTCAGTGTCAGGTTATATCTTGGCCAAAATTTGATTCGCGAACGTAATCGGTTACGTGCATAGAGCAACACGGAGGGGAGTAGCCATACGCAGGCGTTCCCCTCTGTCAAAGTACAAGTCCATTTGGTCCTATGCAAACAATAAAACTAGTTGCAACCGGACTGTTCACTAGACTAAATCTAGTTGCGCGGCTGAATTGACGTCGAACAAAAATGCCGAATTGTTCAGTTTTTTGCTGCAAAAAGAGATCTGCCACGTCAAATTTACAAAAAGATGGCGTTACCTTTCATATGTAAGTAATTTTTAACCACATTTTTACTATTTACTCATTTTTAAACCTAAAATACAAAATAATTACGTTCGTGTTGTTTCGGATTTGTTTACCAACATGGCCGCTGGCCCTCATACAATATGAGGATCGGTCGAGCAACTAATCCGAGTCTGCATCCGAGTTGGCGCCGTCACCGAGCGATAGTGTTGTTACCAGTTTGTAGATAGTTAGGTATCGATAAAAACCTGTCTGATCTCGTGCATACAACTATTTTTGAGATCATGTTTTCTGATTAATTTAATATAATTATAAATGTAGTGCGAGCTTTATTTAAATACAGTTTAATAACAAAATTTCGTCAAATGAAATAAAATACAATACTTACATACATTAAATTATGAGTAAGTGTGAACTTCGAGCATAATATTTTATTATTTATTTATTGCAGGTTTCCTAAAGATCCAAGTTTAAGGGACATATGGAAGAATTTTTGTAATAAAAGACCTATCTGGCTTCCCACAAGAAACAGTGTCATTTGCTCAGATCATTTCAAGACTTCTGATTTTCAAGTGTTGGCGAATAATAGAAGGAGATTGGTCGAGGGCACAAAACCAACTTTAATACCACACCACTGTAGTTGTTCCGTAAGTTTTTTATTATATAATTGAGAAAGCAAACAAGCACACAGTGCACCAAATTTAATGCCTCCTGCCACACCCGTAAAATGTTGGTTATGTAGTATGTTAGTCTTAGTTGTGAAATGAAGCTTAGATTTGCACACAATGAGATTAAATGAATGAAAATGAATGATTTTACAATGTTAAATCTAATTTTTCAGAGCCATCAATTATCATTTACTCTACCAGACGACAGACTATCATCTTTCGACGCCATTAGTGCCACTCTCACTATTTCTGATTCATTGACATCTCCGTGTACATCATTGACTCCTCAACAAGTGAGTTTCCTTTTAATAGTTTACTGTAGATATTATGTTTGATTAAAATAAATAGGTACGGTACATATTTATCAAATAGTAATTTCAGCTATTTTATTATTGAGATTGAGTAAGCTATAGATAGTGCCATCCACGAAGACACGCGACACAGTATTCTATACTAATGCGGTTGTTACGCACACCCAAACTTTAGTAAACTGTTTTTCTGTTCCAATAACTATTTTTTTATTTATTATATCCTCTTTATTGCTTTGTAACCCTGCATGATTATATTTTTTTTATGGTATGTTGTAAAAAAATTGTTTTTTGGCACAAAATAAACATTTTGATGTGAAACATCTATAGCCGCACGTAAAACCGATTTCTGGCGTGGCTACGCATGCCGTGGCGACGCGTCGCCACGCTATACGATGTTTTTTTGTTTTGTTATTACACCATCAAATAGTAAGATTTTTTGTTTTTTATTTTATCATTATGACATATTTAGTTCCTATCACAATATGTTCTTTTCTGCATATTACTTTTACAAAATAATGTCGATGTTTCACATCTGCCAGGCGTCCCGTGACGGCTCACATTTTTTTTTTCTTTTTCAATAACCTAGTGGTGGTGTGCGTCTTCGTGGATGACACTACCGATACATAGAAAGATGATTATAACATTATTTATATCGTATTTGTTTTTCAGGCTCAGTCAAAGGAAACATCTGAAAATAATGGTTCGATTCCCACCATTGTATTAACACCAAGAAAAAGAAAAATGCAGCAACACCTAGATTATCAAAAAAAAAAAATTAAAAGGCTTCAAGCTAAAAATCTTTTCTTAAAGAAAAAAGTTGGTGGGTTAGAAGATATTCTCCAGAGTCTGGATGAAAAATCATTGATAGATAAAGAAGAAAGGATGATCCTTGAAAAAATTGGCGTTGAAGAAACAGAACTTATTAAGCGTCAACTAAAAAAACGTAAAAGTGGGAAGCTTTCACGAGCTAAGTATTCACCAGAACTGAGATGTTTTGCTTTAACTCTCAACTTTTATTCGCCGAAAGCTTATAAGTATGTCCGTAAAACGTTTGGGACCTGTTTACCTGCTCCACGTACTTTAACCAAATGGTATAGTCAACTTGATGGACGGCCCGATTTTACCAAGGAGGCATTGGTGGCTTTAAAATATAAAGCCGATGCCAATCCAGATAGTAAAATTTATTGTACTTTGGTTTTCGATGAAATGAAAATAAAGACACAATCACATGACAGTCCAAATAGTGACAGAAGATTCGGGTACGTTGATTATGGTTTTGATTTATTAACAGATAATACGGATGAAGCAACAGATGTCCTAGTATTTCTTTTAGTAGGCATTAATACTCCATGGAAAGTCCCAATCGGATATTTTTTAGTTAAAGGTACAAGTGCCAAGTTAAAAGCTCAGCTTGTAACTAAAGCATTTGAATTAGTACATGATACTGGAGTAGAAATAAAAGCATTAACTTGTGACGGCGCAAAAGCAAATTTAGCGATGGCTTCAGAACTGGGTTGCTGCTTAGATGCAAATAAATTGCAAACTACCATATTAGATCCTACAACGAGGCAAAGAGTTTACTTTTTTCTAGACCCCAGTCACATGTTAAAATTAATTCGAAACACTTTTTGTGACTACAAATGTTTTAACGATGACAGTGAAAATAAAATTCAATGGTTATTTGTGGAGGCATTACATAAAATCCAGGAGGAAGAATTATTTTTCATGGCTAACAAGTTGAGAGCAAATCACAATTATTTTAAAACAAAGATAATGAATGTTCGCCTTGCAGCACAATTGTTCAGCGCTAGTGTTGCTGACGCACTTGTGTTTTGTGAAAAAGAATTAGATTTGCCGGAGTTTAATGGATCAACTGCAACTTCAAAATTTATTTCACTGATAAACGACGTTTTTGATATATTGGATTCTCGATCACGTCAAAATGGTTATAAGAGAGCATTAAACTCTGAAAACTTTGAGAAAGCTTTTAGAAAAATGGACGAAGCTCAAAAGGTTTTATTGAGCTTATCGGCCTATGTAAAAAAACGCAATGGGGAGTCAAGTAAAATAAAGTTATTAGATTCTCCACGATACACAGGTTTTTTGGGAATTTTAATTTGCATTGAGAGTACCAAGTCTATCTTTCAACTTAATACAAAACCAACAAAATGGCCTGAAATATATGCCACTCCATAGAATAAGTCAAGATCACATCGAGCTCTTTTTTTCAATTGTAAGAAGTCATGGTCGTTACTGCGATAATCCCTCAAGCTCCCAGTTCGAAGCAATTTATAAAAAAAATCTTGTTAATACAGAATTAACACAAACTGGACGCAGAACGAACTGCATTCCATTGGAAAAAATTATGATACTGAATTGCACATCTGCATTAGAAAAAATTAATGCTTCAACCGTACGACAACATAATACCAATCCTACTGACGAAGTCAATTTTACCAATTTTACTGACGATTTGATTGATGAGATTGAAACTCTAACTTTTTTATCACCTTTTTGTTTGCTCGGGCCGATTGATGAAAAAAGCTTAATACACCAAAAAAGCAGAGGAAAGTTGTTTTATTCTTCAAAAGAGGTAATACTTTTATGCCGGATATGTGAAAAAGAAATAAGACAACGTTTAAGTGACGACAATAAACCTACACGATCTTGTACCACACATCAAATCGTGACAAAAGCCTTAAAAAAGTTTATTGGCAAAGACTTATTTCCTTCTATCAGTTACCATTCACACGAAAATGATTTTACAAATCATAATTTGGAACGGGCAAGATTAATAATGGAAAAATATACTGATACGAGAATTTCTTTCTTAATGAAAAAAGCATACCCGCAAAAATGTATTCGTCATATATATACAAAATTAATCCATTTTAAAAACCAGTGATAGATAAAACTATCACTGGTTTTTAACCTTAGCTTATGTCAAATGTAATAAATAAAGTCATCGATATTATTATATCCACCTTTGTATCACTTTTTAAACCTGATTTCCTTATCCAAGTTCTTGAATTTATCGATAATGCGTATCGACACTTGTTACAGCCGTGGCTGTATGCACATTGTCAATGTAGTTGCATCACTTCATTACACTGTTATGACACAAAATGTATCTGTATCTGTGCGAAAGTCATAGTATTTTGTTTTAATGTTATCAGTGTGTTGCATAGTGACAGACGATTGTTTTTGTGTGGGAGTCTGAGAAAGTGTGCGTGGCGCAGATTTCCCCCCGCAAAAAATGACAGACAGTTTTGTATCGGGAAAATACGCTATGGCTACTCCCCACCGGTACGTCGGTGGCCCGTGTTGCTCTATGGTTACGTGGTTTACGTGACTTTTGGTTTACGTGACCAAAAAAAATACGTGTCCAATATTTTTTGGTAATTTAACAGACGGACTAATTAGATTTTTTTAGGTAACACTGACATCTGTCACCTAGGGTTGCCAACTTTTTTTTTTTTAGAAAAAGAGTTTATCTGATTTCAGACAGGGTAAATCAAGAGTAAATAACCTTAAAAAAAGAGTACTTACCTACATTTTTTTTAAAATTTTTGACGTACTTAATAATTTTTCATATTTTTTAAAAGAATTTTATGACTCGCAAACATTCTTAATCTATTTTTTTTTGCTTATTTTTTTATTAATTTCAATGGACATATTAACACTAAACGTTACATTTTTGGGTTATGACAATGGGTATACATGACTGGTATTAGTATAGTAAACATTGTGAAAATAGAGTATTTTAATAGCGTAGGTACTTTATTAGTATTACAAATTAGAGTGTACACCTACATGAAATAGAGTACAATACTCTATTTTAGAGTACGGTTGGGAACCCTACCGTCACCATCGATAATGTGGGGTTAATTTAACCATTGCTCTGATTGATTCTTAGATTGGCCCTTTTTTAGATAAACGACTAGCAACCCGCCCCGTCTCTACACGGGTACAAATTCCTCGTTTATCACTCTCTTTCTTGTAACAGCCGCATGAAAATCTGTTCAATAGTTTTTGAGTTTATCGCGAACAGACGCGGCGGGGGACTTTATTTCATAAAAATTAAATGTAGGAATAGACTACTGTCTAATCTGTGGATTGAAATACAAATCATCCGGATTACACAATTTTTAAATCAGTCTTGACTTTTGCCAATCTCCAAATAATGGGCCATTAAATTGTTGTTGTAGGTAACCTTCATGTTATGCAGAGACAGATAAAAACAATAGAGTGATTATCTTTAGCTCAGTCAGTTTTATGACTCGCTTGGAAAGATAAGAAATAATATAGATCGTATAATATATACTTTTTTCTTACTTGTATCGATCTCGTTTGGGAGTTAGTGATTACTTGTAAATATTCTTGGGAATGAATACTGGAACATTTTATATGTTTTATGGTTAGCTATCCAGTATAATGACGTAAAAATCTGCGTCAATTCTTATTCGTCATTATTTATTGAGAACATAAATGATACTTTGGACTGTGATGGCATTAACCCACAAATCGAGGTCTTGGCTTGACCACACCCACTCACAAGATAGATAAGTTCATTTTTCGCTAGCGTTGTTGTTATTTAAATATAATTTGATTATTCTCCTTAATTTAATAGTACCCTCAGACGTGAACTTCAAATTCCCTGGACTTGTGAAGTTCTCTATTCTTAGACTGGTAAGGTTCAAACCCTTAAGCCAAGAAGGCCATGGCCCGGGGCGGCAGACTGCCAGGGGCGGGGAATGCTACCCACTGCCGTTTTTTCAAGTTGGATTAGCACTACTATTTCTACTTTTCTTGCCACCCCCTAACTTCTTGTCTATCACAAGGAAATCTTACCTATTCGAATCGTGTAGCTCAAATTCTACATAAGCAATAGCTAAAAAGAATATTCCCTTTTTTGTTAACTATGGGGCAGCATAAATATTTGGCCCGGGGCGCCAAATCTTTGAATACGCCACTGACTCACAAGGCGATATAGATTCTTGGGCAGCATTCGCTTATCCTGTCTTTGTTCGACTTACAACGTGCTGCTTGCCTAATATGAGTTTTAAAATGGAAAGTATCTGTCAAGTCGAAAATTAACCTATTGTATGGTATTGTTACTTTTTCCAGTCTGTTCTTAGATCTCGCGTTAATTAATTTTTATAGGTTCTTAAGGTGGTTGTTTGTGAGGAGCTTGTGGCTAAAGTAATAAGAGCCGCACGGGTCGATCCATCAGGTTAAGCTACGCTTGCCGGGGTTGGTCCATGTATGGGTGTCCATCTTTACATATCGAGAGTCCTCCGTGCCTCGGAAAGCACGTTAAGCCGTTGCTCCCGGCTGTCAATCGTGAATCTTTGACTGTCGTTACGGGTCATCCCGAAAGTCTGACATCCAGTCTTACCAAGAAGTATCGTATTACCAGTGACTGGGTTGTGGAGGTCAGATAGGCAGTCGCTCCATGTAAAATACTGGTATTCAGCTGCATCCGGTTAGACTGGAAGCCGACCCCAAGATAGTTGGGAAAAGGCTAGGCAGGCAGGTGGTTGTTTGCGAGATGACCCAGACGCCTACCTAGGGCAGTTTCGACGTAGCTCGTAATAAAAATCATCATCATCATCATCCTCAGCCTTTTAATGTCCTGCTGGGACACAGGCCTCCTCTCTGTGAGAGGGTGTGGGCCGTAATCTACCATGCGGGCGCAATGCGGGTTGGTCTTTGAATTTTTAGTTCTAGGACATGCCGTTTTCCTTCACCGTTCAAAAATACCTGGAAGGATTTGGGGGAGGCCTTTGCCTAGCAGTGGGACAGTATCGGCTAAATAAAAAAAAGGTGGTTTTTTATAGTCTTTGGTCTTCTTAAAACGTCCAATAAATTGTACACAGTAACAGTTCCTTCTCATCACGGTCTGAAAAATAAAATATTCCCACAATAGTCGGTTACCCTTGTAATTCATTCATAGGTAAGAGTAGGTAAATATTCGTTCACCTAGTAACCAATTTGTTGTGGTTTAGCTTACCACAGCCGGTGCCTCATTTTATTTGCTTGCGTTACCCGAGTGATTTATTCTACGCGCGGACGTAAGTTTGTTATCCATACAATTTGTATATTAGTAAAGCTGGAAAAATAGTGCAAACAGAAAGATTCATGTTTCATTTGCAATGACAATACGTTTTTTAACAGACTTCGAAAAAACGAGGAGGTTCTATGTTCGATTGTATCTATGTTTTTTTTTTAAATGTATTTCACCGATTTCTCCGTCAATTGTAAACCGATTTTCAATTTTTTTTTTTCATTCGAAAGAGTATTCTTCTGAGGTGGACCCTTATAAATTTTATCGAAATTGATTCAGCACTTTTTGAAAAAATCAACAAAAACAAAAAATACGTACCTACCTATACACAAAAGACGTTTTGGTTTCCTTCAATTATGTTCAAATTTCATGTTATTGAAACAAAGTTGTTGTTGTTGTTTGTTGTTGTTGTTGTTTGAATTCGGGTGTAACTTTAATATTTAGTTTTAGCTCTGGGGGGTATAAACAACTAAAAAGTGAGAAAAAAAAACTTTCTTACAAAAAATAAAAATACACAAAATAACTTTAATTTCGGCAGTCGGTGTCAAATAACGAAGAAATAAAATGCAAACACCGACTTCCGAAATTAAAGTTATTTTAAAATTTTTATTTTTTGTAAGAAAGTTTTTTTTAGGTATTTTCTTTTTTGGAAGTCGGTTGTATTTTTTGTAAAAAAGTTTTTTTTTATCTAAACATTATAAACTCATTGGTGATTTCAATGTGCACGAGTATGCAGCCTCATAAGCATATAAATCAGCCTTTTAATGTGGGGCACTGCTGACATAATATTATGATAGGCCTCCTCTCTAAGAGAGGGGATTGGCCCTAATTCACCATGCAGGCCCAGTGCGGGTTGGTGGGGGTCACATATCTTCGAATTTCTGGTACTAGGACATGACGGTGTAGCAGACCTAACAACGGCTTCCTCACTATGTTTTCTTTCACCGTTATAGAGCAGTGATGATGCAATTATTTAGGTACACAAAGTAAATTATCTGTCTGGGTTCAAACTCCTATAGTGTAGAGCCTATAATGTTCCTGCTGCTGAGACATAAAGAATGATTGAACGAAAAAAAAAATAGGCAGTCATGACTACCGACAGAAGTGAAGACTTGTTGAAACTTTGGAATAATTGTGATAAGCATGATAGCAAGTCGCCTAGGCTGTGAGTACGTGGGTCGCTGTTGTGCCGTCTCCCATGGGTTGGCGCAACGGTGATCCGCTGATCATAAATGAATTGTTGTGTTGTTTGTTTTTGTGTTGTGTTGAATCGTTGCTTCAGTATTTTAGCTGGAATGCTAAAGCAGTGGTTACTTAATTGTGTGTCAATGTTTTTGTTACTTTTATGTCACTAACATAGTTTTTATAAGTTTGTTTTTATTACTAACATTTTATGAGTCTCATTGTTACTCGCAATAAATAAATTATTATTATTATTAAAAAAAATATTCTTTAATAGGCTCGCGTTTTACCACTATTTCACCTGATGGTAAGCGATAATGTGGTCGAAGATGGAGCACGCTTGCCTAGATTTTTTTTTAGTAAAAATTAAATTAAATAAGATGCTAAATAAATAATTAAAATTTAATAAATTCAAATAATTAACTTAATTATTAACTTTTAACATCTATTGGCACTAAGTTTCACAGTTCGCTGCGCGTCTGGTGCAACACGTCGCTAGCATGTTGGTGATTCGAACCCATAATAAACCTATAATAAACATCATTTATGATCATGTTTTGCCCCCACCAAAAATTGCTCAACGCGGCTAAAGGTTAAACTTAAAAAAAAGTGCCTATCTGCAGTTGACTAGCTGTAGTCAACTGCAGTTAGACATTTTTTAGGGTTTCGAAAGTCCGAATGAAAAACGGAACCCTTATGGGATCACTCGTGTGTCTGTCTGTCTGTCCGTCTGATACAGTAAATTTCTCGGAATCTACTGGACCGATTAAGTTGAAATTTTGTACACACATGAATATCTGTGACCCAAATACGGAGGAGTAATGAAAATAAATGGATTTGGAATACGAGGGTCACTTTTGGGGTGTAAATCAGAAAAAAAAAGTTTACCAAACTGTACCGTGCTACATATCAAATGAAAGGGCTCCCAAATATTTTTTTTTAAGTTTTTTTTTTGTAAGCAGCTTAGGAAAATAGATGAAAAATTACCTTTCCCGAAACCAGCGAACCTCAAAATTTGAAAAAAAAATACAGGTGGTATTTCTTTACTTATTGATTACAGGAGGACTATAAGAAGTATATAGTTTTAAAAAAAGCCTGATATAAATATGATTTGCTCCGACTCACTCTTGGCCGGTTTTTATCAACGGATTCTGGTAGTGTAGGCTATTTGAAATAAAGTTTAGAATTTATTTATCTTTTTGACTATATATAAACTCTTATTTACGATCAACAGTCACCGTCGATGACTTAAGGCACTTTTAGACAAGGCAGCTAAAACCAATCGCTTGACATGATTTGTGTTTCAAAGCTGTTCGTTGTTCTAAAAATCGTAATCCTGGGTAACACCAATACTTAGGGTCGTGACTAAACTATAATGTATCATGGCTTTCATGGTGTACGTGACTTCTAGAACCACGGTTACAAATACCCATTGTAGTGATAGGTATGATTGTCCCATAGATGACGCGCTATACGTAGTAATGCGCACGATTGGTTGTGATATATTTGCTATTACGTCCTTGTTCATGAATTAGCGTACTACCTAGTTGTAAAATGTGAGAATGTTTGCCGGCTTATTGAGTAATAGCGATAATTATATTGTTTTGGTGGTATTGAACTGTTGTTAATATTACTGGAAGTAGGACTAGGCAGCTCTGTATTTGTCGTTAAATCGATATCTATAAAAATACACTAAAAATTAAAAAAGAACTCCAATTTCGGAAGTCGGTGTTTGTATTTTATTTCTTCGTTATTTGACACCGACTTCCGAAATTTAAGTTACTTTTTAATTTTTAGTGTATTTTCTTTTTTGGCAGTCGGTTGTTTTTTTTTGTAAAAAAGTTTTTATTTTTAAATTTTTAGTTGTTATTCCCCAGAACTAAAAACTCCAATAACATGGAACGTGAAATTTAAACATACTCGTAATTGGAGAAAACAAAAACGTCATCTAGGTATAGGTACGTATTTATTCGTTTTTGTTCAGTTTCTCAAAAAGCGCTGAAGCAATTTCGATAAAATTTAAATTGGACCACCTCGGGAGTATATGCTTTCGGATAAAAAAAAAAATTGTAAATCGGTCCACAACTGATGGAGAAATCGGCGGACATACATTACATACAGCCGAACATAGAACTTCCTCCTTTTTCGAAAGTCGGTTAAAAACTGGATCGTATCCTGAAGTTAGTGTTATTATTATTCTGTGAATGTCTGGGCCGGAGGGTGCACCGTGGGTCCCTACGAGGTGACAGTGAAGGTTGCGGGATCCTGCTGGATGCTGGTAGCGCAAGGGCCGGGCAGAATAATGCCAGGGTCGCGGGAGTGCCCTGGAATTCAACGGGCAATTGAAGGAACACAGGTGGTGGTTTTAGTCAGCTCCACCCAGAGCGGGAGAAGCCATTTGATGATATCCCGGCCAAAAAAAAGAGACCTGGATATTGAGCAATGGAGCAAGTATTTTGTTTTTAGGGTTCCGTACACGAAGGGTCCAAACGGAGCCCTATTGCTGTCACTCACGTGTCCGTCGTCTGTCACAAAATTTTGTTCCGTATTTTTTTTTTAATTTCCCATTGACATATTAAATTTGGTGATAATGTTTATTATTGCGAATATTTTACTAAAAAATACCAAAATACTGATTTCCCTTATATGGCACGGAACCCTAAAAGTGCGAAGTCCGACACGTACTTGGCCGGAATTTTTTCTGGTGAGCCCGGTCTTGACCTCGATCTCGCCTGGTAGTAAGCGATGGGTGAGCACTACGATAGAGCCAGTGAGCCCAGAAAGTAGAGGTGAACCGACTCACTGATCCGGATCTTTGAAGTGATTCAAAAGATTGGTTCAGTAACTACGTTTCAAACGCATCATTTGCATCTGAGTCATTACTTTGGTCCGTGCTCTTTCCGCGAGACGCGGCGCTGAAAAGTGAGCGAGAGGGGAGACTGAGACACACTGATTTACTTTACTACTGGACCGCGACTCGCGAGTGAGCGGGTGACAAAATACAATCTATACAAGTCAGAAAGAGATACCAAATGACATGTTTATCACTCATACTTTCACAGTTTTTCGTTGTAGTTATCCATGCACGTAAAAATGACCATTATAGCGCTTACATATCAAATACTATATGATTGTTATTTTTTTATTTTTAATGTTTGCACTAACAAGCGTTTTAGCCAGCTGGCCATAAATTATCGAATAGCCGCCAGTCCTAAGCCTGGGTAAAGTATGAAGGAAGATCGATTTTATTTATAATCTTAATTCTTCCCTAGTACATTTTGTACACTTAAAAAAATACAATGCAACATTCGGCATTGTTTACATATAATTCTGACTCAGTAGTAAACGCTCTGTATTTCATATCATTTGTTTCGTTCTGTATTTTATATCATTTGAGCCGATGATCCAAATGAAACATATCAGTGATTCGGATCATTGCAGTGATCCAGATGCAAATGTTCCAATCGCAAAAATGATACACTTTGCCCACGCCTACCAGAAAGTGCCACTATGCAATGGGCCTGTACTTAACGTTTTTCGGCAGAGACGGTGATAAAAATTCGACTATGACTGGACGGATTGTAATGTCACCTCAGTTCTAACATAACTGAAGGTCTTTATGGAAATTTTGAGTCTCCTGTGTTCTATTAAACTTATGGAGATTGGTCCAACTACATATTTATAGAAAACTTGAAAAGGAAGGATGTAGGCGTAATTTATGCGATAGACGATTTAAAGTCCGAGCGAGAAGCGTGATTTATAGACTCAGATAAGTTGTAAATATATAATAATGCTTGAGACAATACAGGTAATGCTTGTATACATGATAAAACATTTCACAATATTACGAGTATGTGCATATCTGGAATTTACGTGAATATTTAAGTAGTGAGGAAAATTAAAGTACCTAGGGTTAAAGTGTAACATATATTAACAATACTACCTGTAATAGGTAATGTACTGCTTTACTTACACATAGTGTTTACGTCATAAATAGGTAGGTATGTCTCACCTGTTGCAATATATTTTCCCGGTGATGGAAGATGTTCTTCTTGTTCGACAAAAGGCGGTTTTCATTTTTCTTCTCTCTTTTCTTTAAAAAAAAACGTTGCCCCACACTACGAATCACTCCTGTATAGTAGGTGCGTTCACAAACATGTAACTCACATACACAAGGCACCCAGATCCGGAACAACTACCTTTAAGCCATACAAATATTTGTTCCGTGCGGGAATCGAACCTGCGACACGCAGCGCAGCAGCCAATCACTCAACCACTACCAACCGTGCCGACTACAGCAGGCAAATTAAGGTTATCCACTATTGCGGGCGAATAACTAAAAAGAAAAATATCTAGCGTTGCTATTACAGTCACCATCATTATTTTTTAAAAAGATCCTATAGCCAGAGCAGGGAGTTGCGTTAAGGGTCTACTACCGGCCAAGTGGCGCCGTCATTGAATAAAAAATCGTAGCATAGCCTAGGAAATAAATATTAAAGAATCCAACGTCACGTTTGTTACAAATAGGATAAAGGTTCTGAGACCTGTTTTAACAACGTTAAAATACTTTATGTTCTTTGTAACAAATGTGACGTTGGATTCTTTAATATTTATTTTCTATGCTATGCTACGATTTTTTATTCAATGAGGGCGCCACTTGGCCGGTAGTAAGGCCTTAAAGAGTAGAACTAAACAAACTGGGCTACGGTTGTAATAGAGTCAACCAGCACGGTTTTTCAAAAGCGTTTCGAAAACAGGCGTGTCTATCTCCTTTCAAACTCAAACATAAACAAGTGTCTACTATTAAATACCTGCTTATTTAGCTAGGTAAGTTTTACCAGTCAATATTTCCTAGTAAAATTTACAGTCGCTGACGATCTTGTAAAAATATTTGCTACAAACGAATGAGGTCGAAGTTTGACGTCAAGTAGACTAGGTACCTTGGAAAACCCAACCATGACAACATTTTTCAGAAAGGTGGAAATATTAGTTGATGTATTAGAAGGGAATATTTTAAGGAAAGTCCTTATCATAATAATTTTATAAATGCGAAAGTTTGGATGGATGTTTTTTACTTAATCACGCCTGAACGGCTAAACGAATCCGGATGAAATTTGGCACAGATATACAGGTTGTAACGGAAAGGTGTGGTCATATTTTAAGAGCTGGTTCTGCCCATCGAAATGAACAACTTTCTCTAAGAAAAAATAGAAAATTCCCAAAAAAAAAAAATTGGACTTTCCATATAAAGTTATCATCAGCTGATCAATATTTGTAAGGGAGGTAAATTTTTTTTTTTAGAATTTCTTCGGATTTTCTTGAAGAAAGTTGTTCATATCGATGGGCAGATGCAGTTCCTAAAATATGACCACACCTTTCCGTTACACCCTGTAGATTATAGTCTGACATAGCACATAGGAATTCAAAGTGGGCGAAGCCGCTGACAGAAGCTAGTAAGTACTAATAATAATAATAATAATAAACCATTTATTTCAGGCGACACAGGCCCATAGAAAAATATTTAAACTAAACATAAGTACATATTTTAATTAGTGTTGCCCAAAATCGGTCTTGGTCTTGCAGTCTTGGTCTTGTTCTTGCATTTTCGCAAGACCAAGACCAAGACCGCCTTATTGTAGCAAGACCAAGACCAAGACTGAACCCTGCAAGACTTGAGCAAGACAAGACTTAAGCCTGCAAGACTCTTGCGTCTTGCAGTTAAGACAAACTGAGATGAGGCGTTATTAAGTAGGTATTTGGTTTCAATCCCGATTTTGAGAGACGCTCCCCAGTATCAAAACCGTAGGTATCGTCATAACACTAAACTAAACTAAGGGCTGCAGTTGTATCTGCAGTTGGCAACGTGCCGCTCGTCTGAAAGAACCCTAAAAGGTATTGTATTGATTAGGTAGGTAAGTACTTATTATATTTCAACTATTTATTAAGTAGGTAGCGTGTTAATACTCACAAATCTGTTCCCATCATCCCATGTGATAAAATGTACCTAGAATAACTTTCTAGCAAAGTTCATACCTTGTAGGTATCTACTTATAATAATATATTATGCTTATTTATGTCTAATGTGCAGATCTAACGTTAGTACTCGTAGGTTGGTATGTGCTTAAAATTATAGCCAACAAAATTATATAAACATTATGTAGGTACCTACTTATGTTTCAAAATTTATATTATTCTTCTATTCAGCAAAATTTAAAACTAACAGCGAGTCGATTAGGTCTAGTAACAGTTTCTACGGCAGCCAATGTTATGGTACAGACGCCTGCACATCAAGCTACTACAATCTGTCAAATTTCTTTAACAGATTTTCAACTTTATCTCTAAAGAATTAAGGTTCAAGGTTGATTGGGAAAATGTGACGTTCTGCGAATAAACTGTTGGTCGGTCGGTGAATTATATACCTACTTATTTGATAATTTACCGACAAAGACGCCGCGGTTTGCAAAAAGTGTATCACAGCATTTGACACTGTTTGAGCGCCGCATTCGCCGACAAAGAGTTCCATTAAACAAACTAATTATTATTAGGTAGTAAATCATCGCTAAAAACTATTGTCTTCAGCGATGATTTACTAAATAAATAAAAATAATCGTCGTGTAGGTACGACGATTATTTTTCTAAGGAAAACAATTTTGTTGTAGTAGGTACCTACATCGTTTCTTACTTACACGTATACTTACGACAGTACCTTCGTAGCAAACCGCGCCAGTCACGAGTACGACAAATTGCCTAAAAAATGTACCTACGCACACTGTAATGAAATCTGCTAATCTCAACACACACGCACTTCCTTATTTTGGCCGCATAGGTAGGCTTTGCCTGTAGTCTTCTTTTATTGGTTGATTAACATTGTACATTGGTGAATGCTCCAGGATAGCCCGCGAAATTCAAATTTTCTTATTTTTTTTGCAATTTGCAGGTCAGTGCTAGATTGTCTGTTGATTAAAATATTATTCGAGCTGTAAGACGTATGTAGTTACAGAATCATAATCATCAAAATCATCAATACAACCCTCCAAGTTCAAAGGTCGAGGATTGATTTTGACCTTGAAAAAGTCTTTTTTTTTTAAATAATTCCTCAACCTTTATGAACTTGGAGGGTTGTATTGATGATTTTGATGATTATAATTCTGTAACTACATACATCTTACAGCGCGAATCATAATCTAAAATCTAAACTAACGTGTTCAATAAATAGCAATAGGCTAATAGGTATTTGCGAGACTTGCAAGACTTGCGAGACTCTTGCTGCAAGACCAAGACCAAGACCAAGACTGAGAGCGCAATACCAAGACCAAGACCAAGACCAGGTGTATTGACGCAAGACCAAGACCAAGACTGGCCTAAGTCTCGTCTTGGTCTTGCATTTGGGCAACACTAATTTTAATATAAACAAAACTTGTGTTAATAAATAAGGCCTAAGACTATGTTAGTAGCACTTCACTTTACACTAGTCTGACTTTGTGCTGTCCTGTGGTACTTGTCCGCGGAAGCGACGGAACACCACGTCCTGCGGCCAAAAGTCGTATTCCAGGACGAGGGAGAGAAAACAATTCGCTATACGCACCACGAACGCCTTAAAGTTTACTTTGCGGCGCGACTCCAGTAACTACACCCTCGGCGTGTACCTCGTCTTTTGGCACACGTACTCCACGATGTCATACACTGCCGGGTCAAAAATATTGAATGTTTAAATCCTCCACTATCGTCAGGCAAGAGAAACCTTTCTGGTACTGTGGAGATATTAGTGTGACCATAAGCTAACAAAATTAAAGCTAAGCTGTTTTGAAGTTAGTCTTTGAGGACAAAGTTCATGTAAATAAACCCGAAGCGAAAATGTGGGTCATGGCCGTAGTCCAAGTGCAGTGAGGAACGTGAAGCGCCGATATGCGGCGAGAGCGAGTTGCAAGTCTTGGTAGCAATTACCTACATTTCCTTTTTGAAATATTGTTTCGGGCGATAACGTCTTCATCCCTCTAAATCTTTACGAAATGAGACAATTTTGGTCTCATTGGATTCAGTATACCTTAATCTAGGTCTCTTTTTTATTAATTCAGTTTAATTAAAAAAATAAAAACACTCGAAGAAATTTTTAAGTAAAAAAAAATATAGATACTTAGATGCTAATAACTTATATCATACGCAATATTTCTTTAAAATAAAAACTAACGGACCTAGTTTTTCATTATATCTGCAACATTTCCAAGAATTATGACAATTGGACTATGTTTACTGAGTGAAAAACGTTATCGCTTTTTGTATGAAAATTTACAGCTTCACATAAGTACGTATATACATATAATATGTATATTTATGCCTACTAGCAAAATCAGCCTATAATGTTCCCACTGTTTGGACACAGGCATCCTCTTTGTGAGAGGGTGTGGGATGGGATCTTACCACGCGGGCCCAATGCGGGTTAGTGGATGTCACATGTCTTCGGAGTTTTGGTTCTAGGACATATCTAGATAAAATATAGGTTTTTCTTTTGTGGGTTGGGTAATCATCCAATAACATCTCCCGCTCTGGGGTGAGTGGAAGGCCGTGTCAGACTCTTACTGACTAAAACCCACCCCTGTCCCTTCCCTGCCCTGAGTGCCCAGGGGCGCGGTAACTCTGTTTCGAATTTATCCACAACCCCTGGGCAGGCAACGGCCATGACAGACCCCGTCATGATTGCTGACAACTCTTTGAGGCGCGCGTGGAACACTACTCGCCGTCGACTCTCGGGCCTGGTGCTGATCGGACGGCGAGCTACCCATTACTCGCCGCCCGCAGACCTGGGTAAAATATAGGTATTAACTAGAATCTAAGACGTCAAATATCACCTCACAAAATAGTTGCCAGTGGAAAATAAGAACAAGGAATTTCGACCCTAAGTAAATGAGATATACGGTCTAGGATGAAAATTTTAAAACAGACTTCGAAATAACGACTTTGTGATTCCAAATTCATACTTCCGCAGATTTTCTGTATTTGGCCTGATTATACCTACACAAATACATACGTTATCTAAAGCCAAACCAAATAAGGTAACTAAAACGATAGTAAAAATCCTATCGATGTTCTAAACGTCTGTACACGGTTATATGCGTGGGAGTTTCAAATTATGTAAGATTGAGTGGGAGGCGTTCTGCATGGCCAATGAATGGTAATTGACCACTGACATTGCTTGACCCTTGTCAACATGATTCAATTGTACTTGCTCTCTCATATTTTTGAGAATTGTTGGGCCGGTTAGCACTTTATCACTCGAAGTGCGTGGGAAATCGCTTGCGGTTACATTTTACGTAAGTTATTCCTTCTATGGTATCGTTTTGTAATAAATAACATGTTTAATAAATTAACTAATTAAATTAGTCATTGGTTCACCGCATTATTAGTAATCGAATTGATTCCATTGTAGGTATTTTTACCTCTCTAGTAAGTCAACTACCCATGTTTAGAAAAAGTTAAAACCACTCTTTAGTGCAATCGTTTTCATTAAAATATTTTTTTTACAGATACGTGTACATATTCTGCGAGAAGGCAGAAAAGAATGCGAAAGGAGGATGGGACTATGAGGTGAAACCTTATAAGCCTGCTGACTTCCTCCTTCAAGACATTGCCGTGCGCCTGAGCAACGCTAAACCTCTTTGGGACGCCTTTGTTAGCGAAGGTAAGACCAAACTAACGATGAAGGGATTAAACTAATGAGGCATATATAATAAGCATCGTTTGTGTATTAGATTGTGCATAGCTAATATGCATCGTTAGAATATTACATAACAACAAAATCCTGTACTGTACAGTCGGCTACTTACCATAGAATACACTGAATTTTTTATAGTCAAAGCCGTCCCTAAAGGGGATGCTTCAGCCGTCGAATCAGAGGGTTTCTTAACACCTAATTAGTATAAGAAAGGCACCATTATGTTGATCTCCAAGTCCATATTTTGAGTCTTGAAAATCCTACTCACGGTCGTGTGGATGTACCTATATTTTCTACCACTTGCATCTCTGGTCTCCCCGTTGCTCTATGATTTATGAAAAAGAGGGCGTGACCTGGTTTTCCGTTACCTTCAAAAATTAATGTCTGTATTCTAAACATTGCAGAATGTGTGTTACGGAAATATCTTTATGAGTTCTAAACAAAGCTATTAAGATAATGGTGTTTGTTTTAAAATTCTTTGCATATTTTTATCAAAGCAAAGAAAAGGCTAGGTCGGTTTCCTGTGAGTTTGTAACCTACGTCAAAGAAGAATAGCAACGTTCTATCACCTTAATTATCTACTAACTTCTACCCATTTTTATATATTTTTTGGTTTGTTGGACATCATCCAATGATTTCTCCCGTTCTGTATAGAGCGTGTCAGACTCTTACTGACTAAAACCCACCCTTGTTCCTTCAGATGCCTGTGCCAAGGGCCGCGGTAACTCTCTTTCGAATTTATCCGGGACCCTAGGCAGGCATCGGCCCTAGCCGGCCCCGTCAACTAACTTCTACCCTGGGCTTCAATCCCACGAAAAGTGTTTTATTATCTAATGGGATAATAAACTCATTTGATAGGTATTACCTGAATAGAAACTATTGTATGTCCTAATCCAAAGAGTTTATGCAGCATCATGGGAGTAAAAAAGACAGGATAAAATTCGATACACCATGCTGCGTTCCAAAACGGGCTTAGCAGACGTACGCAAGAAAGCTGCCAGGGTCAAATGGGATTGGGTGGGTTACGTCAGCCGCATGCATGGCGACCGCTGGCCAAAAGACTATGGAAAAGGTGGTCGCCGCCGAGGTCAGTCACGAAAGAGGTGGTGACAAGACCTGGACGCGTTCTGCGAGGGCTGGTTTGACGAAGAGTTTCTGGCAGGACTTGGGCAGGCCTTTGCTCAGCTGTGAAACAGTTCTTTTTTATATTTGGGATTGGTTTGCTCTTGACTCTAGTTTAGGTCAGAGGTGACAGAGATAGTCGACGATGGAGCGAGTTTACCCAGAAGAAGCCTGTTCACTCTAACTTTGAAAATATTAGGGTTGTATGCGTTCGGCAACACGACGCACTGTACAGTATAAGTTAGTTAAAAAAAAAAAAAGATCCTAATCCAGGTCATCTACCCTTCACGGCGTCCTCACCTTCCGCCTGACGCAGGTCCTCACCGGACGCGGTTGTTTCGGGAGGTTCCTGCATCAGATCGGGCGGGAGGAAACGCCCGGGTGTTACCACTGCGCGGATCGCCCAGAGGACACGGTGGATCATACGGTGGAGGTCTGCCCCGCTTAGGCGGAACACCGCCGTGTCCTCATGGATGCGATAGGTGGCGGCGACCTCTCGCGCCCGGCCCTGGTTCAGGCCATGGTACGGAGCGAGAGGGAATGGGAGGCAGTCTCCGCCTTCTGCGAAGCAGTAATGCTCGTGAAGGCGGAGGCGGGACGCGTGAGGGAAGCTCAACGGAGTGGCCCTCGCGGCCCCGGCCGCTATTACCGCAAGAGAGGTACTGGGCGTACCAGGCGTAGGACGTCGCGAGACGATTTCCGGCCACCGTGGACCCGGGCCTGCGGACGGCGAGCAGTGGGTAGCTCGCCGTCCGATCAGCACCAGGCCCGTGAGTCGACGGCGCGTAGTATTCCACGCGCGCCTCAAAGAGATGTAGTCAGCCACCACTGACGGGGCCCATCGTGGCCGGTGCCTGCATGCCTAGGAGTAGCGGATAAATTCTGAAAATGAGTTACCGCACACCTGGGCACTCAGGCAGGGAAGGAACAGGGGTGGGTTTTAGTCAGTAAGAGTCTGACACGCCCTCCCGCTCCACCCAGAGCGGGAGAAGTCGTTGCATGATTTCCCACACCACAAAAAAAAAAAAAGGTAATCTACCCGTGTCTGCCATATTTCATCTAAATCCATAACATTTATAATATTAGTAGGATACCTAGTACTCAAGTGCACGTTCACAGGTGAACCGCAGTCGGGTACGGGTACCCCCCCTAGGTATGATGCAGATTCGAAAGGTCAATCAGGACTAGTGTGATTCAACGCTGTTTACAAAACAACGCTTAATGGAACATCTAAGAAGTCAACTCAGTTTACTAGTAACACGCGTAGTTTATTATTTTTTAATGGAAATACCAAACACGGGGTTAATAAAGTCCCTAAAGAAGCTGTATAGCTGTTTTCGGATAAGGGGAAATAAGTGGAATTCTCTGCCGGAGTCTGTATTTCCTAATAGCTACAATCTAGGGGTCTTTAAGACCAGGAACCCTACCATGACGTCTTAAAACCATAATCTTTTCGGTGAGAGAGAGAGATGTCGTTTGTTGACTTTGTGACTTCTAGGTAAGCTTGCTCCATCGTCGACCACATCATCGCTTAACATCAGGTGAAATAGTGGTCTAGCGCGAGCCTATCAATGTTAAAACTCAATAATACCTGGAAATCTTCAGAATTTGACAATCGATACCGTTATCAGAAATCGCTGTTCATTCATCTTCGTTGGCGTCGGCACAACACGTTTTTTTCTTCCATTCTGTCCTGTCAGCCGTCACGCTATCACTAACTCCCTTTTCTTTCATAACACTCTTTACACAATCCATCCATCCTTTCTTTGGCCTCCCTCTCCCTCTATCCACATTTATATTCATAACTCTTTTAGTTACATGTGTTTCATTTACATGACCATACCAAGATAAGCGGTTCCGTTTCAACTTTTCTGTGACTGGCGCCACTTTTAAACTACCTCTAATGTACTCATTTCTCACTTTATCCCTTCTCGTTACTCCACACATCCATCTCAGCCACATGCAATCTTTTTTTCATCCGTCTTTTTCACAGCCCAACATTCTGACCCATACAGTACAACAGGTCTAATCACGGAGTTATAGATTTTCCACTTTAACTTAAGGGGCATCCGTTGGTCGCAAGTTGTTCCAGTGACCTGTCGCCATTTCATCCATCCTGAGTTGATCCTGTGAAATCGCTGTTCATTCAATAATCTTAAAACCGCAAGGGCGCCGTGCCACACTTAAGATACGTAGTACGCACGTGTACATGTGTAGCTTCGCTTTGTGTGAAAATGAAGACGACCTCGTCCAATGCGACGCAGTGGCCACGCTCCGCACGTTACGGCTGGGAAATAAATGACCCGCATCACTTTGGGTTTTTTTTTCGCCGCCGACCCGGGCCTG
This sequence comes from Polia nebulosa, assembly GCA_951329385.1. Classification (NCBI taxonomy): domain Eukaryota; kingdom Metazoa; phylum Arthropoda; class Insecta; order Lepidoptera; family Noctuidae; genus Polia; species Polia nebulosa. The sequence goes on along the minus strand of OX589596.1, from coordinate 23,544,993 downwards.
GTCCTTATCTGACGGCGAGCTACTCATTGCTCGCCGTCCGGAAGCCCACGCCTACGGTGGCCGGAAATTACCCTACGACTACCGACGCCCAGAGTGCCTCCTGCGGACATCTAACATGGCTAACCTCTCCTTGCCCATCTTAAACTGGAATTTGAATTTTATGCTTTTGTGACCTCTCTTTATAGGCTTGGAACGACTTCGAGGCGTGCCCGGCAGATGGGACCCTCCAGAAGGCGCCACCGACCGCTTGTGTGTGGACATCGGCGAAGGTGCCTTCATCGAGGTGTCACACCCGGCACCGCAGGGAGATCAAGTGTAAGTAGTTTACACACTAGCTTTATTTAAATTCTTAATCTCTGATTATCAAGTTTTGTAAAATTAATTCAATAACATATGGGACAAACTTCAAATTCGATAAACATTAAGAATAATTATTAATCCATCAGGCGCCGCGTGTCTCCAACCGGAGACGCGACAATAGGTTTTTAATTATTGTGTATGCTATTCCGGTTCCTGACGGGACTGACGACTTACACAACGCTAAAGTCGATAATTGAGTTAGAAATTTAAGTACATATTTGGATTTAGAATATGAAATAATTAACTTTAATTAGAATAATAATTATCTTTAATTATCATGCCAAAGTTCAAATTTCATTACAAGTTTTTGCCACCTCCATTTTTATTTATTTCAGTTTAGCGTAATCGAGTCTTAGTTGATGGAATTTTAATTATTATATGTGGTTATTACCTCATTTATTTAATTACCTACTGATGATTTCGCACGGGTGACTTTAATTCTGTTAATTATCTCAGTGATCGCCATGGTCCATAAAAAATAATAATACCTATATCAGGCCGACGGATGTTTACCGAAGACACATGATTCGTTAGTGATGCGATAATGGTGGGATGAAAAGGTTATTAATATTTTGAGCAGAATGTAGATAGCACACAAAATGTTTTGGGAACACATCCATTGTGCGTACAGCTAAGGAGTGAAATTCCTTGCCAGTCTGTGTTTACTAACTATTTTTTTTTACATTTTTCATCAAAAGTCGAAAACTATGCGTTTAAAAAAATGTTTGAAAATATGCAAGCAGCTCTTTCATATGATCCCTGTTAAATATTTCTTTCTTATTTGCAAAATTGTTGGGCAAACGTCAAACTATTTTATAGCATTAGTAGTCTTTGAGATATCCAGCAGACAGACAGACAGACTGAGTCGCACCATACGGGTTCCTTTTTACCATTTTGGTACGGAACCCTAAAAAATATACTTTTTATCATATGTATGTAAGAAATTACAGTAGGAGCTTATAATTAATAGGGTATAACAATGGGCGGTCCTGTCGCTTCCAGCGATTTTTTACAGACAACCTTTGGATGGATTTGAAAGAAAGGAGAAAAGATACACAGGTAGTCCGTGGTGTACCATTCACATATTCAGGATGTAACGGAAAGGTGTCGTAATTTTTTAAGAACCGGTTTTGCCAATGGAAATTAGCAACTTTTTCTAAGAAAAAAATAGAAAATTAGACTTTCCATACTAAGTTATCATCAGCTGATCAATATTTGTATTTCGTTACAGCCTGTATACAATACATATGTAAATTTGTAGCGACTTCCTTGTATTGAAAATAAACAATTTGCAACGAGAAGACTAACAAGAATCCTATAAGTGTAACTTCCTCATCAAACCAGGTCGAGGTTTACTGATACACAATCGAGCTAATTCTGTATTCATTTTACTGTTGTAACATGAATCATATTACCAACTAGTCTCAATGTTATGTCACTGAAATTATATTATTAAACAATATTCCAGCAATTATATAAATCACTAAGAATATCCTGTAAAAACCCGTTCATAAACGACGGGATTATTCCATACGCTAGAATGTTTACATAGTTGTTGTTCAAAGATAAGCCTGAAATAAACAGGACTGTTCAAAATAAATATGTTTAAAGGAAAAGCGTATCAGGAAGGTACTTGTAGGATTGGGGCTAACCAGACGTTAGGATTAGACGGTTTTAGACAGATTTGTCCGCGTTTATGACGCACTTGAGTCAAGTTCGCGCGTAATAAAGATTATTGTGTTTACTCAAAAACATGATTTATGAACGTGAGTAGGGTAGTGAACTGTGTACTTGTACTTGAGTACTAAGTAAGTGCACAAATGTGGTACCAAACACTTTCTTTATTCTCATTTCGAGCCTTGAAGGCTTGAACCGGGATTCGAAGAGTCACCATCAGTAAGAGACACGCCCTCCCGCTCCACACAGAGCGGGAAAAGTCACTGATGACAACCTAACCAAAAAAAAACCGGTCAAGAGCGAGTCGGGCACGAAGGGATTATGTCTGTTGTATGAGAGCCCCACTTAAATATTTTTTTATTCTGTATTTTTTGTTATAACGGCAACAGAAATACATCATCTGTGAAAATTTCAACTGTCTAACTATCACGGCTCATGATATACAGTCTGGTGACAGACAGACAGACGGACAGCGGAGTCTTAGTAATAGGGTCCCGTTTTACCCTGTCTATCTTTTAAGGTTAACTCACTATAATTTTTATAGGGTAATCAAAGGTGAACGGCAGTTTTCGTACCGCATATTTCTTTTGTTGTTTTGATTTTTACTTCTAGGTAATCATACACACACCTACATCTTCACTATCCTCCTAATCCTTTATGTATATGTATCCTTTAACTAGACCGTTAATTTATTTACTAAAACTTCATGCAACAGAAATGTACGAAGACCTTAGGCATTCTCTACCAGTCAACCAAGGGTGGCGGAGAGATAACCTAAGTGCATAAAATAAGAAAATATAAATTAAGAGCCATTTGTATATTTTTTTTAGTGACAGAAAAGACAGCGGTCTCCGCGTACACCTATCACCAGTAGCGGGCGGGCGCGCCGTCAGCGGCTCGGGCGAGGCTCGCGCAGCCTTCGCGGCGCATGCGCGTGCGCTGGCCTACGACTGCGAGCTGGACGCCGTGCTCGACAGCGTCATCGGGAACCGGAAGGATTGCTTCGTGTCTATTAGAGGTAAGAGCCGACCACAGCCTCCCAAACTTCTAACGGGGCCCATCGTGGCCGGTGCCTGCATGCCTAGGGGTAACGGATAAATTCTGAAAATGAGTTGCAGGGAAGGAACAGGGGTGGGTTTTAGCCAGTAAGTCTGGCACGCCCTCCCGCTCCACCCAGAGCGGGAGAAGTCATTGGATGATTTACCACCCAAAAAAAAAAACTTGTACCTGGTAGCCTTTTATGTATGGAAGAATACTCTCCTATTTTCTCTGTCTTCTACTGCTTCTTGGAAGCATACAGAGTTCAAAAGGCAGCCTTCTTTCATCATTAGCTATTACCGAAAAGAAAAATATATCGCACCCTCACGGTGCACGCGGGCCTGCGGACGGCGAGTAATGGGTAGCTCGCCGTCCGATCAACACCAGGCCCGAAAGTCGACGGCGCGTAGTGTTCCACGCGCGCCTCAAACATTTGTCAGCATTCATGACGGAGTCCGTCATGGCTGAGGATAAATTCGAAAGAGTTACCTCGCCTCTGGGCATTCAGGGGTGGGTTTTAGTCAGTAAGAGTCTGACACGGCCTCGGGAGCGGGAGATGTCATTGGATGATTTCCCACATCCCAAAAAAAAAAATCCCTCTCGGTGCAACACTGTCACTTATGTAAAATTCCAGAAAATGAGTTATGTAACTATGTAATAAGTTGCCTAAAGCACCTTCTATGTAATAAATTGCCTAAAGCACCTCTGCACTTGGTGCGTCGTATGAGAGAGTTAGTTACGTTGTGGTTTTGGCGTGAATCAACGGGTCATCAATTTATACAATAATGCTTCTACTGAAAAAGTAAATTTTTGCATAAGTGACAGTATTGCACCGAGGCGAGGGTGCCATATGGTAATGCACACAGAACAGAAAAAACAGTAGAAGTCGCAAGTGGGCGGGGCCCGCGTACCCCGAGTTTTGCGGTTTAACGCATATGTCTGGTCCGCGCACACACTACGCGCATCAGTCTTGTTACAACCGTTGCTGTGACGAAAACTTGAAAAAAAAAACACAAAAATTATATATTTATTATAAATATATTTATATAATAAGTATATAATAATAATATATATTATAATAATATAATATTTTTATATAATATATTTATTAAAATTATTATATATTATTGTGCTGTTTTAGAATGTTAACACGATAGCAAAACCAAAAACTTTTCAAATGGTGGAATATCATACCGTCGATTAGTCCTAATTTATTTTATTTCGATTGAAATTTGAAAAACAGTATTTTATTAAACAAGATAAGTAAAAGTTGACTTTATGTTTTACATATTAGGGTCTACTTTCTTTTAAACTCAAACATATTATTCGCGAAGATTCCTACTGTGCACGTGTCAAAGTCAGCTACTCTATTGCAGTACGAATGACCTCGTTACGGAAATATCAATCTTATCGTTAACACAATACAGCTTTAAATTGAATGTATTTAATATGAATAGTGAAATCGAGCGGCGGGTAGCGTAACTTGCTCATTTAACTTTTTCGTGTGCTCATTAAACGGAAAAGGTAATAAATACTTAAAAAGAGTAGACAATAAACGACTCTATGCTCATATAACTGTGGTTTATTTTCAAATAAGCGACGACTGAGATATTTCCTACTTTCTTTCAATAATAAATTACCAATCACACCAAGGATTTCTTAGTGTTACGAAATACAATTAACCTGTATATGTTTGAGTTTGGGTACGCTGGTTCCGATACTAATGAAGCGATATGCGATTTCTACTGTTTTTTTCTGTTCTGTGGTATTGCACGTCAATCCATCAGCTTTTGAAATGTCACTGATCAATCGCAAATATTTTGGCGTTTCGATAATCTCTATCGCTGATACAATGACAATTTATGTTTAACCCAAGGAAGGTTTATTAGTACCTATGCTTAAGTAGGTACTAAAAGATGACTACCGCGAAGGACTGGAATCGATGAGTCCTGGACTTGAGACTGAATTGAATCGGTTGTCATCGGATAAAGAGTATTACAAGAGCTGTCTATCTGAGCCTTATCTGGCTTCTTTGGCAGCAAGGTTAAACCAAAGCTAACACGCGAAGAACCGAGCAGGAAATAAGGAAAAGCCTTTGTATTGACCTACTAGCCTCCTACTGTGCTCTACTTACAAACCTAGCTAACAAATTCCTATTAAGGTGAAAGCTCCAAGGTAGCCCGCGAAATTCAAATTTTCTTACGTTTTTTGGAATTTGCAGGTCATTGTCAGGTTGTATCTAAGTCAAAATTTGATTCGCGGTTCGGATTCATTAAAATCATCAATACAACTCTCTCAGTTAGAATTGATTCCAAATGAAAGTATTTCATAAAATCAAGACATTTGGCATCAATTCTAACTGAGAGAGATGTATTGATGATTTGAATCAAATGTTGACCAAGATACAACCTGACACTGACCTGACGTAAGAAAATTTGAATTTCGCGGGCTACCCTGGAGCATTCCATTTCCTAGGTACAATTCCCTGGTCGGGCGAAGTGGTATTGGGTTTTTCCATCAAGAATTTCTCAATAGGAGCCCGGAGTTTGGAAGTCGGTGGTATGATACCACCGTGTCTCGGAAAGCACGTAAAGCCGTAGGTCTTGCGCCTGATCTCTCCCACTACACGACCGTGTCGGATTACCGTCCCATCGGTATTTGAGAATAGAGTGAACCTGTGTGCGCACTTGTGCACCGTGGTTGGTTGGCCACCGTGGCCAAAATGCGGTCGGGAGGATTATTATTTTGCTTTTTTATCTACAGGCATCTCAGATTACCGTGACGGAACCCGCGGTAAGGAGTGGCAGCCGCACGCCGCGCTAGCCGCCGCAGCCGTGATGAAGGCGATCATAGCCGCCATGCCGCCACCTAGCGACTAAACGAATCGCACACAGCACCCATAAGTATTTATATGGCATTTACTTACGTCTATATGTATCACTGATCGGCTGATCTAACCACGGAGTAAAAAACAATGGAGTGCTATGGGACTATTATCATTACATATATTAAACAGTCCCCCGCCGCGTCTGTCTGTCTGTTCGCGATAAACTCAAAAACTACTGAACGGATTTTCTTGCGGTTATCACCAATATACAAAGTGATTCTTGAGGAAGCTTTAGGTGTATAATTTATATCCGTGCGAAGGTAGGGTGGGTCGCTAGTATACAGGGTGTAACGGAAAGGTGTGGTCATATTTTAGGAACCGGTTCTGCCCGTGGATATGAAGAACTTTCTCTAAGAAAAAATTAAATATTCCAAAAAAAAATTGGAGTTTCCATACAAAGTTATCATCAGCTGATCGATATTTGTATGGGAGGTAAGAATTTTTTTTTGAGAATTTTCTCAGGTTTCCTTGAAGAAAGTTGTTCATATCGATGGGCAGATGCAGTTCCTAAAATATGACCACACCTTTCCGTTACATCCTGTATATATATATTATATTGCGGCTATTTTGAATGCATGCTAAGAACTAACAGAGGTTTATTGCAGTAAATAAGGTAGGTCCAGTATTGCCAAGCCGAATCTTGCTACTCGATTACTGGGTTGTGGCAGATAGAAAACATGTAAAGTCCTGGTATTCAGCAGCACCTGGTTAGACTGAAAGCTCACCCCAACAAAGTTGAACTAAAGGCTAGTCATGCAGTAAATAACGGAAGTGCGAGGCCTCCCAGTGAAAGGAAAGAAAAAATATTTATTGACACGTACAAGACATTACTTACATAGAAAAATAAATCAGAAAAAAGGGCGCTTGTGTTTTTTACCTTTCGTACTTCATTTGTTTATTACTCCGTGTCACGTAATTTTAATATTCGACACGCGTATATTCACCGTAAGAAGTGTACCACTTTTTTATTATATTGTACACTTTATTATTAACGACCAATTGTCGAACACAGCTAGTATAAAAAGTTAATAAAACTGATCTAGATTATTATCTGAACATGGTAGTTATAAACCATTCCAAAAAATCATAAATTATCCTCTTGATTCCCTAGAAAAATATTTATAATAATAGATGCAGTTGCATGTTTGGATGATGAGATTAAATAATGTTTCAATATCAATCTGATATGTTTAAAAATTATTGGCTAGGTTTATGCGTTTATTAATAACTACAACGGTTACCTATAGTTTTTTTTTTTGGTTGGAAATTATCAAACAACTTCGGTGGAGACAATTGTTGGTCGAAAAGGGAGTCACGATACTCAGTAATGGGGACACGATTAAGAAGAGAGAGGGAACGTACGCATTCCTTGCTAGCTTTTTTTTAGGGTGGTTAATCATCCATTAACATCTGCCGGGAGGGCGTGTCAGACTCTTACTGACTAAAACTCACCCTTCGTTCGTCTTTTTATTTAGGATATGATGGGACTGTCATACGCATTGCGTTTATAAAAGTCCCTAATTTAAATAAGAATAAAAAAAAAAAACACCCATGTTCCTTCAGTTGCCTGCGCCAGGGGCCTTGGTAACTCTTTCGAACATCCCCGTGACCCTGGCTGGTTATAGTTAATCTGTGGTAGTTATTTATACTGTATTAAATCTAGCTCATATATCTAATGTACAGGTTTACTTGCCTTAGCGTTGGCTGTTATAAAAGTAGTAAAAATAATAATATTGTCTTATTATAGATATTTACAAAATAATAGGGTAGTTTTTAATAGTGCTAGAGTACACATGGTAGCCTTTATGAAAAACGTTGTTTGTGTGGAAATCACACGTTTTGTAGTAAATTCTTCCACTTGGAAACGTCCTAAGGACAAAACATAACTCTTAGACTAAAACTAAATGTTTAAGACTGTAAACAGATTTCTGACTAAATGGTACTATTTCGAATGTCTAATTTACTTATAGATACTGAAACTATATAGGTTTACTGCTTTTATGTTGTGTTGTGTTTTGCCAAATCAAATAGTAGCTAGTACAGGGCTCAAATATTTTCCGTCTTCCTCCTTTTAAGTTGAAATTAAACTTTGAAGTAGGTATTTACATTATTTCGATTTGTATTTTACTTGCAAAGAGATACAGAAGAGTTACCAGTTTCCAGATTATTATTATTATTATTATTAATATTTCTCAAAGTATTCCATATAATTCTAGTTCACTTGAAGAAATTAGTGTAATGCCAATATTTATAGTAAATTGTTCACTTTGCCCGAGCTTAGGATATACATTAGATTTAATAAATTATAAGTACGTATCTAATATTTCAACAAGTAATTTATTATATTATTTATAAAATAATAACTCACTGCCATCAATGGCCTATTTATAATTATAAGATTAACTTTGTTATTGGACGATGTTGTATCAAAATATGTAACACATATTTTAAAACCAAAGTTTAGACGTTTGGCTGTTTTTTGACAACCTGGTCTAGTCGCCTAAAATGTGAACATTTTGTTGAAATATTTTATTTACACGTAACTCTTAAGAATCATTGATCTATGTATAAATTGTGAAGTCACATAGTTTTATCCTCGTTGATGTTTGTGAAAATGTTTTCATGTTCAATTTGAACACTCCTCCGTATTTATAATTTTTATAAGTAAACTATAACTTGATTGGGGCCATAATTATCTTCAGGATATTTCAATCCTGTTGACATTTGAGTATATATGTATAAACAATTATTATTTACGTTTCTTTTGTGTAGTGTATTGTGTTAGTGCAATTATGATTAAATCATGTTAAATTATTTTAATAAAATTGTTTGATATTATAATTTCTTTCATAACAGTTGTCTGTTATGTTGAATTACTGTGTTAGCAAGCTATTATCTATTGTATCGCACAAATAAAGTCTTTAAAAGTACGTTTTTCTTTAATTTTTTCAACCTTTAACATCCTGTGTGGAAGTTATAAAAGCTGGTATTCTGACAGGTCTACTAAAGATGCGTATAACTGTATGTTATGCCAACATTCAGTAGTACGTGAAGAGAACGGACCTAAGAGTCAGCTCACACGACGAGACCATGCTTGAGGAGACGAGTTGATTCGCGTTGTTTCCACAGGTGTATTCAAGTTCGTCAGGCGCAGTAGCACACTTAGCGGGCTCTAGCACCCCGCGTCTATCGGCGAAAGCGTAGCGCGACGCTGCTGGGCGTATTCGAAGTCTGTCACTAAAATGTGTACCTTTTTGTAGAGTAAAAATAAAGTCGTTTATCGTGCCGCTATCTTAAATGGTGCGCGCATCGTCGCGTAGCGACTTTGCGTTGCTCACACATCCAAGAATGAGTTGGCGTCAATAGACCAGGGTCGATAAATTTTAAAACCAAAAAAAATAATAGTAGGATGAAACCCATTAGAAAAGGAGGAGAATATTATAAAAATGAAAGGAAAAATAATTTACGGGCGATCTGAGGTCAGGAAGGGGAAGGGGGTGAGTTTTTAAGGGTTAAAAACGGGTTTTTCTCGATTTCCGGCAAAACTAAAAGTCCTATGGAAAAAAGTCAAATGACAAAGTTGTAGGTAATAAAAAGATCTAAAACTTTTGTACTTATTTACTTTTTTCACATAACCTTAAAAGTTATGTTTTTATTTTTATCTCTTACAAAAAAAAAAAATTCACGAAATTTGGTGAAAACTTACCTTTTTATGTCCCAAATACGCTGTAATTTATTTGATTAGAAACATTTACTTTTTCACCTTATTTTGAATTAATATCGAAAAAGCACCCTAACTTTCAATCGAAAATTCACCCGTCAAAATATCAGCTTTTTTCAAAAAGTTGGTATGCTTTCTATTCGTTGAAATCTCTACTTGCCGATGGTGAAAAAAAAAATATTTTACTATAGTAAATCTTCTCAGAAAATGCAAAAAATCGAAAAATACTCGAATTCGAATTCTTTTTTTTATTATTATATACAATTTTGAGCTATTTATTAAAATTAATACTTTAATTATTCCCTAGCTCCCTTTCTTTCATATCACTCCTCACACAATCCATCCATCTTTTCTTTGGCATCCCTTTCCCTTTCCATCCATCCACGTTTACATTCTACTACTACTCGAATGTACTCATTTCTCACTAATATCCATTCTCGTTACTCCACAAATCAATCTCAACATTCTCATCTCCGCCACATGCAATCTTTTTTCATCCGTCTTTTTCACAGCCCAACACTCTGATCCTTATAGTACGACAGGTCTAATCACGGAGTTATAGATTTCCCCCTTTAACTTGAGGGGCATCCGTCGATCGCAAGTTGTTCCAGTGACCTGTCGCCATTTAATCCATCCTGAGTTGATCCTGTGCGTTACGTCTCGGTCAATATCGCCACCTCCCTGAACAAGCGACCTGAGGTGCCGAAAGTCAAAGCAGATCGGCATAAGCGTTCCGTTGAGAGCTATAGGAATGGAGAGACCGCCGAAATCGCAGAACAGATGTTCGGTTTTGGTTCTGCTCTATTACAGGCCAACACTCTCCATGACATGTTGTGCCGACCCCAAATAAATTGGGATAAGGGCAGGCGAATGATGATGACTCTCCACTCTTTGCCACCACGTCTCCAATCTGCTCTGGACCTCTAAGCCGCTTTCGGCAACCAGCACAATGTCATCAGCAAACAGTACACACCAGCTGGGAGCCTCTTCCTGGATGTCCGACGTCAGAGCGTCCATTATCATCAGGCAGAGGTGAGGGCCGACCCCTGGTGCAAACTGACTGCTACACTGATAGACCAGGGTCGATAATTTTTAAAACCAAAAAAAATAATAGTAGGATGAAACCCATTAGAAAAGGAGGAGAATATTATAAAAATGAAAGGAAACATAATTTACGGGCGATCTGAGGTCGGGAAGGGGAAGGGGGTGAGTTTTTAAGTCGTCACAATTTGTCACAATCAACAAGTTGTCACAATTCTCTTAAAGAAACTCAGCCTGCACGTGTATTTTTATAAACGATGTTGTACACTGTACTGTATTTCGAATACTAACTAGGCTAACGGTTTTTACAGCTGCTACGAAATAGCAGGTATATATGTAGTAAGACCCAGACCACTCAGGTACCTATATAAGTCATCAATATAAAATAGTTATAAATAGGCTTATACGCATATAATTTAAAGAAGATTATACAAATTTCTCCTAATATTGTAGATGTCTTATTAAATATTAATTTTATTAGTATATTTTGATTTGCAATTTTTTTTTATTAACATGTGATCTTACGTTTTTCGAGTAATTAAAGTGTAAATTTTAATAAATAGCTCAAAATTGTATATAATAATTTAAAAAAAATTCGAATTCGAGTTTTTTTCGATTTTTTGCATTTTCTGAGAAGATTTACTATAGTAAAATATTTTTTTTTCACCATCGGAAAGTAGAGATTTCAACGAACAGAAAGCATACCAACTTTTTGAAAAAAGCTGATATTTTGACGGGTGAATTTTTGGTTGAAAAATAGGGTGCTTTTTCGATATTAATTCAAAATATGGTGAAAAAATAAATATTTCTAATCAAATAAATTACAGCGTATTTGGGACATAAAAAGATAAGCTTTCACCAAATTTCGTGAAAAAAATTCTTTTTTTGTAAAAGATCAAAATATAAACCATTTTGCACATACATTTTGAGGTTATGTGAAAAAAGTGTAAATACAAAAGTTTTAGATCTTTTTATTACCTACAACTTTGTCATTTGACTTTTTTCCATAGGACTTTTAGTTTTGCCGAAAATCGAGATAAACCGTTTTTTACCCTTAAAAACTCACCCCTTTCCCCTTCCCGACCTCAGATCGCCCGTAAATTATTTTTCCTTTCATTTTTATAATATTCTCCTCCTATTCTAATAGGTTTTATCCTACTATTATTTTTCTGCACTTTTTATTATTTTTAAAGGCTGGTCTACAAGGCGGAGACGTTTTGACTTAAGAGAGACAGAGAGAAAGCATACACTTGGAAGCATGATCAACCCCCCAAAAGAAGTACATTACACATGAAAATAAAAAGAAAGTTTAACATTCATCATTTATTTAATGTCTAGAACTACAAATTATACATTGAGCTTCTGGGTTTAGAGATGGTTTAGAGGAATGTTTGACAATACAATTACAGAAAGTATTCAAGAACTGGAATATAAAATAAAAATATTAAAACATTGAGCTTAATAATAAAAATATTAATATTTTCTTGGTGAAAGTAGTAAAAATACATCATATTTGTCAATGTGTGAAGGTAACATCCTTCCGGCCTATCCACCTCTGATTTATTCTGAAATATAAATTATTTTATTATCTTCTAATACTAATGAATTTAAGTAAATGTTCCCCAACATACTAGGTAATCATTTAAGTCAATTTAAATGATTTTATGGAAACACAAGGAAAACTTTACCAAGTTAAATATCCTTCATATTGTGAATATATAGTATAATTTCATTATAATGTCCCAATATACATTATAGTGAAAACTATAAAATGACAAAGCCAGCATTCAGGATCAGGACTAATGGAGAGGGAGAATATTATAATGATTGATCTTCTTGAAGTCTTAAACATACCTTGACTCTATTGTTTGCAATTTTTTTTTAGTTTAATATAAGCTCTGCTCATTCAGTAAAGGAGTAGAGGATAGATTAATTAATAAAATAATTTTAAATGTTTTAAGTATTGTATTATTTAACAACTATAAGTTAGTAATTGACAGTATAGGTTACAACCGTGAACACACTGGTGGTAGAGATTTAAATTGAACTTAATTCATGTATACTACATTTTAAAGTAAACAATATTTTGATAAATTCATACTGCAGTTTATTATATAGGTTTTTCAGAATTTAAAGGGCTTGTCTTTGCTTACGGGAATAGCAAAATACTTGCAGGGTGCATGTCAAGCATTGTTATAGGTTCTGAATAAACTATGAGTAGTATATCAGGTTAGCATAAGTGATATTATAATTATAGCAAAACAGATAGGAGCGTAAACAGATAACTTATAAAAGGGTTAGATTACAAAGGTTGATAAGAATATGTTAGTATGTGCAAACACAAAAGCAATTTGTGTCATAATTAAATATTGTTACTTGCATCAGTCTTAGAAGCATGGCAGCCATGTTTGATCATCTATGTTACTGTTGATCTTCTATAATTTCATAAACACACAATTATTACATACACACATCTTAATATTACAACATTAAACTGACTATCACAACATTCAATACTTATTTAGTTTAACGCTTCAGGCCCCTCGCGTCGCCATAACAATAGGTTTTTAATTGTGCCTGCTAATGAGGGGCTCGACGCGTTAATAGTGTTATTTTTTCATGAGATTGTTCACTCTGATAAATACATGGAAGTTCATTGTTGGTTAACATTAAATTGATTGATAAACAAAAAATTGCATCACTTCAGTTACCTACTTTAATAACAACATTAGGAATAGATCTTGATATGCTTCATTTAATCAATGACTTCTACTCACCAACATATTTAATTTCATCAAAAGCTTTTCTTGCTTTCTTGAGTTCTTCGTTCATTGTTAATAAGTCTTTAACGCGAGCGTATTTACGTTGATCTTTCCGGACTAAGAAAATTATATCTTCTACTTGAACTCGACCTGTTCTGCCTACTTCCATTGCCCTGAAAAGTCACCAGCATTAAAACAAAAAGGCATTCCACACTTGAGATATACTACCATTCCATTCTCCTGCCCTTATCTTGGGATAAGGGCAGGAGAATGGATGGCAGGCTTTATTTGGGGTCGGCGCAACATGTCTTTTTCTTCCATACTCCTCTATTAGTCGTCATCTCTGTAGTCACCCCCTTTTTACCCATATCCTCTTTCACACAGTCCAACCATCGTTTCTTGAGATATACTATGGTTCAATAATGAGATTCCTACCTATGTGTAGTTTCTGTTATAAATTCGATAACTAAATCTTCCAAGAAGTCGACACTTTCTGTGTAAGGGTTCTGGTCGTCTCCAAAGCCGTACATCATACACCTTAATTCTTTGCTGAATAGCCTTTTACGTCCCGATGCTGTAGCCCCAAGTTGTTGTTCGGTTTCTTCTTCGTCAAACTGTAGAAAAAGGAGTACATTGAAAGTTAACAACGTTGCACTCTTACGACGGTAAAAGGTGTTGCTGTTATGAAGAAACTTCAAGATCTGTTTTACGAACCTGATCATAGTTATCTGCCGCATCTGGAGGGGTCGTCATTGTAAAAGCTGTAAGATAATACTGTTTATCTATCACCAAATTCTTTTAGCGTCGTTTAGTGTGTTTATTTTCTCGATATTTCAAGAGTAGAGTTTCTCTGTCTCTCTCACTCTGTCAGTCAACTTGACAATATTAGTCTATGTTGACAATTTAGACAAGTGACATTGACAATCACAGATATTTTTTTTTTATTTGCCCCGAAGGGAAGACTAAAGTCTTTTGACCATATTGCCTAGTCTTACATAGTGTGTTTTTACTTTTTTTCCATTAGAATGCAGATGTAACACATTCTAATGTATTTTGCAGTATTTGGTAACAAATCGCACTTGTTTCAATGATTCCACATATTTTCCAGTTGCGTAGACACTTGAGACATAAAAGTACACAAATCTTACATCGCATTTACCGCTAGGAATCAATAAACGAATAATTAAAACAGCCACTGAACTTCACTCGAGAAAATCCCGCCAAAAACCCGAACATATATAATTCTTTTTTTTTTTTTTGGGTTTGGGAAATCATCCAATGACTTCTCCCGCTCTGGGTGGAGCGTAAGGGCGTGTCAGACTCTTACTGAGTAAAACCTAACCCTGTTCCTCCCTGCCCTGAGCCCCTGAATGCCCAGGGGCGAGGTAAGTCTTTCGAATTTATCCTCAACCCCTAAGCAGGCATCGGCCATCATGACGGGCCCCGTCATGTATGCTGACAACTCTTTGAGGCGCGCGTGGAACACTACGCGCCGTCGACTCCCAGGCCTGGTGCTGATCGGACGGCGAGCTACCCATTACTCGCCGTCCTCGGGCCCGGGTCTACGGGGGCCGGAGATCGTCTCGCGGCGCCGGAAGCCCCTGGGCGCCTCCTGCGGCGGCTGCTGCTAAGGGCCTGAGGGCGAGGCTGTCGTTGCAGCCTCTCCCTCACCCGTCTCCACCTCCTCCTTCGAGCATTACTGCTTCGCAGAAGGAGGAGACTGCTTACCCTGACAATGAAAAAAAAACTGAATTATTCATAACTGATTACCTACTCTAAATAAATTACTATGTGTGATAGTATAAGTGGCATAGTTATATGACCACCGAGCGATTGCCCACGATTACTCCAGAATAATTAATTGAATTGATTATTTTATTCAATTCCTATTACAAATAATACAAAAATCTGCCTTGTATGCCACATCTAGTATGTTGCAACTTTTACTGTTGTATCCGTGTTTGCTCGGTTGGTGATATTCATTGTGCTAGGTGCCTACCCGCTAAAAAATATTTTTTCTGTACGCTTGATATCACACTAATATTATAGAGGCAAAAGTTTGTGAGTGTGTATGTTTGTTACTTGTTCACGCTCAAACGGCTGGACAGATTTGGATGAAACTTAGTACGTAGATAGTTTATACCTCAGTATAAATATGGACAGTACGGTAACTACGTACAAACGTTCGAAACGGCACTCTCACACAGACGCGCACATCTACGCTAGCCCTAAGCGATAGTCACGGTGCGCGCAGTTGCGGCTGCCGTGTAAAAAACTTACTTTAATCTTTGTTTTGATATTGAATTGTCTACGAATTCGGAACATACCAAGTTAATTGATTTATTTTACTCGGATATTGTTCAAACGTTGCAATCGTCTGCGGAACGTACATATTACTGTACAAAACAGACTAAGCATACTGTGGTAGGTTGGAACTATCATGTGAGACAGTTTCACGTTCTGGCTAGGC
The DNA here is from genome assembly GCA_951329385.1 of Polia nebulosa. Lineage (NCBI taxonomy): Eukaryota > Metazoa > Arthropoda > Insecta > Lepidoptera > Noctuidae > Polia > Polia nebulosa. Next base: position 23,529,037 of record OX589596.1, on the reverse strand, counting down.
AATTTTTTTTACAGTGGGTTCAGTGTGGTAGGCCATGCTCGGGATATTATCATGAACAAATGTCTATCGCGCGAAGGGAGTTTAAAACAGCTCTCAAATACGTACAGAATAATCAAGATAAAATCAAAATGGATATACTGGCCCGACGTATATCGTCTAAAAATTTTGTAAAATTCTGGAAGGAAGTTAAGCTAAATCCGAAAACTGGTACTCCTGTTAATGTGAAAGGGGAGACGGATAAGACTGTTATTGCGAATAAATTCCGCAAACACTTTTTTGTGTTGCCACCTTTCAGGCAGTCGCACGTTGAGTCAGTAAAGAAGTTGCAGTATAGCAATGGTAGGGAGGCCTTCCATGTCACAACCGATGACGTACTTGCTGTGCTCAGAGGTATGAAGTGTGGAAGGTCTCCAGGTTATGACGGCCTTAGTTTAGAGCATAATGCGGGCCAGTATATCTGTAGTGTTTTGGCACAGTTTTTTAACCTTTGTGCTAGTCATTGTTATTTGCCAGCGGATCTCATTCGCACTGTAGTTGTTCCTGTCCATAAAAACAGGACAGGTTATGTCTCGGGCATGGTCAATTACAGACCTATCTCTCTCGCGACAGTTGTGGCCAAGGTGCTTGAGCGATTGATCCATAAAAGGCTGAGTCCGTCAATTAGGATTGATGACGGTCAGTTTGGTTTTCGGCCTGGAATGTCAACGGATATGGCTATATTCTCGCTCAAACAGGTTGTCAAGTGTTATGTCGATCAGGAAACCAGTGTTTACGCCTGTTTCTTCGACCTCAGTCGCGCTTTTGACACAATTAATCATGACCTGCTGTGGGGAAAGCTAGAGCGAAATAATGTTCCAGATGTGATTACGGGGCTTGTCAGATTTTGGTACCTACCGTAATCAGAATAACAATGTTAGATGGAACGGTGCATGTGTCCGAGGATTATCGGCTGGCATGTGGTGTTAGGCAGGGAGTTTGACCTCTCCCGACCTGTCTAATCTGTACATAAACGATCTGATTGAGGAGCTGAGCAGGGTACCAGTGGGACTCAGGTTAGGTAATCGTTATGTGCATAACATGAGTTATGCTGATGATATGGTTCTGCTCAGCCCCTCAATTAAAGGCAGGAAGCTGCTGCTTATTTGTGATAAGTACGCGAAAAATCATGACTTACTTTACAATGCTCAAAAAACAGAACTGATGATATTCAGGTCGGGAAAGGGGCCTAATTATGTTCCACCTGTATCCATTGGGGGCAGATAGTGAAGGTTGTGGAGAGGTTTAAGTACCTTGGTCACATACTGACATCGAACATGAAGGACGATGCGGATATTGATCGTCAGCGTCGTGCCCTGTCGGTTGTGGGAAACATGGTTGCAAGACGATTTTTTTAAGCTAAAGTGGAGACTAAGTTGCACCTGTTCAGAACGTACTGTCAAAGTTTCTATACATGCCAGCTCTGGACTGAGTTTATGAAGAAGTCCTGGGATTGCATACTTGTTCAGTTCAACAACATCTTCAGACACCTAATGGGGTTGAAGCAAAACTGTAGTGCCTCTGGCATGTTCGCGGAGGCAAGGCTGAATGCGTTCAATGCCATTCAGATGAACAGAATCGCATCATTCATGTCCAGGATTGGTACGTGTAGAAACAGTATAGTAAAAAAACTTGCTGATAGAATGTATGCTACCAAGACCTACAAGCGATGGCTGGAAATAGCTGCTTGAGTGTATACTGTGTTGTGCTATTTTCTTCTTTTAATTGTATTGTTTTTCTTTTTTTATAAGGTTGTATTGTATTATTTATTTTTTTGTCATAATTATTAATATAACGTATTGACATTGTTTTTTTTTTATGAATGAATTTATTATTTTAATTTTTAATTTATTTTTCTCATTAACTGACATTTAGGTAATTATAATGATTTTTTTTGACATTATTGTATATTCTAACATGATTCTAACCTAATTTAATCGAATTGTTACTGTTTTTAAACTTCGTGCATTAATTGGAATAGTATTTTTTTTTGTACTTTTTTTTAGAAATTATGTGTTTATGGATCTTTTATGGTCTGCAATTAAGTTTTATTATTATGTCGTTTATTCATTTTCTATACATATATAAATTATAATTTTAAATATTTCTTACAAATCCTATAAAAAAAGAAAACAAAAAAAACATTTAAAATTATAAAAAAATAGTAGTCCGCCGGTGTCGGGAGCAGGGTCCAAGCTACCGGTTCTGGTTAGGGCACCAGAGACAGGAACCTCCTCACAATGCGAGCCGTATCGAGGAGTACTGCCTTCTGAATCAGGCCCTTGATCCAACCGTGCAACGACAGCTTCGACAGGTGGTCGTCGAGGCTTTTGGCCATCAGGCCGTTAGCGGTAACTATCGGCACAATAACAGCCCATGCCCGACACACGTCCACCGTCCCATCCTTCATAATATGTCTCCGGTAGTTATTCGTCAAGATAACTTCATCCATAATCGCACAGACAAAACCTTCAGTTTCCCCGAAGAGGTCACTGAAACGTAGCCAGGCCACGGACGCCAAGAAATCTACATCAGGCCCATGAAGAGCCCGATAAAAGCGCCCGTGAAGCTCCTTGCCTTTCCATATCTCCTTGCGGTCATCAGTAGGGAGTATTACAGGTTTGCGCCAGTTCTCTTTTGCCATGGACAACGGGGTGAGTCCCTTATCTACTGAGACCACATCTCGGTGCATACTCACGTCGGTTTCTAAAAAATATTCTCTTAGACTGCACACCTCGCGGTTGTGGAGAGTCTTAGCGTTTAAAAAGCCTCGACCTCCACACTTCTGCGGGATGTACAGTCTCATCACCGATGATCGTGGGTGATGCATCCGGTTTGCGGTCAGCAGCGTACGGACCCTCCTATCTAGGGCGTCGAGTTCGGTCTGAGTCCATTTGAGTATGCCGAAAGAGTATATCAAAACCGGCATGACCCAACCGTTGAAGGCGCGCACTTTATTCCCGCCCGACAAAAGGCTGTTCAGTACCTTTTTCAGGCGGCCAAAGAAGCGCTCCTTCAGCGATTGTTTCATGTCAGCAACGTTAATGCCTAACGCTTCCGACATACCCAAATATTTGTATGTTTCGGTCGAGGAGAGGGATATAAGGTGTATGGAATCCGAGAGTTGAATCCCTTCGGATTCCATAATCCCCCCATAATCGCTTCCATAATCGCTTTACATGCATGACTGCACATTTGTCCACAACAAATTCCATCCTGATGGCGCTACTGAAAGTTTCAGTTACTTTCAATAACTCCATCAGTCGCAAATTGTTGGGGGCAAAGAGTTTCAGGTCATCCATGTAAAGAAGGTGAGATATGGCCTGACCACCTCTTCTCAACCGATAGCCCAGCCCCGAATCCTCCAGCAATGTGCTTAGAGGATTCAGGGCCAAGCAGAACCAAAGAGGACTCAAGCTGTCGCCCTGAAATATTCCCCGTTTAATCCATATAGGCTCATCGTTCCCCTGGATTGGTCGACATCCTGGATAGCGAAGGACTGTCTTCCATTGTCCCATACATGACCCAAGGAAGGTGCGGAGAGTTGCATCGATTTTGTACAACTCCAACACCCTCATGAGCCATGTATGTGGAACAGAGTCGTAGGCCTTCTTATAATCTATCCAGCATGTCGACAAATCCTTGTGGGATCGACGAACCTGCTGGCTTATGGCCATGTCTATGAGGTGTAGCTCCTTAGTACCGCGGGACCCGTTCCTACATCCATTCTGAGAGGCAGACATAATTGAATTACTTTCAATGCGCAGATTAATTTTCGCTCTCAGGATGGATGTAAGAAGTTTATAGACCGTCGACAAACACGTTATCGGTCTATAATTCTTAGGTTCCGCGGGACTACCTGTCTTACGGAGCAGGTGGGTAACACCAGTTGTTAGGAACTCAGGCAGCGACCCAGACTCTAAGGATGACTGGAATTGAGATGCTAGAAGCGCGTGTGAGCTGCTATACCACTTTAGCCAGAAGTTATGCAGTCCGTCCAGTCCTGGAGACTTCCGATTCGGTAACGGACGGACTGCTCTGGCTATATCTAATGGGCTGATGTTAATTTTCTCCATTTCTGGTATAGCTTCGCACACACGCTCGACATCACGCATCCAGCCGCCCTCAGTGTGACAGACGGCACCGACCAAATGCTGCGCCAGAACGTACTTGTGGCAACATCATCCGGGCGGCACCCGTCCGTCACATTTTGTTCAGGTCGCTCCCAAGCTCTATATACCCACCTCTCATCGCTCTGGAACATGCGATTCTGCGAGTACCGGTCAACTCGCCGCTTATACCGCCGAATACGGTTTGCCCATGCACAAAGTTTCTGCTTCAGGAAGTCGATGCGCTCTGTGACTCGGGACATGTATTCTCGAGGGTTGATTTCAGTCCCCGAGAACGCCCGCCTCACAAAGCGCATCACACGTGGACGTGTATTGCCCTCCCTGAAGCAGATTAGTTTGCCGATGAGTACCCTGGCCCCATCGATACGTCTCTCGATCCTGCATTGCCAGGCTGGTACAGCAGGCTTTGGACGAATATCTCCGTCACTAATCGGCAACTTCACGTTGGCCAAACGACATGCTGCAACAGCCCCGCAATACAAGATTGAGTGCGTATCAACGAGGTTCTCGCTGCTTTCAAAGATGTTTTTAAGCAGCGAGTCCAAAGCACACACCAACGCCCTATTTTTTTTGTGCATGGGCAACCGTGGTAAACGGGGTCTAAGTTCGGTCGGAGTGGATCTATACTCGCGAAGCGCATCCTCCAGTGCGCTCCTCAGTCGATCGTTGCACTGGCTACTTACCGTGACAACCCTATCATCTCCCTCATCACTTACGTTAATGGCCCGCGGTGGGATTGCGCCCCTAGCGGGCTCTTGTACCGCGGTCTGTGTCGGGGTCGAGATGATAGGGTTGTTCAGTACCTCTGAGCGCAGCCTATCAAGTGCAGCATCGTCTAACTTGTGGTTACGTTGGATGATCCGCACCTGATCCGACAATCGTTGCGCCGAGACGTCGACGGTTGGTTCTAGGTCCTGGAACAGAGACAGCATTCTGACACGGTACGCATTGAGGTTAGTTCCCCCCTCTGTAGACCCATAATATGCGCGCATGACGTTCTCGTTCATGGACTGAGTCCATTTCATGCGCTGCACACAACCACCGGCAGCGGGGACCCGGCTCGGGGCCGGTTGGCCCCTAAGTCCCAAGCTGTTTCGGTGGCCGGCCTCTCCCCTGCCGACGTACAGGTGTTGGCGACGTCGGCGGGGAGAAATACTCGTCACTCGAGCTCGACGCGGCTGCAGCCGCCGGTGACACTGGTGATCCGAGGTCCGGCGGCGGCAAGGCGGAGCTGAGCGGCGAGTCCGGGGGTGGATGGCGTGCGCGACGGGCAGCTGCTCTGGTCAACATTACATTATCATACCATTTTCATCAAATTTTCATTATTATTTTTGTCTGCTCATGTTGTTTACGTCGTCATTGACAGACGTCATTCTGTTATAATTTATTTTCTTCTTTTTTATTTAATTAACGTGTTTGGTTGGTATTCACAGGTTCTGCTATTATGTTTTGCATTCAGATTTCTTGTATGGTAAAACTAATTCCGATTTTAGGTAATAAATATGGGTTTTTGCGATAAATAATGGAATTGAAAAATTATGACGTGTGTTGCCAGTTGCCAACTATTAAACAATTACCAACACTTATTATTATTATTATTAGACCCTGGATTAACACTTATTTACTTTTTATACCGGTCAACGCGGGTGAAACCGCGGTGCGCAGCTAGTCTATACTTAAATTGTAAATCTTGTTTCTCAGTAAGTGAGTTAATTCATAAGAGGAAATAAAGTCCATATTTCATGTATAAAAGTCGATTGTTCAAAAACTATCCACGTTGTTGCCAACCACAATAAACAATGACAGTATTGACAGTTCACCAAACAGATGACATTAAAAAAAAAGTTATGCCAACCGCGTAGGTTGTTTTGTGTTTTTGTGTTTTAAAATATAAATTACAATGATTTGCTGTACAAAGAAGTAGTAATTACCGAAATACTTTGTTTATTGTATGGGTAAAGATTTCATAAAACGACACAATGAATCCTATGACGTAAGTCCAACTTTGCATTCATGATTTTAGAAATATGATTGTTTTTTTTATGAAAACCATGATGTGTATTTTGATTATTCCAGAAATGTGAAGAATGTTCTGAAACTGAGTGAACGTGAGCTGTCTGGAAAATCTAAGACTTCTTGGCATGACCAGTACAAGGACAGTGCTTGGGTGTTTGTTGGAGGTTTGCCTTATGATCTCACTGAAGGGGACATTATCTGCGTTTTCTCACAGTAGGTTGAAACCACATTTAAGTTATATATGTTTGCTTTAATATATTTATTAATAATAATGGAATAAAACTCAGTAAACTCGTTAAAACTTTTGATTCTGACCATGGGATCCATATAGTGCTAGTATGAACTTAGCCTATGTTAGTAAACTCAATAACTTAAAAATACAATAGCTACATATTAATTGGCTGCACAAACATGTGCACGTACATGTCTGCCCGCCCAGAGCCTGATAAATGGTCCATCAACCTTGTCCGCCAGTGTAGCTAAAACATTGTTTAATGCGCAAATATTGTGTTGTGTTTTGTTAAATGCGCTCACCAGTCAAACATTGTTCAAACTTCAATGCTCAGTATATACCACCTGCACCATTTCTTCAGAAACAATCATCAAAAATTTTTTTCTTCTTTTGATCCATCTTAGAAATGTTATGATATTGCTGGGAGAAGAGATTGATATTACTCACTTCTTATTACTAATCTCAATTATTTATATTATTACAGATATGGTGAAATAGTGAACATAAACTTGGTCCGAGACAAAGAAACTGGAAAGTCAAGGGGATTTTCATTTATATGCTATGAGGATCAACGGTCAACAATCCTTGCTGTAGATAATTTAAATGGAACCAAAGTAGGTTAATATTTTAATATGATTTCCTAAAAAAAACTGGAAAAATAATACTTTTTTGTATAAAACACAGTACTTGTCAGTAATGTTTTTTTTTTCCCCAGATACTGGGGCGAACAGTAAGAGTGGACCACTGTGAACAATACCGAGCTCCAAATGCAGATATGTCAAAAGTTGACGAAGTGACCGCAGCAATTAGGATGGAGGGCTGCGCTCCACAACTGCAACCTCTTATTACAAAAACAGAAACTGTTGTAAAACTGGTAAGTTTGCTTTTTATAGGTAGGTACTATAGGTGGGGTAGGGTGGGTGAAAAAATGAAGTGTCATGATTGGTGGATGGATGGCATAGAAAACAATTAATTGTTTCAAGTGAGCTCACTGCATTCAAAATTATCCATAAGTCCCATCTAATTGTCATATTTGGTCTTGTATTCTCTTCGGGCAACGTTCGGGCATATTCGTCCTACCGAGAGGACTATTCCGAATGTGATAGATACATTTAAGTCCACTGATTCAGTAAACCATCAACCAATTCCCCTGCCCAGGGGTTATGAGGATAAATTCGAAACAGAGTTACCGCACCCCTGGGCACTCAGGGCAGGGAAGGAGCAGGGGTGGGTTCTAGTCAATAAGAGTCTGACACGCCCTCCCGGCCCACCCTGAGCGGGAGATGTCATTGCATGATTTCCCACCCTACAAAAAAAAACTCCCGTACGTCGACGGAACGCAAGATCTGCCGAAAACATCGCCGCTGTCCGTCAGTGTGCAGGAAAATCCGAGGCAGTCGATTTCGCGTCGCTCACAAGAACTCAGCTGTTCGTAGACCACTACTTGGCGAATTTTGCGTCGTGACTTGGGCTTGCACCTGTACAAAATTCAACTCACCCAGGAGCTGAAGGTAAACGACGTGTGTTCGCTGAATGGGCTCTGGAGCTCTGAAAACTGACCCTAATTTTCATCGAAAAATCATCTTCAGCGATGAGGCCCATTTCTGTTTGAATAGATGACAACAAACAAAATTGTCGAATTTGAGTCGATACCAATCCATATGAGATCCAAGAGTGTCCAATGCATCCCCAAAAAGTAACTGTTTGTGGCTTTTGGGCCAACGACTTCTGCACGAGCATTTTGAGGGCATGATGATGTGTACTGGCCACCGAGATCGTGCGATTTGACCCCATTAGACTTTTTCTTGTCGGGTTTTCTTAAGTCACAGGTCTATGCGAATAAGCCAAAAACCACAGTGGCCCTTAAAGCTAACATAACCCATGCCATCGGTCAAATTCAGCCTTATTTATGCACCAGAGTCATGAAAAATTGGACATTTCGGATGCGCGCTACCCGGCGAACGGACATTTGAACAATGTTATATTCCAGACATAATGACATTGATAGCCCTTTAAAACGAATAAAAAATTTAGCATACACATACTTTGTTTTATTTAAATTTAAAGAGGAAGCGCATAATGAAAGACCCTGTATAAATCCATCCATAAGGCCTCTTGTGCTAATACTAGGGTTCTCAGGTATGATTCTGAACTCGGCAGCAAGCAGCAGTGCTGCTGCAGCACTACTAGTCCCCATATTATATTCTCTATAGGTTTATATGAGATTACATTCCGAGCTCGGCAGCAACGAAGCGGCAAAACTGCTGTGCGGCCTGCCACCGCGACACACGAATAGCGCAGCTCTGCTGCCTTGCTCGGAATCGTACCTTAAAGAGCATGCTTTAACTTTTCAGTGTATAAATTGTGTTTCAACTGATATCTGACCTAAAATGTCTTGTTGCAGGAAAAGGAAAAAGAATCCAAAGAAACAACAAAGTCTGGCAAGGTAAAGAAGAAGAAAGAAAAGAAAAGTAAAAAAAAGAAAAAGAAGAAAAGCAAAAGTTCTTCAGAATCGGAATCTAGTAATTAATATTAATAAGTGTAAGTTTTGTGTAATAAAAGACAACATAGAAAATCATATCTTTTATTTAAAACAATACATCACAGTTACATGCAACATAGAGATCATAAATTAAATTAATTTAATTGGATAATACTGACTAGACATATAATAATAAGCTATGACATTCACAAGTAAAAAGATTTCACATAAATATACAAAAAATCGTATTAACAAACACATGTCACTTACATACATCTAAACAGCAATAATTCGTTAAAAATTGGCCTTAAACATTACAAAGAAATAGTTATCAAAACATCCTAGAAATAGTAGGAATGACAGAACTTTCTAATTCATTTTAAAGATCATTTCATGACATCTTATAATTAATTGGTTAAGAAATTGGATATGACAAGACCTAAGATTAAATAGTAGGTATCTCTACATCAACTATTTGAGATTCAAGAGATACATAAAAAATTTAGGTGCTTTCTTCAAGATTGAGGATCTTCTTAATCTTTTCTTCTGTGTTCTTATCACCATAAGCAATGATGCCTTCTTTGTTGCTATAGTTTTGTGACTCCAGATCTATTTCATCATTGTAAGTGATAGGGTTTTGACCCGAGTAGCTGATGAGGTCCCCACCCTTTGCTCTGAGGATACAGTGCGGGGCACAGGTATCCCAGCGAAAAGTAGTTCCCTGTGACATGACGTATGCTGCTGCTTCACCTGTAAAAGTAAAAAGATATATCAAAATTGGCAATTTTTTTGGCTATGGGCATAAAAAGTGTGATAAAGGTTTGATCATAGCCTGACAGCAATGTCTGGTAGATATTACTGACAGTGATAAGACTGCCATTGTACCCATAGATTTAAGCTTGTGTATAACAATTGTGTGACTGTTTTGGTGTCAATAAAGTTTTATTGTATTCTATAAACTTGGCTCTAATCAATCAGATTGATTGAATTTTTATTGTTCTTAGGAGTTTGTCAAAAAAAAATCTGTACTCTTATTGGTTATCTCACCTAAAGCAACTTTTAGAAGCTTATGTCCCGCTCCTGGAAGAGTCTTGAGTTCCCATCCTGCTTTTCGGAACTTATCAGCAATTTCTGGCTTTTCAGCAGAACTCGTGAGTAAGATGTTATTTTCCTTGGTTTCAGCAGCGTAGCTGCTACCCCACTCATGCATATTTTTGTAATTAATGCCCCACACAACTCGGCCTTTACCACTGGAAATCAAGAAAAAGAATTTAATTATTTTATTTCAGCAACTCTATTTAGTAAACATTACACCCCATCACACCTTTTGCCTGGGAAGGCAAAAGGTGTGAAGGTGGGTGGTGTGATGAAAAGGTAGAGTTGTACCTTTGGTACACCCACATTTCTCCAGTTATGTTTAAGCACAAATTAAGATTTCAAGGCTGCAACTCAGAAATTCCTGAAGAGCAAAACTGTTATTAGAATTTCCAAAACCAATAATATTCGGCCCAAGCTGGAAATCAGTTATCAGACCCAGGGTGTGATGCACAAGACTACTAGACCAATGAGGCAGTCAGTTGTAGTCATGAGAAAGGAAAAATATTTTAATTAGAGTTTAGATAAATGTGGAGAATTTATAATGAAATATAATGCCAACTTACTTGTCATAAAATGGCTGATTGATGACTCCAAGAATGGGCTCTCCAGTAGACCTCAGATAGGCGCCAATCAGAACAGTCACACATGGAAGACCATGGTTTGCACCAGCAAGTCTCTGGACCCCAGCAATGAACTCTGCAGTTGCATCTGAGAACAGAAGACAATCCAGTAAAAGTACCCAGCACACATGTTGAGTATTATAGAAATAAAAGTAGTCAATTATTTATTTTAATTAATGGAGATAAAATTTTTGATATTTACCAATTGGATCAATCCAAATGCCTACATCAGAAGTGTCGATCTCAGGAATATTTTTAGGCAAATTGTCACAAAACTTATGATCGGTATCACCATGGGCCGCTTCAGCCATTCGTTTCGCAGCACCCGGTGCTACTAAATACTGTAAGATATCCGCAGTACCATCCACACTATCGCATAATTCGATCCTCACTCCTCCAAACTCAGAACACTCCTCGCCTCTTACATGCTCAGCAAGCTCGGGGAAATGAGCCGCAATTTCAGTCTTAGCAGCTTCCTGCGCCAAAACATCCGCAATCGTTTTGAAATCTCTTTCAAAACGGGCGTTGGCATCGCCTTCGATTTTTTCGGCGACCATCAACACTTCGTTTTTCGCTCCTGCACAACAGGACCGAGCTACACATGCTGCCTTTTCTGATGCGTTTATAAGAGTCTCTAAAATGTTTTTCATTTTCTCAGGATTATCAACACATTCGATGAAATCAATAATTCAATTTACAGGATCTGTGAGATTCTAAGATCTAAAAATAGAAATGTCATTGTCATCTGTCAACGCCAATTTTGTTTATATTTTTTAATCAATAACAATAGGGATGTGTCTGTAAAGATACGAACCGTAGCTATGAATCGACTAAAATATCAACTATTTACGGCTACACGTGTCCACACCCAATGCCATTATGTATCATAGAGATATCCATGTAAACCATAGATTTCTTTAAAAAAGAAAATAAATTGTGGCGGTAAAATTACAGCCGCGGAACGAACTCAAAAAGAAAAGGAAGAAACTTTGATTTGATTGTTAGAAATGTTAGAATTGGTATGAATAATTTATTAATTATAACTAAGTAATCCTATTCACACATAGTCAAGGTACAGAAAGTAGGACCTAGTGATTTATTGCTAAAGATTGAAAAGGGTTAGATACATTTGACCTCTTCCGCTCATTTCATAGATTATTATTATGCTAAACAAATAAGTTTGATTTACAAATTCATAAGTTAGACCAAAACTATCTTTAATTTTGTAGACATGGTCATTCATTCATTCAACGGATTCGAAGTTCGCCTAAGCGCAGTGAATCGTGAAAACGCTCATAAAGCAACGACCAAGTTATGGTGAGTTTTTTGCATGTCATAAAGTTCACATTTCACAGTCAAAATTCACAGCATACTTATGTATGACCTTGGTTGTGCCTAGTGTAGGTTGACGTGTAGGTATAAAAAAACCGGCCAAGTGCGTGTCGGACTTCACACATTTAGGGTCTCGTACCAAATGTATTTTTGACGATTTGTATGGCTTTGGGTCAACAAGATGCTCATACTGTGAAAATTTTAAGACTGTATCTCCAACCGTTTGGCTGTAAAACCTGTGTGACAGACGACGGAAAGACGGACAAGTGAGTTACAGCAATAGAGCTCCGTTTGGACCGGGACTGGGTCGGGTACGGAACCCTAAAAACCCAAAAAAATGCTAGTGCGTAAAACTGAGAAACCATACGTCAGTCCGCAGAACGTACCCATCACTAGGTAGGTACCTGAGTTAAATAAATAAATAATGATATTAAACGTAAAGAAAAATAGTTTACTTCAAATAGGCATTCTCAGCTAGCAGTATGCAACTATTTTGTCATATTTAATGAAAGTGCTCAAGGTTGCCAAATATTGGCGCGCGAGTGCAACGCTAGCAGCCATCGTGAATGCGTGACACTTGTCGATGTCGTGAAACCGTGCGTGCTTGACCTTAGGGGCGGGCGCGTGCTGATCGAACTATTTTGTTAAATCACTACTAAATTAAATAAAGCACCGAATAAAGTAATTTTGCCGAGACATGTCGCTGTTTCAAAGTAGTTCATGAACGTTATCTGTGAACAATTTTCTTTTGTGTTTTGCGAATCCACTAGGTACGTAATGCGTATTTCAGTGCTATGGGCACTAAAATAGCTATCCAACTATGTAGATGATATCTAGAGCGATAAGTAGGTACTTAAATTATTAAGTTGGTATTTGTATGCATTGTAATTAGTTCAGAACTCGTGCCTACTTAGATTTGCTCGATAGAAAGCTCACGAATCACAATTGTTATCACGACTAGTCGTTTAGGCATATCTAACCTAGGTAGGTATTTGGTATCTGTAGAAATCTAAGATTTTACATACTGATAAGTAAGTCAAAGATTTAACTGGATTGATTAGTTTATAAATTATGTTTTTTGGCATGGACTATAGCTTTCGAAAAACCTTGCACGTGCTTACTGCTATCAACCGTGGGAATATCAATTTGGAACAAAAAGGGACGGTCTGCAAAAAAAACTAAACTTGTGTTAATAATTACTGACTGTCATTGTGGAAAAAACATTGCAACGCAATTTTGCGCTATCAACGAGTACCTACCTAGCTATAAAATTAGGTACTTACCGAAACTAATGTGGAGAAGAGGTGAAAAAAATACTGAATGGTAGGTAATAACGACATTATGTCATGGTTGCCAATAATTGTAATAATAAATCACGAGCTCTGAATAAGCCGGTTGGTACTTACTTCGAGGTAAACTGTGGGTGTGTCAGTTTCACTCGTGTCGTGACCAATTTTTATTTCAAGAAATCGTATCTTTACGTTTTTACAATGATTTGAACTGCTATTACAGCTAAGTTTTACAATGTTTTGAATGAGTTCTGTTCCTAAGAACAATTTTAGTACAGGGAATGTTTTGAAAGAGCATGTTTACATTTGGTTAGGCATTTTATTTTGGCCGAGTTTTGTTTTGTGTGTCCTTTCTCTCAGAGTTAAAGACCTTGTGGCTGCTGCACGTTTAATCATTCGTTTTCAGATGAATTAAGGCACTCGTAAGTGTGTAAGATACCTACCTACATAATTCTTACGTGCACTTAGTCACGGTAGGTATTTTTGTAAATCGTATTATTTTCAATAGTAGGTATGCGGTCTGTTTTTGGTACCTGAAACATTAAAACTAGGGCCTTATTATTATTAGTCGTGTCAGGTACCGTGGCGTTTAAATCAACTTTTTTTTGCGTTTTTAATAATAATAATTAATATGAATGATAAGAATTATAGTTTTTAATAATAATATTTTTTTTCCGCCAAGCCTCACTGGTACCTGGTAGGTTAACCACTGATTTGCAGCCTTTGCAGGTTCTTATGTACCTGGACGTAAAGTGATGTAAACTACTGACTAATAATTAAAAGGAGGTTTTGTCCTCTAGACAGTTGAATTGGATATGAAGTACTAGTAGTTATCTTGAGTTTAGAATCCGCTAATCAGTGTTTAAAACTAAGCATGTGGTTAGTGAATTTAATAAATAAGGCTGCTATGTTTAGCTCGTCTTCAATGTGCAAAGGCAAATGTCAGAAAAGTACTTATGTAAGTGACTAGGTGATCGTAAAGGTTTACATAACTAGGTAATAAAATCTCAATGATTGCAGCTACTTATTACGGAGATTTTGCTTTTATTAATTGTTCTCATAAAAATTAATAACAAATACCTCCTACTCTATTGTTTGCCATTTAACAATAAGTTTTGTGACGAATTTCATCATAACAGTAATTAGTAAGACATTTTAGAAGCTCCTAAGGTTTGAACATCACAAAATTTAGAAGGTTGGTGCACGTAGGCCTACATAGGTACCTTAATTACGTCTTAAGTTAACGGTTAAAATATTAATTTAATTGTAATGTTTATTGAATAGTTTGTTGTTGAATTTAATTATTTATTGAATTGTATCATTAATTGAATTATATAATTTTAGATAAGTCGAATTGTTAATTGAATTACTTAATAATGTAAGTAATTGTAATGTTAATTGAATAAGTAGATATTAAAATGAGTGTACTCTATCACATTCCGTTACCCAGTGGGCCTGTAATGATAGTTTTAAGTTAGATAAATAAATTCATTACCGCAGCATACTGCTCTGCCTCTGAAAACGTGTAAAAGGTTTAGAAAATGCTTAAATCCTTCATTTAAGATAGTAAAGTGTTGTTGAGCAACCGATCGATCAAATCAAATTGAATCTTTTTCAACAGCAATTTAATTTCAAAGCACTTAATAGGTTTCTATTTATTTATTATTTAATGTAAGTAGATACAAATGCCCATTCTCACTAACTGAGACTTGCACAATGATGGCATCTATGCTAATAATATTTTACGACAAGTAGTAGTTTAGTATTTGCAACGAAGCTAGAAATTAATAATTAGCTCTTTATGTGATTTAGCTCTCTAAGCGATTAACAACTTTGCTACCGAGGATGTTCATATTTTGTTTATTCTCGAAAATAACAGATGGTTCACAAGGCACGGAGTTCCCCACATGCTTCCACACTAGACTTTTAAGCGTTACGCCTTGTTCAACTTTGTTTTATTTTTAAATCGTGTATTCCTTCAGTTAAATATTAGATCATGTAGTCAAAAAGCATATATACAAATGGCTAATTTCTATTTCAAATACTTAAAAGATAAACTAAAATGAAAAACGGCCGTTTTTAGGATTATATATATCACCATAATGTGATATCATCATCAGCCTTTTAATGTCCCCACTGCTGGGGCACAGGCCTCCTCTCTGTGAGAGGGTGTGGGCCCTATTCCACCACGCGCGCCCAATGCAGTTTGGTAGATGTCACAAGTCTTCGAATTTTTGGTTCTAGGACATGCCGGTTTCCTCACGATGTTTTCCTTCACCGTTTTGAAAGCAGTGGTGATGAAATAATTTACACAAAGTAAAGCGCCTGCCTGGGTTTGAACTCACGACCTACAACTTTTAAGTCGCGGCCAATACCACTGGGCCACCACTGCTCTTGTAATATCTCTAATGTGATATAACGATATTGAAAACTTTAAGCGCTTTATGGGACCGTAGCCGTAGTGCTACAAATTAAGAATTAATCACTTTTATGACGTAAGAAAGAGGTTGCTGCCTTATGCATATGACTGGTGTTTATCATCATTAGCAAGCAATTAGTGTCTCCATAGACGGACTGCTTGAAGCAGGCAGTGCCGACAGCTTCAAGCAAAGAGAATTGGCTGTTGGGTGATCTGCAGTTTCAATACAAAATTGACATTTGCCATACACGGACCGCACAAGCAGTTCATTTGCAATCGCAGCTAAAAATGCAATTGGCGTGCGGTCGAGTTTTGCCGTGCTACCGGTAGCAAAGAGCTGCTCGACCTGCCATACACGGACCGCTTGAAGCGGTTCAATCTATCTGAGAAGATGCGGCGAGCAGTCCTCGCCGCTTCCTCTCCACGCCCCACCCAGCCCTGTTATTTTATATCTATCCATAGAAGGACTGATTGCAGTAGTCAGTGCCGATAGCGTCAAGAGTCATATTTATCTATATAACTCTATGGCTTCAAGAAGTCGAGTTGCAGTCGACGCCAACCGCAACACAACTGATCTCGTGCAGTTGGTCTCGACTGCTCTAAGCAGTTCGTCTATGGACGGCCTTAGTCGACTCTTCACATCACCAGAGGACTGGCCGTTTTTGGCCAAAGGATCAGCATTGCCATTCTTTTTTTTTAATAATTTTTATTCATGACCATAGATTCAAGTCTTTCATTCGGATACATAGTAATTAGGTGCAAAAATATTTCTTTTCCCATTAGAATACAGATGCAACACATTCTAATGTATTTTGCAGTATTTGGTAACAAAATAATGTCGAGTCACTCTTCTCGGCAAACTTCGCTGAGGCAGTCAATACTACAATAAAATTCTCAACTCCATTTTACCGAGATCGTGCCTGTTTCAATGATTCCACATATTGTCGAGTTGCGTAGACACTTGAGACACAAAACTACACCAATTTTACATCACAATATCCATTAGGAATCAATAAACGAATAATTAAAACAGCCACTGAACTGCACTCGAGAAAATCCCGCCAAAAACCGCATTGTCATTCAACGTGGCAAGCACTTTTCCCATTGTAACGATTTTTCGATACCCAATAAATTGCCGCTTGGCCTTTTCATGCCGTTTGTACACATTTTATTTTATTTTTTTTTAGCTTGTTTAAACTTTGTAATTTAATAGTTGGTATTTATCTGTAAATAAAACAAATAATAAATTGAAAAAAAAAAAACTGGTGGTACGAGTTTAGTTTTAAATGTAATCATTACCATACATACAAGACTTTGTACTTGACCATATTCTTTGCTCATTAAGCTATAGGTAAGGTAGGTACGTCAGTACGTCTGTTTTCATACTTATAAGTTCTCTAAAGAAAAGCGGTAAATTAAGTAATATTTGAGCAATAGGTGATCTACTTAGTTGCTGGGACAACTTATTACCCGCACGCATTGGAATAATATCAATAATACAATACAATAATCACATCAGATCAATTTTATTATTATCTTTTATTATCTTCATCATAGTTTTATTTGTGTTGAACAAATCTTGATATAAATATTATCATGTAATTACTTCCTAATTCCTATAACTCGACACACTTGATGTCAAAGAAGTAAGAGCTTGCAAAATTATGTCACACTAGTTTCTGTTAGCGACTTCGTCCTCGTGGGATTGGTTCTTCCCCCACCCCCACTATAATTTATAGCCTATGTGCTCTTTTAGGCTATGATCTCTCTGCCAAATTTCATCGAGATCCGTCCAGTCGTTCTGGCGTGTTCTTTTTTTTAACATTTCCCACACAAGGAATCTCTCCTGTATTGTGGATGTGTTTAAAAACACCCAGACCCGGAACAACTTCTTATCTGAAGGCTATACAAATATTTTTTCCGTGATTGAATTACAACATCCATGTATCCATTCAAACTTTTGGTACTTATAATATTAGTAGGATTATATTACATTTTAGCAATTTACTTTGAATATAATAATGTATGATCGCCATACTTAACTAACTAGCCTATTTTGTCCCACAGCTGGGCAAAGGATTCCCTCCTCCTTCCACACAACTCTGTCCTTTACTAGTAGTAGGGATGTTATGGATATAAGAAATTTCAGATCCAGATACGGATGTAGGTATAATATTATACCGGTTTCGGTTATAGATATAGGTTTAATATTATACCGGTTTCGGTTATGGATATAGGTTTAATATTATACCGGTTTCGGATACGGATAAAGATATGTAATTATTTCGGATTAGCTAGTTTCGGATAGTTACGGTTACGGATATTAGATTTTTAAAGAATAATAAAAGTAAAATACAAATAGCAACATAAACTAAAGATCAGTAGGTACCTTTAAGTAGATAAAAGACAAAAGAAATACGTGTGTCAGCTCGGCCAAGAAAAAACAAAAACCTGTCATAACATGTATAGTTTAGACTCCGCCCCTACCCGAAATAATTCGAAACTTTAAATCGGTTTCGGTTACGGTTACGGATAAATTTTTATTTTGGATATCCAATAGTATCGGTTACTGTTACGGAGCTCCACAACATCCCTGGCTAGTAGGTACGTAAAGGACAGAGTAGTAGTAGATCTTAGTTGATGATCACCATAATTATGTTTTATTCTACGACCGCTATCAATATTAAAACAGACAAAAGAAAGAACCTTCAATGTAAATAATTTAATAAAGTAGCTAGCAGTAAATAGTAGGTAGGCAATTCAATAAACAAACAGGCAAAAATAATGCAGACTTCCTTCCTCGTCACGTATATTATGTAACGATAGAGTAGCGTATCCAAAGTTGACCTCCTCAGTCCCTATTATCCCAGTCTCTATTATGAAAATTGAAACAGGTAGATACAATAATACAAAGTTATCAAACATACCAATTTTTCTACCGGAAGTACTATCAGCACTTCAATTTGTCATAAATTATGGTGTCTAAGAATATCATCGTAATTAATTTGCATGTTGTCCGAGGGTCACTATGTCACGGCAATAGTAAACAAACTCCGCAGCCACCTTATTTTATACTAAGCAGTAGTAATCAACGCAAGGTTGATGTAACGCCAGCTTACATAACAGCTGATAATGACATAGGTATTTGCAGTTCCTCACGTGATGCGTCTTACACGATGTCTGCAACAGCGGTGTAACAGATGCTGCCTTACCTACACGATACAGAGGAGATTGCCGAGAAAATTGGACACTTCATTGTGTTACCTGTTCAAATATTTTTTTATTTTTTTTTATTTTTATTAAAAAAGCGTTGCCATACACAAGGAATTACTCCTGTATCGTGGGTGCGTTCACAAACATGTGTACTCACACAAGACATCCAGACCCGGATCAACTATCTGTAGGTCATACAAATATTTGTTCCATGCGGGAATCGAACCCGCGACACGCAGCGCACGCAGCGTTTCAAACGGTCTCTATTCATTGACTTGGTTAAAACAGTTCGTGATAATTATGTTCAACGAACAGTTTAATATTTCATGAAATAGCCCCATTTCACAGAAGTGGCTGATGATTTCACGAAATTAGATACTAATTCTACGATTTGGCTACGACGCATAGATATTGTAGGGCCCGCAGGGCTCCAGGGGTGCTCCAGTAGCTACAGGGTAGTGGTCTCATTTATTGCTTGCGAGAGTTTGGTATGTAAGAGTGACTGCCTTATATGTGGAGTGTAAGGAAGGAACGAGGGATAGGGCACTCTTGATAACTATATTGCTTAAATCAGAAATATACAGGGTGTAACGGAAAGGTGTGGTCATATTATAAAACCTCATCTGTCACGTAGGTCATATGTGACCACGAACAATAGATTTTCTTTTGTGTCTGTTTTCTGACAGATCAGCCATTAAGAACTGCATCAGCCCATCGATATGAACAACTTTCTTGAAGAAATTCTGAGGAAATCTCAATTTTTTTTTTTACCTCCCATACAAAATTGATCAGCCGATGATAACTTTGTATGGAAAGTCCGATTTTTTTTTTGGGTATTTTTTGTTTTTTGTAAGAGAAAGTTGTAAATTTCCATGAGCAGAACAGGCTCTTAAAATATGACCACACCTTTCCGTTACACCCTGTACAAGTGCCCACTTTGGCCACGCGAGCAGAACACCGTCATCAAACTATGCTTTCTGTTTCTATATTCGAACGACTCTTCAATATTCTTAACTGCCAGCTGAAGGCCGGTACCCACACACGGACTTAGGCAGTGTATACCACAATATATTGCTGTAAAAAACAAACATAAATGGTTATAAAGAAATAATTTCTTCAAGTTAAATTTATTATACCTACTTATATTATTCACACATTATTTAGCCTACTTTCTTGCTCCCCGTGCCCTTGATTCGTGAAACCTTGTGTGAGAACCTTGACTGAATCAGCATTTTATGATATTCCCGGCAACACAGAGGTACCTATAATAAAAGGTTTTGTGGTTGTGACTAATAGGTACCCAACTATGGACCGTTTAAATGCATCTAAAACCACTAAAGTGTGTGAAAAACCCAATGTAACTTAAGTGCAAACTCAGTTAAACATACCTGGAATAAAAATAAATGTAAGGTAGGTACATAAAGTTTGTTATCATGCATTCTTGAAACCACTTTTTTTTGGAAACGGTACCAGCTCATATTCCCAGATTTTGAAGTGCATAAGTTATTTTGGATTTTATTACTCATAGAATTCCGTAAACACGGTCTACCGAACAACTATTATGAAATACTATATTATTAATAAGATGCAGTAAAAATTTAGCAACGTGCATTTCATAATTAAAATTGTGTGTCACAATCCGGGCATAATAATTAATAAGTTTCGAGCAGGCAGCTTATTGTTTATTGTATTTATTTTTAACTGAAAGAAACCTTTGCCTTGTGAGACGGAAGTGTTAAAAAATTATTTACTGTGGCAGGATTTCCCCTTTAATGTCAATGGCTTGGGTTTTTAGTTTGATATTTTATTATTAAGTTAACCCAAATACACCACTGTTTCCCACAGCTTATTAAATAGGATCAACAGAGCAAGAAAATTAATACCTTCTCAATTCAATAAATGTAGACAATGAACCTCAAATAAAGATATAAAAGATACAAGAAAATCCCCGAATGAATCACAGCCAGGTAATTGCATTTATAATAACAGCCACAAAAAGTTAAAATAAAGAAATAAAGCTTGTAAAGTTCTGCCCGGGGGTGGAGGATAAATTCGAAAGAGTTACCTCGCCCCCGGGCACTCGAGGCAGGGAGGAACAGGGGTGGGTTTTAGTCAGTAAGAGTCTGACACACCCTTCCGCTCCACCCTAGAGCGGAAGAAGTCATAGGATGATTTCCCACCCCCCAAAAAAAAAAAAAAAAAGGTTGTGAAGTTGGTGGCATCAAATCAAAAAACTCATACTTAAGGCGCTATTAGCTGCCAACGACCTTGAGTGGTTAGCTAGCGCGTTCTGCGCTGAGCTCACGTAACGCGTCGTATGTCCGCCCAGTAATAGGACTCGCCCATCAAGGAGCGCTGTCCGAAATTAGACACATTAATAATTTATTACACTTAGAACAACAAGTAATAAAATAAAAAAAACTGAGACTAAATTATAAATAATTAAATAATCTTTAAAATGGTGAATGTTTTATAAAAATACGCTTTATAGTTTTTGCGTGATTCTCAATTTTTTATCCGCGTTAGACATAACTTTACAAATTAATTACACTATCTTATAAAAATATTATTTCAAATATTCCCAGATAAAATTACGACGGAAATAGTCTAAAGTAACATATTTTTTTCAAAGAAATAAGACTAGTCGTTTAGATGTGATGTTCAATTAAAAACCTTTAAAAGTCGTACGACTGCGCCTTAACAGGAAAAATGATAAATATTTAACTCCCTTAGCGTCGCGTAGTCGGGTAAAAATTGCTATCGTCTAGTTAATTTTAATTTTGCTCTACCCATTATTTGGATCATTTTTTTCCACTAGACCATACCTGGGAGTCCACTGGTTCTTGAAGGTGATATTGAAGGTGAAAGTCGCATTTTTTTTTTACTTTTGCACTAAAATGAATTATTCCAAGTGTTATTACTAAACTTTTTTCCAAACAAGCATTACTTACCTGAATTTTCGTATTTTTTTTTCGTAATTTCGATTTTACGCATTTGCAGTTACTTTACAAAAATGCAATGAATATCAAACGTATCCGACAAGTACCTACGTGGCTTAGAGCGAAGGGGCGGGGTATAACTCTACTTGCCTGGGTTCGCGTTACATTGCGCGCAATAAAAAATTGTTCTTTTTTCATACCTAAAAATAAAAGTAGTTTCCCAGCAATAATTTTTGCGCAAAGCTACTTTTTTAGACGTACAGTATGCGTAGTTAACGGCTGTGTGATGTGTCTTTTTACACTCTGTATATCCTCGGTTCACGGCACTGAAAAATGTATCAGGAATATCCTAGCTTCTTCACTTGATTTTGATGTGCCGTGCTTCACTGAGGCTATAGACGCCTGAAAATTCGCTTGCCCGAATTCCAATTTGCCCGACCACCCGTCATCCCAAACACAGCGGGATGAGTCGCTCTGCAGAGTAGTTCAAGAATCAATGTTGCCTCATTTACTACTGCTGCTGAGAAAGCGCGGCTGTAGGCAAGTGGAAGTTGGGTCTCTGACTTCACGCTCCATCTTCGTCGAAGATAACCATTTTGTTCCACGATACTACTTTCCACCTCGCCGTTTTCCTACGTCTTGGCGCTCCTTGTTGTTCTCCTCTACGTTGCCACTGTGGTGATGTTGTCAACAGTCTTGGTCACCACAGTCTGTCATGATGCCGAAGTGCGGGTCACATAGCACATGCGAATTTTAACGACATAATCCGACGCGTTCTTTTCACCGTCGGCGTTCCAGCAGTATTGGAACTCCGTGGCAAAGCATGCGACAATATGCCAGACGACGACGTTCGGATAGAACTGGACGGCCATGTCTTTATTTCCATGGAAGATGGGTAGGCCTTTAGAGTGGGACGCTACGTGTTTTGATATTCTTGCGCCATCCTATCATCCTACCCGGGCCTGCGGACGGCGATTATTCATTTCCATGGGCAGAACCGGTTCTTAAAATATGACCACACCTTTCCGTTACACCCTGTATAACGAAATTAAAAGGAAAAGCATCACAGCTAAGTTAGCTCTGTTAGTTTTAGAGTAATAGCCGCCCAACTTATAAAATGTTTCTACTTGTTTAAATTTCGTACAAAATACAAAATTCTTAGAAAAAAAATACTTAGGTGAAGTACAGTCTACGGAACCCTAACTTGCGCATGACATGACACGCACTTGGCCGGTTTTGTAGTTTTTTAAAGTATAATTTATTAGTTACTTTTAATTACAAAAAGTTTTTTTTTGTTTTAGTGTTTATATAAATTATAGTTAATTAGTTAAGTATTTTATAATTATGTAAATAGTATGTAGCAATTGTTAAATTAAAGAATTTTCGGAGACACATAATATGCATAACATTTTATTAATGTTATAGTTGGCAACTTAACTGAGATTAAATTCTTGAGTGCAACTTACGCAAAAACTGGTTTGACTACTGAAATCCCCTTACGAAATAATAAACGCATTTTTGGTGAAAGTCCCCGAACAGCACTCGTTTGGAATACTTCCAATATGTGGATAACCATACGAAACTTAACCTTGTTATAATAAAAGTTGTAACTCCTTGAAAATGGTAACAATCGCTGTTGTGTAACATGAAATTACATGAATCAGGTTTCGTTCCAAAGGACTATAAATCATATAAAATCTTTTACATATTTTATTAATGAAGTTAGTTCATAAAGATTGACTTCATGGTGAAGACCGAGTTAAT
Organism: Polia nebulosa; assembly: GCA_951329385.1. Taxonomy (NCBI): domain Eukaryota; kingdom Metazoa; phylum Arthropoda; class Insecta; order Lepidoptera; family Noctuidae; genus Polia; species Polia nebulosa. The sequence continues at coordinate 23,505,467 of OX589596.1, read as the reverse complement.
TACACTGCTGGGCAATGGCCTCCATGTCCCCCTTCCATACAACTCTGTCCTTTGCTAGTACGGTTCAGTCCTTTCGGTAGAAGTCGAGCTCGTCCCGCTTTCTTCGCCTTATTATTGATACTGTGGAGCCTTCAGGGCTCCAGCACGCGTAGCATGACCACCGTAGAAACGGGTTTTGTCGACGGAAGAATAGACAAAATGACAGATTGTAAAAAGATTTCTACCGTTCTAAGCAAGCGATGTTAAAACTGAAGAAAAGAAATGTTTCTATTCTTCAGTCGACAAAAGGCTACAATGTAAAACATGATGCTCTGGCAGAAAAGATGTCAAGTTAGATAAAAAGAACTTTGTCTATTCTTGGTAGAATAGAGATAGAATTGGTCATGCTACGCCTGCAGGGGTGCTTGTTAGCTGGGGGAGCTGTCTCACTTGCTGGCTGCGAGAGTCATGATGGGTAAGTGACTTTGTTATGTGTGGAGTGTAAGAAATTAAAGAGGAGGGAACTGCATTCTTAACTCAATTATATTATAAGAATATAAACAAGAGCCGTCTTCGACTATTGTAGTCTTTGCTCTTCGACGGGCTACTCTCGACCAAAGACTACAATAATATATAGGGTACTCTCGACTAGCTCCTCGAAACAAACTCAGTTCTACTTTGAAAACGAATTCATTATTCGAATGACTCTTCAAGTATATAACCTGCCAGCAGAGTTTTTGGCGGGATTTCTTGAGTGAAGTTCAGTGGCTGTTTTAATTATTCGCAAATTGATTCCTAGTGGATATTGTGATGTAAAATTGGTGTAGTTTTGTGTCTCAAGTGTCTACGCAACTGGACAAGATGTTGAATCATTGAAACAGGCGCGGTCTCGGTAAAATAGGGCTGAGAATTTTGTCGTATAATAGTATTGACTACCACAGCGAAGCTTGCCGAGAAGGCCGACTCGACTCATTTGCTCCCAAATACTGCAAAAACATTAGAATGTGTTACATCTGCATTCTAATGGGGAAAAAAGTGACAGTATTCAGTATCTAAAACTAAATACTTTATTAACTTGACACTGGCTAAATGCACAAACCGTGAGAAACCAAAACTAAAAAAAAAAAAAAATAACCTGCCAGCAGTGAGCTGAGCGTAGAGTTCTTATGCGCCGCAATACCTATTGTTACGAGCTGGGTATAGGATAAATTATTTTACACCAATTAATTAACCAAATATTCTTTATTAACTCAACAACTTATAAACACAAACACTAATTCGCTAATAATCACCATTCTCTTCGCAATCGCTTGTATTCGCATCCGTTCGCATCCGTAGTCGAAATCAGACTGACTCACTCGCCCGCCGTCCGGCCTATTTATACGGTCATGGAAGTTTCCAGAACATTGTCGAACTATCTTATAGTGGAATATTCTAGAAACATCTATGAACTTCTACACAGTACCACAATGGAATGTTCTCGAACCTGGTGGAAACTTCTGGAAACTTCGACCACATTCTCGAACGTTCCAGTGTAATACGGCCGACGTAACACTGCCCCCTCCTTAGATATGCTCGTCCCGAGCATCATTAGTCCCGTAGTATCGCGCCAATCGGTCTACATGGACTATCTTAGGCGCACCTCGTGGACCCTTCTGTATTCGGTAGGTAACATCGTTGATCCTGGTCACGATTCGGTATGGTCCATCCCATTTTGCTTGCAATTTGGGAGACTTCCCTTTGCTGCGCACTGGGTTATGCAACCACACCAGTGAACCCTCGTCAAAACCTCTATGGTTTGCCTTCCGGTCGTATCGGGTCTTCATCTTATCAGACATTTGTTGGCCGGATTGTCTGATATGCTCATATACATCATTCAACTTGTTACGCAAGTCATTCGCATAATCGGTTACACTGCGTGGGGCATCAGGGGGGGTTCCGGTGATTAAATCTGCAGGCAACCGTAATTCCCTTCCAAAGTTCGCGAAGGCTGGTGTCACAGTCGTACTTTCGTGAACTGCACTACGGTAGGACAGAAGAAATGGCTGTATGTGCTTGTCCCAATCCCTTTGCCTGCTTTCCACAACTTTTGCCAGATATCTCTCCAACGTTTGGTTGAAACGTTCTACCATTCCATCAGATTGCGGATGGTACGAAGTGGTTCTGGTCTTGTGAGTACCCATCAGTCGACAAGTCTCCTGGAAAACTTGTGATTCAAAATTCCTCCCTTGGTCGCTGTGAATTTCCAAGGGTACTCCAAAACGACAGAAGACTTCCTGAACCAATTTATCTGCGACTGTTGTTGCTTCTTGGTTGGGAATGGCGAAGACTTCTGGCCACTTTGTGAAGTAATCCATGACAACCATGAAGTACTTGTTTCCGTTTTCACTTTCCGGAAATGGTCCTGCAACGTCTAGTGCTATCCGTTCCCAGGGGGCTCCCACGTTGTATAATTGTAAAGCACCTCTGCTGCGTGTCTGCTGGGGTCCTTTCACAGCCGCACAACTGGTACATTTGCGGCACCAGTCCTCAACATCCTCTCGACAGTGAATCCAGTAAAACCGCTCTCGTATCTTCAGTAGAGTTCTTTTTACCCCCATATGTCCTCCTGAACATCCATCATGGTAGAGCCGTAAAACCTCAGGTACTTTGGCTTTGGGGACAATAATTTGTAGATGACAGTTGTCTCCTCGAGCGTTTTCCCATTTACGGCACAAGACTTCATCCTGGATAACCAAGCTGTTCCATTGTGCCCAATAACTTTTCGTGATTGAACTCAACGCCGCAACATCACTCCACTTGGGTTTAGGAGCACCAGCTTTAATCCAGTCGAAGATCGGTTTAAGGTCCGGGTCATTTTGCTGAGCAAGCTGTAGGATTTCCTTCCATTCATTGTTGACATCCATTCTTAGCATCCTCACTCCGCTCATTCCCGGGTCGGACCTATCGTCCGTATCGCGCGCGCACACTATCACACAGTTGTCCTTCTTGGAGGCCACGTCGCTGGCAACACCAATCGCACCTGCACTCACTTTACTCTTCACTTGCTTCTGTTTTATGCACTTGTCGGGTGCCGCACCGACCTTGACGACATCACTTGAACTAATACTTTCAGGGGCCTCCGCCACGGTTGTGCGCCATGTCGCGCCACTCGCGCTCCTCCACCGAACTGGCCGAGCCGCCCTTCCTTGCTGGGATTGATCTTCTCTCAGTATGCCTCGCTTTGGACAGCTTAACCGAAGATGACCCCTTTCTCCACAAGTGTAACATCTAGGACTATATCCTTGCGGACGATCGCGTACAGGTGATGCCACAACCTCCCTGATATGGTGTGTTCGATGGTCTTGCCTCACTGCCTCTACTTCCAAGGCATGGGCCAAGGCATCCTTCAGTGTCTCATGATGCCCAAGTCTTACAGCGGCTCTAACTTCCAAGTCACGTATTCCGTCGCTGAACGCCTGTACCAGATTTCCATTGATGAGTGCAGGGGCGGACTGGTATGCTTTCCGAACCAACTTTTCTACTTGCAAGGCCCACTGCTGTAGGTTCTCGGTACTACGTTGAACGCGATCCCTTAACTTAGCGCGAAATACGTGCTCCAAGTGAGCGTCGCCGTATCTGGACTCTAACGCTTCCAGCAGTTGTTCGTAGGTCACATCCTTGCCAAGAGCCTCAAGTATGGTTAGGGCCTGGTCTCGGAGTTCTAAGGTGAGCGCGGTCATAGCTTGCTCTTTGGTCCACCCATTCGCCTTCATAACGGCTTCAAATTGAATTTTGTAAGCCGACCATGAAGATGTTCCGTCGAATGGCGGCACCTTAAATCCACGTGCCGAAGGTGCAGCAACCACTGAAGGCACAACCCCGTCTCCAGCCCTAAGTTCACCTATAGCCTTCTTCACCCCAGCAATCTGAACTTCAGCTTCTGAGATACGATTCTCATGCTGGTGAACCTGCTCCTTCATCACCTGGAGCTCCTTGCCAAGTGTTGAATGAAGGTCTTTTATGAGGAGCATCTGCTCTTCTTGGCGGCGAGCCTGCTCCTCTTTATCTTGTTGAAGCTTCTCTTCCATCCGACGGGCCTGTTCTTCTTGGCGGCGGGCCTGCTCTTCTTGGCGGCGGGCCTGCTCTTCTTGGCGGCGGGCCTGCTCCTCTTTATCTTGTTGAAGCTTCTCTTCCAACCGACGGGCCTGCTCCTCTTGACGGCGGGCCTGCTCCTCTTGACGGCGGGCCTGCTCCTCTTGACGACGAACCTGTTCCTGCAACAGCACCATTAGCGCAGACAAGTCTGGCACCGCTGGTGCTGAAGAAACTCCACATGGGCCAGCGACTGACTCTGTCGCAGGCTGAGCACCACCTGTATCGGGGAATCTCCAAACCGCCTCTGATCCATGTCTTGCTGCCGTTGACTCCTTGTACGAATACCCTCCGTGTCGTCCTTTGGTAAAATTGGCATAATTTATCCCTCACTTCTGACACCAATTTGCTACGAGCTGGGTATAGGATAAATTATTTTACACCAATTAATTAACCAAATATTCTTTATTAACTCAACAACTTATAAACACAAACACTAATTCGCTAATAATCACCATTCTCTTCGCAATCGCTTGTATTCGCATCCGTTCGCATCCGTAGTCGAAATCAGACTGACTCACTCGCCCGCTGTCCGGCCTATTTATACGGTCATGGAAGTTTCCAGAACATTGTCGAACTATCTTATAGTGGAATATTCTAGAAACATCTATGAACTTCTACACAGTACCACAATGGAATGTTCTCGAACCTGTTGGAAACTTCTGGAAACTTCGACCACATTCTCGAACGTTCCAGTGTAATACGGCCGACGTAACACTATTATAAAAATATTTAAAAAAGTGATAGATAGATTCCATAAGATAGATTCCATAACATGGACACCACTTGACCTTTTCTAAAAAAAAATAACTGGTTCTAAATGTTCTAATTATTACGAATGTCGTGATCTCATGCAATATCGAGTGTCGGTAAAGAAAGATAAGGTGATTGTCGTACACCGACCACGTAACAGAATAATAGAAAAATGTCTAAGGCATGGTATCCGGCACTTTGAGATAATAACAGAAAAAGTTTAGTGGAGCAAGGGCATTTCAATAGTTTTGATATCGAAACCAAGCGTTCACACAGAAATTACAATAGATAGGTATTTTGGAACTTTAATTACTTAACAAGATTTAGGAATTTACGTTCCTTAGGGTGCCGGACGTAAGGAATAGAACCATCCCATCACTTCCCGGGGGTCGTACAAGGCAACTACGGGATTCACCAGAGAACGGACAGCAGCATTCTCTGCGCATTTTAACAGTCATACTGCGATCGCTAACCAGCCTACCAAGCGTGCTAAATGGCAATCCCCCCTTGGGGAGGCCTAAGTCCAGTAGAGGACGTCTTTCGGTTTAAATGATGAGGATTTAATTATAAATTAGCTATAGATATTTTTTATAAACATTGCCCATACCAGGAATTTCACCTGTATTTTTTTTTTTTTTTTTCTTTTTGTGGGGTGGGAAGTCATCCAATGACTTCTCCCGCTCTGGGTGGCGCGGGAGGGCGTGTCAGACTCTTACTGACTAAAACCCACCCCTGTTCCTTCCTGCCCTGAGTGCCCAGGGGAACTCTGTTTCGAATTTATCCTCAACTCCCGGGCAGGCATCGGCCATGACGATCCCCGTCTCTATTGCTGACAACTATTTGAGGCGCGCGTGGAACACTACGCGCCGTCGACTCTCGGGCCTGGTGCTGATCGGACAGCGATCTACCCATTACTCGCCGTCCGCAGGCCCGGGTTTCACCTGTATCTTGAATGCATTTACAAACACCCAGATCCGGAACAACTATCTGTAAGCCATACAAATATTTGTTCCGTGTGGAAATAGAACCCGCGACGCGCAGCGCAGCAGCCTATCGCTCAGCCACTGCGCCAACCGTGCCGGATTGCACGATTGCACGTGTAATAACACGAGATGATGTATGTTATCTGCCTATTAAGCATGAGAGCTAAGCATGTTAAGGAAAATCGTCCGTGAGAACTAGGAGTATACTTACATTTAATGAAATTAAACATTTTTTAGTGTTATAAAACTGAATTCTGGTTTTAATTTAAGATGCTTTTATGAAGGTTTCAAATAATATCTCACTACTGTCGTGTTAAAAGAAGCATGGATTAATACGGTCGACACTAGGTAAGAGTAAGAGTTTTAATAATTTAAAACTAATACCTAGCTACCCACTTTTATTCCGATTATTTTAATTAAAACTAAAGTGTTAATTGGCTTTCGTTGCTGACCGTACGAAAGCGATACCGATTACCTACTTCAGAGGTTTGGCCTATGTCAGTAGATAAGATAACGAAATTTTGGACAACTACTTGTCCGGAAAACCATGGAGTCGGAATATAACCCGTCGTTTTTCCTAGAAGGAGGCATCTATGAATAGAATTGATTGTAAAACCTCTTCTGTTTACGCCGAAACATTTCCACTGCTGAACTTAGGCATGTCCCAAGCATCTCCGCATCAACCCTTCCTGTGAATTCGCATTTTTAACCGACTTCGAAAAAGGAGAAGGTTCTATGTTCGACTGTATATATGTTTAAAAAAAAAAATTATTTGTGTTGTTTTATTATTCAAATATCGCATATATGCTAGGAGTCGTTTTGACCTCGCAACGGTATTTTTATATTGTTATTGTGTTATTATTTGCTAGTTCTTATGGCAAGTTAATAATTTAAATTACTTTGTGTTTGTCCTGTGCGAATCACATAAACAACTTTTTTCTTTCTGTCTTTCTTTCTGTTTGTGCATACGCCGGCGTCTCTTACTCATACTCTCCCTTTTCACCCGATTGCTGTGGAGCAATAAGAGAGTTAGAGCGGTTGCGCACTACGTCCGATACTTATCCGATACTTATCCGTCAAAATACAGAACTCGGAACGGTAGTGCGTAACCTACCATACAAATTGTTCTACGACCACGCCGGACCGTATTTTCGCGGATAAGTATCGGATAAGTATCAGACGTAGTGAGCAACCGCTCTTATGCTTTTTAACCACTGTTACGGTGTCTCCCAGTCATTTATCTGATGGGTTACATTATTTTAAAGTGTGTAGCTAACCCTAACTGAATGTTTGTTTTAATTATATTTCCAAACATGTTTTATGTACTGTCGTAGTTTTGGCGTCCTAATATTAAATGTATTATTCTAGTCAGGTGCGGTAGCACAATAACAAGTTTGAAATTGCTTAAATTGAAATAGTGTAGGTACTTGAAAAGATGATCTACCTATTGTAGCGTGAGTCTTATGTCGAAATGCTGAGACAACAATGATTACTTTTTTATCTTTGAAAGTCTCGCGCTTAACCGCTGCCTCCTCACTACCTGATGGTAAGCAATGATGGGGTCGACGATAGAGCACGCTTTCCTAGAACTAACCTATTCAATCTAGACTTAAGAGGGAACAGGGCCTGCGAGGAATTTGAAAAATAGGCATTTGAAGAAACTACTGCTATCGTGCTTCCTCAAGCCTGCCCCCGTAAAGTGCGATAGAGACAGCTGCAATTCAGACCAATTTTATCACAAATTTTTTTGACGAGATCAACGTTTCGTATTACCCTTTTTCTCCTAGAAAACTGAGCCGATTCTATTATTATTGGTACGAAAATTTTAAGAAAGAGAGAAAGAGAGAGTAAAAGAAAGAGTAAGATTTAATAGGAATCTAGACAAGATTCCTATTAAATGTTTTATGTATTCTTCGAATTTGTCTGGTAGTCCTTTTATCACGACGGTAAAAATGGGCCATTCTTTGTGATTTTGGAGGGTCATTTTTTCTTTACTTATTAGTTTCTGAAAAAAAATGAAATGACAGGGACGTATCTACAGCAGACCTTGACTTTATATAAAAAAAAAAAAACTATTGCCCTAGAGGCATTATCCAGGAAGAAAAAAGGCGAATACATTTGTATGGAGAATCGCAGCCCCTGTTCCCTCTTAAAGACCTCCCGGATGTAGCAAGCAGGAAAGACAGACTCTGGCAGCGAATTCCACTACATACCTCACGTACTGAATGTTTCTGTCTGACATCATCTAATCTGAGAATGGTAGACTTGGACATTCTCAGTACTGTGTGTGACTGAAGACATCATCTAATCTGAGAATGGTAGACTTGGACATTCTCAGTAAGACAGTTTGAGGAATCAATCAAAAATTTGATTTCATGGGTAAAAAAGTTTGTCTCAGCGAGAGACAATGAAGGTGATATTTTCATGAGGTTTTGCATTTTATGACTATAGTTATTAATGCTTCTTGACATATCTCTGTTTGGCAGACAGATTCTAAATAAAAACAATCTGCAGTGACATTTAAAATATAGTAAATTATGTTCAGTAGATTCTTACGTAAACATTTCGGAAACCCATTTAGATATTCTAACAATACCATTGTGATCTAGCTATCGTAATGTCAACATGTAACAACATTGCAGAACGAAATTGCGAAATAGTATAAGATGATAATACTTTTCGTTAAAATATCAATCGGAAATATGTTCAGGTATCAGATTTTCGTTACTATAATGCAGTTAAGGATGCACCAATGCCCTTAATTTATTTATTTGAAACACGTGTTTGGGTTTTCGTAAGAGTACAGGTAAAAATGACCTTGGGTAATTCTCAATGGCGCCCTTAAGCAATTTGCAATAGAATACAGCCTTCGCTTGGTTTCAGAGGTTTGTGCAAGTTGAGCGCTCGTGGAGAATAGACCTCTATGCGTACTTATTAAACTTAAGTTTCGACTCTTTCAATGTACGGATTCTCGCGTTGTTCAATTTTCTTTTAGTGGAGTGTTATTAGCGAGTTTAGTGTGTGCTAGTGCTGTTTTTAACAATATAATTTTAAAATGTTAACGAATATGTTTACGAGTTGGTAAGTTTTTTTGCATTTTTTATGTAGATATTTAATTTTGCGTTGCTTTTGTTAGATATAAAGATAGAACACTGCGTGTATTAAATCTATTAAAAATTGGTATCAGTAGCTATTGGAAAACTTTGGTATATATGTATATATAAAACCAAAATTTTCCAATTGCATAAAAAGTGGGCTTACGGATGTTTACGTTTGACGAATGGCGAGTTAAACAGGTTAAGAACACTATTTTATTTTGGGCCAGCAGCCCTGCTAAAAAGCTTGTTAAGTACATAAAACCACTGTCGTAAAACACTTACGTAATTACGCAAGTAAATGAATCGTAAGGCATGCAATCAATAAAGTATCAGTGAAGATACGTAAATTAAGTATCTACTGAAACAGGTCAGCAAAAACACGCATGTTCTTATTTACTGTTGCTAAGTTGTTGTTTTCAGATTAGTAATCTCTAATTCACAAGTTTTTTGCGGCTTTTCACTAAAACTAGCCATAGCATTCAGCGATAGTTTTTATCACTGGAAGCACTTTGTTAATCGGATCAGTTCTTCCAGTTATTAGTTTTTTATCTCCTTCATCACCAGCCTTTTAATGTCCCCACTACTGGGGCACAGGCCTCCTCTTTGTGAGAGGGTGTGGGCCGTAATCCACCACGTGGGCCCAATGCGGGTTGGTGGATGTCACATGTCTTCGAATTTTTGGTTCTAGGACATGCCGGTTTCCTCACGATGTTTTCCTTTACCGCTTTGAGAGCTGTTATCTCCTTAAAACAAACATTTTTTTTTATTTAGCGTCTTTATCACTAGAAAGAAAGAAAGAAAAAGAATTTATTTGCCACAAATTAACGATGTATGTCGTCAACATTATGATTTACGCATACATGATGATGTTGTATGATTTTCACTACATGTTGGTTCGCGATAAACTCAAAAACTACTGAACGGATTTTCATGCGGTTTTCACTAATAGACAGAGTGATTCATGAGGAAGGTTTCGATGTATAATCTGTACCCGTGCGAAGCCGAAGCGGGTTGTTAGTATTGTTTATTTAGATCATGATTATCTACCATGTTGTTTGTCCCTCTCCTGGACACAAGGACATTTCTCGCTATCCTCTTCCTTTTGCGCTATTTTCCCTTACTTTGTGCCAGTGTGTCCAGCTTGTGTCGTTGACCAATTTTTTGGTCAATTGGTTTTCTTAGCTAAGTGGCCCTCGTGGCACACTCGTCCTTTATATGGAGGAAGCAAACTATTGTTAATTGTTATGAGTGTATTACTAAATGAGTACTTACTTTTCAGGAGATGCGATTTGCAAACATGTTGGTGGATACCTATTGTGTAATTTAAGGAGTCTACCCACTACACCGTACCATACCATGACCATGCTTGGAACGTGGTGGACTAAAAATATACTTTGTATTGAAACCCACTAGACCGTCCCGTCACCGACCAACACCGTAGCGTTATATTTTGCTGGTGCTCAAACGCTCCGTGTATGGCACGCGAAGTTGCCAAATCGGTGAGCATGCGGGTTACAACCGCGTATGATGACCGTTCTAAGCCCGTTATACCTAGAAGTGTTGCCACTTGACTTATAATTTTACTAGCTTTAAATTAAGTTGCTTTGTTCGTATGTGTGTCCGGTAAGAAATAAGTAACCCATTTTTCAAACACTTCCTGGCCTCCGTTGTCGTATTAAGCTGAAACTTGCCATAATTAGGGCTCAAAGCAATAATATGGTATCTACTATGGAGCTGGTCTGACAATGGAGCTGGATTTTTTATAATAGTTACAATAAGTCCACTAAAAGGTGAGGTGAGATAGTGGTCAAACGTGTGCCAATCAACAATAAAAAAGAGGTCAACAATTACATCATCAGACCCTGGGTCCTAGGACCTCCATCCATAAATCAGTCAGCTATAATCAGTTTCATGTCTATGTTCAATCAGAAGATTCCATGGCCACATAGGCCACATAGTATCTTCTCAAATAAAAAAGATAGCCCCGACGTGTTTGGGCTCATTCGATATCAGTTGAAAACTAATTATACCTACTCTGGATGGGGCCCAGGTTCTGATGATTTAATTGTTGAGCTTTTAGTGGACTTATTATTAAAAATAAACAGTAGAAAAAATCTAAACGCTTAGTTATGTCGGTGGCCAATTCAATATTATTAGTTTATTAAATTGTTTATTGTACTTTTAGTTACACTTAAATATCAAATCTATAGAAATACGCATTTTCCTCGTATCAACGCTTCCTCCTCAGGCTACCCAATCCGACTCAAATTCACACCATTTTTGGGAAATTCGCCATAAACTGGCAACCCTGGAACACCACAATAGAGAAAATGGAAACCGTATGGTTATAATACGCGCATGATACGCGGTTGATGCTCGGATGATATGCAGATGATGCCCGGATGATACGCGGTTGATGCCCGGGTGATATTCGGGTATGATACGCTATTGATACGTTCTATTGGGCGTACCAGACCGTGTTTGTATTTCCTTTCCGTGCTTGGAACGTTCCTAGCACAGTCATTTTACGATACGGTGTAAAGGGCAAAATCCTTAAACTCAAATCTTCACATTATACGAGTAGGTCAAAATCTGCCCGCGCCTTTTCCAATTATCTTGGGCTCGGCTTCCAGTCTGGGTAAATACGATACCCCTTGGTAAAACTGGATGTCAGACTTTCGGGCTTCAGACGACCCGTAACGACTGTCAAAGATCCACAATTGACAGCTGGGACCAACGGTATAACGTGCTTTCAGAGGCACGGAGGAGTATATGTAAAGATGGTCACCCATCCATGGACCAACCCCGGCAAGCGTAGCTTAACCTGATGGATCGACCCGTGCGGCTGTTATTACTTTATCCACGAGCTCCTAGATAAAGTTTACAATTAATTTTATTAACTATTTTTTCATTGCGTTTAGTGGGTCAATGGCGTCTAGATTGTTTCGTTTATTTTCCAATGTCCCCAAGATAAAGATGGTAAGGTCAAATTTTATTAATTTCCTGTAGTTTTCCTTTTATACTACTTCCTAGAATTTGATCCTTATTAGCGACACTATCTAATGGTGTAATAATACAGTGTGTGTTTTTTCCAAAATCACCAGGTTCGATTCCTGGCAGGGAATATTGTTTTTTTATAATCCAATGATGTAGTTTTAGTTTTAATCAAAACCGGGCTCGATACTCCTTTGATTTTTTTTCGCTACTCCTAGTTAGTAGTAGTTTCAAATTTGGTTATGACCAAATCTGAAACTAGAAGGCTTGTATGCAAGCCTTCTTGAAAAATTCATCCCCTGTATGCAGCGCGAATTTTTCAAAGTCAATCATTCTATCAATAAATGAACATTATGCATGATCCTGCGAGCTGCAGAATATTGAAATCCCTAACAACAAAGCTTAGAGCATATTTTTAAATTAGGATAGATAACAAAAAATAAAAATAAATAAAGAGTAGGCTAATGTACAATGAATCCTGTTTCACCAAGACAACGCGCCGTCAAACACCTCAGCGGTTGCCATGGCGAAAATTCACGAATTACTGTTTGAACTGCTTGACCATCCGCCTTACGCACCAGATATAGCCCCAAGCGACTTATTTTTGTTCCCTCATTTAAAAATTGCGCTCGGAGGACAGAGATTTTCGTCAAATGAGGCAATCACCTTCGTGAACAATTATTTTGCAGAGAAAAACGCCGAGTACTATTTGGACGGCTTAGAGAGATGGGAGCACCGCTGGGAGATTACAAACAGAAAAATAAAAATCAATTTTAAGAAAAAATATCTTGTATCTTTGTTAGGTCAGAATCTTTTCAAACCACCCACTAAGGCGTGACCTACAAGTTTTAGGTCCTGAGTTCAAACCCAGGCAGACGCTTTACTTTGTGTAAATTATTTCATTACCACTGCTCTCCAAACGGTGAAGGAAAACATCGTGAGGAAACCGTCATGTCCTAGAACCAAAAAATTCGAAGACATAAATGTGACATCCACCAACCATCCACCAACGGCATTGGGCCCGCATGGTGGATTACGGCCCACACCTTCTCACAGAGAGGAGGCCTGTGCTTCAGCAGTGGGGACATTAAAAGGCCTGAAGATGGTCACAACCTTCACCACAATGACGCTAGTTTCGGTCTAGCCTAATATTCGGCCTCTTTTGGCTGAAATACAACTCCAGCTGAAACCAGTTATCTTTTTGCAGTAACTGACCAAAACCGAACCTTTGGTCGGACACTAACAAAATGATATTATTTTTCAGGAAACAGTGGTGGATCATCTTAGCGATGATATCTACGATGATATCAGCGTTTCGACAGGAGCCACCACACGTTGTGTTCATCATGGTGGACGATATGGTAAATAATATTTTTTTTTAGAATCAGAATCAGAATTTTTATTTGTGAACGTACTTACACGTTGTGTGAGATGTTAGTTTTTACAGGCACTCTTTTTTTTGCCAGTGGCGAACAGATGCTATCATCAATTTCATTCATTTCACATTATCAATTAAAAAATATACAAAGAACTAGGATATAAATCAATAAAATATTTCCATGTAAATGAATCAAATTTCAAATAAAAACTAGAATGTCAAAGTACTGAATATTTCCAAATGTCAACAATGTTATTTATGATAGAATATAAAAGTAAAATATCAAAAATAAATATATAAAAATGTCAATTAATTAAATTATAGATCGAGTAAAATCAATTATATAATTCCAAAATGTCAACAATAAAATCTAAGAAAGGCTGTTTTTGTTTCTCCTTTGAAAGATACTCGTAGTAAAGAATTTGTATAACAGGAAAATAATTTTTTCGAAATATAACATGCAAACGCTCTAGATAGTTCTTTTTCTCAAAATTTTAATAAAAAACCTAAAAGTTTTAATAAAAAAACTGCACAAATACACTTAATTTACAACTAGAATAATTTGAATTAATTCACAACATTTTATGTTGGATAATCTACATATTTTATTAAAAAATCTAACGTCATACTGCATAATACGTTGAAATTGTGTTTTTGCCTTGCCAAAAAAATTTGCCAAAAACCCGATTCACGCGTTTTAAACCGCTATTATCACTATTACCCAAGGTCTTTAGACCTGTGACAAGGTTGATATACCCGGAACCTGACAAAGTCTGTAGTTACACGATGGCCGACTGTCAACGGGGACTGACAGATGACACGTGACGCGCGCGGGGCTTGAGATTTTAAATACTAATCGCAAACATTGAGGTTATTTGCTGTATTTATTTGGTCCTCATTTTGGCATACATAGTTTTATATAAAAGAAGTCAGGTTAGTTATGTCTAGACCATTTATAACTCAAGAATAGCTGGACCGATTTTTATTATCTTTAATTTTTTAGACTCCGCCCCTAATAGTAGAATCACTAATAAAACATCGGAAAAATTCACGTAAAAAAATACGTTGAAAATTAATTTAGTTTGAAACGACTTTTTAGGGTTCTGTAGTCCTAGCAAGGACATTTATAGTTTCGGTCTGTCTGACTACCCATCCGAGGCATAGCTTAGAGACTGTTAGTACCTACTAATAAGCTGCAATTTCGCATGGGTGTAAATAATCACGCCAAGAAAACGAAACGATAAAATTTTGTTTTTTTTAATGGTACGTCCCCTACATGTAAAGTGGGTATTTTTTTTTACTTCTCGCCTATCCTATAGTATAGGGTATCGTTTAGGTATTTCAAAATCATTGTGGGGCTGTGAATACCACTATCCGATTCAGTGATTCGTTTGGGCAATATTAAACTATAAATTTATATTTTTTGTTCGAGTCGAGGCTTGAAAAGTTTGTAAATTTCGTGATGGTAGTCTAAATATAACGAATTTTGAAGGAAATCTATCACGGCTCTGGTAATTTAAGAGTAATAGTTGCCCAACTTATAAAATGTACTTACTTGAAAAATGTCGTACGAAACACAAAATCCTTAGAATGAAAATACTTAGGTGAAGTTGTTACTTCTGTAAACATGTAAAAGTGGAATAATATTTTTTTTTTGTTTCGTTGTTAATTTAAACGTTATTGTCCGTTAACTCAATTAATATTTTCATAGTAATAAACATATATAGCCCCCTTCTAAGAACGCATGTTATAACAGGTGACTACGGAACCCTACTCTGCGCGTGGCCCGACTCGCTCTTGGCTGGTATCTTGTTTACTAGTTTTATAAAAACCAATTCATTCTGCCCGAGTCCAAGAGTTGTCATCTCAAAAGTATGGAAAATGCAAAACCGGTATAATCTCGGTCCCACACTATATCACAAGACGAAAAACCTATAAGTTTCGTGAATTTTACCGAGCACATGTTGTTCGAATATTTTCGATACATTTCTGAACTTGTCGACAAATCCTGACTGCCAATGCCAAGACCTTGTGCCAGGTGTGTACAAGGCTTAAGGATTTCGGAATTTCGGTAGGTATCTTCCATAAACTGAGTTACCCAGGTCGCTCGCTATCAAATATTGAAATTCAGCCGTAACCGGTTAAACCGGAAAACGTAAAAATTACTTAATTTGCCTTGAGACTCGAGCGATAAACGAGGGATGTTTTTGTGTGTAGTTTGCAGTTGCACTCGTGCGGAGCCAGGGCGAGTTCAATAAGTTAGTATTGTTTTAGTTACAAGCTAACCAACATACACAGACGAGGATCTGTGTTCATAGACCTAGTTCGACTTAACACGCGATAGTGTCTATACAAGTAACAACGTAATTATGTCTATTGTATGTTAAATTTCATTAATTATGTGTCAAAAAAAGTTTGCAATCAATTTTGTTTACATTTGAAATTGAATTAAGTAGCAAATTGAAAAGTTTTTTTAAAGACCTAAATGAAAAAATGGTCATACAGCTGGTTGGAACCTGTATATTAGAAATGTGTTTTCATAATAAATACGTCATAGGTTGCTGGCCTTCAGAGGTCAAATTATACCTGCCCTACTATTGTGTAGAAATTCATATTTATAAGCACAATAGTGTGACATTTAAGTCTGGCAATAGAACTCTTATGAAACGACTCACTTTTTAAGAATCCATTGTTATTTTCCTGTTGCTATCTGAATATTCTTTTTGATATTCTTTATGAATCGCTTATAGCCATAGTGAGCAGTGTTAGCTCAGTGGTTAGAGACAACTTCGACTTACGAAAAAGTACGGTTACAGTCGTGGGTTCAAACCCAGGCAGGCACTTTACCTTGTGTAGTTTATTACATGACCAAAGCGACGTCTTAGAACATACACATGATATATTACGGCCTTACTCTCTAATAGAGAGGCCTGAACATTCAAACATTTTATGGAACCTTATTAACATATACTGCTTAGAAGGAAAGAAAGAAGAGAATAAAGATAACTAGTTTATTTGGCACACACAGATACACACAATGTAGGTACAAATTAAAATAAACTTAGTTTTAAAACAATTATATTGTGTTCCCCGGTTGCGCAAAATAGGTCCAGTTCAGCAAAATGCCAGACAACTAGTAGTTGCCTGACGCTGGTTTTCAACTGAACCTTACGTTGACGTGTACGGATGTGAATCTGTCAATCTGTGAATCTGAAAAAAATGTTTTTGTGTAAATATACAGTTAAATAGATAAATGTTAATGTGTAGTAAACGATCTAGTTATGTATAATAATTTGGCGTCTAGTGATAAATAAGTTTGTATTAATAACAAAAAAATAGCGTAAGCAGTATCTGTCTATAGCTATTTTAATGAAGAAAAGCGACAGTAATTAGCTACATTAATTTATAGTTTATACAAAACATTTTGATAAAAACATTTGTTGGTTTCAAAGTTTTATTATTTCTATTTAGCTCACTAAAAGCCTAAAAAGACATCTAAGTAACCTGAGCGAGCAAATGGCCAGGACGAATAAGTTTGAAACGTAGTTTGAATAAAATTTGTCCGGTAATTGTGATAGAATATGTTTCTTGGAAATTTATTGGACGTGGCTGAATTATAATTATTGTAAAAAATATGTGGCGGTATGTTTTAGGTTTTTCGACACAGTTTCCATGCAAATCTGAATAAAGTCAAAAAAGGCCCGTAATCGATATGTTCGAGGTACAAATGTCTAATGTTGTAGTAAAACCAGTTGTAAAAATGTTTACAGCAACACACAAGTTGGATATAGTATCTCGATGTTTAAAGTTCGTAAAACCGCATTCGGTTGACACCGGTATCGGTCCCCGTCGTCGAGGGCCCCGTGGCCGTATTGTACTGTATCGGCGGCCATTTAGCAGGCCCATTTACAAATCTGTCGTATTTTAAACCATTACGACTGGGAATGGCAGGCGACCGCTGTTTCATGCAATAAATACCTTAAACAACAACTCGGTTTGAAGTTCTGAATTTTAATTGTAATTGCGCAATTTTCATTAGTGCAAATTTCACTTTCCTAATTGGGCCGTACTATATCCTCTTAGTCGGTCTAGCTACTTGAAGTACATTCAAGTAGAAGATGCTTTACAAATATGTCTGTAAATGACTTTTTCAAATTACATACGAGTTCAGTACAAAATCATTTGACAAATTTAATCTCGAAAAACCCAAGAAGCAAACCCAAAGAAATATGCTATGTTTTTCAATCTTCTTGGACATCAAGCAGGTTATTCCCAACTTTTTCAGCATAGTCTGAGTGGCCAAAACCGCAATTAATTTTCGTGTATTCAAATTATAAATAGCCATACAACATGCTAGCAATAATATATTATTATATTACATTAACGTAAATATTACATTAAATTAACAATTGCATAACATAATTTCACGCTCTAGCGATTGAAAAGAAACAATACTATAATTATTTCTTAATAGTTCTGTATTTCATTGACTACTTTATTTTTTCATTGACCATGAATTTATTATTACGCCGTCATTGATCCGGTTATCTTTAGCACGATAATCTTTTGAGTGCGTAACACTTTCATGATTTAACGGCCTTTCCTAATAACTTGTAAAGCTCAGATTTTTTACGATAAAGATTTGATCTTTCGATAGGCTTATCCATCTTAATCTCAATACGATTTTATTTATGTAAACTTAAGGTCTTTTTAAAAAAAAAAATAAGATCGTGATTAGTTAACACTGGTTAGCAGATTCTAAATTCAAAATTTTCTACCCGGAAAAAGATACAGTGTGAGTTTTTATAATCTATGCTTAACTTTATCGACGGTTTTTTTTTTTTTTTTTCTAATATTATTAAAAAGCAAATGAAAACAAAACGGTAGAAGTGAATATGTGTGAAGTGTGTATGGTAGAAGGTGGTAGAGTAGTCTCTTTAACCCAAAGGTTGACTGGTAGAGAATGCCTTGTTGCATTAAGGCGCAGTTATACGACTGTTAATGGTTTTTAATTGAACATCACGTCTAAACGACTAGTTTTATTTCTTTGAAAAAAAATATGTTACTTAAGACTATTCGTCGTAATTTGATCTCAGAATATTTCAAATTATGTTTTTATAACATTGTGTAATTAATTTGTAAAGTTAAGTCTAACGCGGATAAAAAGTTGAGAATCACGCAAAAACTATAAAGCGTATTTTTATGAAACCATCACCATTTTAAAGATCATTTAACTTCTTATAATTTAGTCTCAGTGTTTTAGTTTAATACTTGTTGTTTTATGTTCAATAAATTAATAACACCTCAAGGCCCGGCGTCGACGAGAGGCGACAGTAATCAACACTGTCGTCAGGCCCCGCCGTCCACTTATGGCGACGGCGGGGCCGGAGTAAAACCGTTCCTTATTAGTAATAATAGAGTTTTAAAGCGCGCGAAACTGCCGCCGCTTATGGGGACGGCGGGGCCTGACGACAGTGTTGATTACTGTCGCCTCTCGTCGACGCAGGGCCTAATTAATAAATTTGTAAAGTTATGTCTAACGTGGATAAAAAATTAAGAATCACGCAAAAATTATAAAGCGTATTTTTATAAAATCTTCACCATTTTAAAGATCATTTAGATATATATTTTAGTATACGTGTTTTAGTATAATACTTGTTTTTTATGTATAAAAAAATAATAGTTCGTCTAATGGGTGGACGTACGACGCGTTACGTGAACTCAGCTCAAAACACGCAAGCTAACTACTCAAGGTCGTTGGCAGCTAATTGCGCCTTAAGTCCGCCTATGTACCACTATTGTACATGAAGTTTAAATAAATAAATAAAACGGTGTAAATTCTAAACTGAATGATCTATCGCGATGAAACAAACTCCATAATGATTGGAAGTAATAAGGCATCTTCATAAAATGAAAATTGTGAAAAGAAACTACCCTCAATTGAAAATAAACATGTTTTTTTAGCAAAAATCTGTTTGTTTTTCATCAATTTAAATAAATATAATTTATATTTTTTCATAAAAAATAAATCTAAATAAATAAATCTAAAAAAATTAAGCATAGATTCCCTCATTTCGCTATGTGCACATTATAAACACACACACTATGTAGGTAAGTAGTAAAGTACCTACTAACTAATCATTTGAATTCGCTAACCGCGACCGAGTTTTATAAATAAGGCTATTAATGTACAGCAGGCGGACTTAATGCAAAGACTTTCTTTCAACTACGTAGTAAGTAATCATTAATCACTACAAAACCGATCACAAAAGACGTATTTTTTGCTTAGAATCAAAACAGTGCAGAAATGATATAATAATATATGAAACCTCATGTTTGCACAGTTTTTCATTAAATGCACTGTTTTTTATTTTTCATTTAAATATAAATTTACCACAGAGGAGTTTAATATAAAACGTATGCATTAGATCAAAAAGATACCTGGCGGAAAATTAAAATCACCTGATTATTTTTTTATTTTATTATCCTCGAAGGGAAGGCGAAAGTCTTTTGACCATATTGCCTAGTCTTACGTAGTGTATTTATACTTTTTTTCCATTAGAATGCAGATGTAACACAATCTAATGTTTTTTTGCAGTATTTGGCAACAAATGTGTCGAGTTAGCCTTCTCGGCAAACTTCGCTGAGATAGTCAATACTACAATACATTTCTCAGCTCAATTTTTCCGAGATCGCGCCTGTTTCAATGATTCCACATATATTTTTCATTTGCGTTGACACTTGAGACACAAAACTACACCAATTTTACATCACAATATCCACTAGGAATCAATAAACGAATAATTAAAACAGCCACTGAACTTCACTCGACAAAATCCCGCCAAAAAAAAAAAACACTTGGTGAAAAAAAAAAAAAAAAAATGGCGCGCATTTTGTACCATTATAAAACTTTGATATTTAGCAAGAAAAGTTCAACTCCAGAATAATCATTATGCACAAATAAACCAAACAAATACTAGAATAAATGTTCCAAGTAAAAGTGCAAATTTCACTTTTACGAGTATTAACTGCACATTTAATAATTTTAAGTTTAAGTTTTAACTATTTGAGGAGAAGATGAATTAAATTTTGTTTTTATTAACTTGAGTTTTTATTTTGAGTAGGTATTTTTTATCACGATACATAGATTGGTAGTTGAAAGAAAAGTAGATTACGCGCCTTGCTAAAGTGCGTGATTAGTGCACTCGTGTTAATTTAGCTCACTTTGCGCTCGATGGAACAATCTACTACTGCTACCAGTCGACTTTTGGGTTAAAAAGACTAATAAGAAGGTATGTTCTCAGTGTCAAAATATTTACGACACAAAGGTATCTAACCTGTTGAAAGTTACTAGTGTATCTATACTAATATTGTAAAGAGGTAAAGTTTGTAAGTTTGTTTGTTTGTAGGAAGTAATCTCTGGAACTACTGAATCGATTTTGAAAATTCTTTCACCAGTAGGAAACTACATTATTCCTGAGTACATAGGCTAAACATTATATTTATTATCGAAATCCACGCGGACGAAGTCGCGTGTGAAGTGCTAGTCAGTAATAATTATGTGTTAATCTTTCAGTTTAATCTCAAATACACATGTTCCTAAATTAATCTAGGCTAATTAAAATTTGTTTTTTTTTCTAAATTAGGTAACTTAGAAAGTCAGCGTTCTGGGTATCAAGAAATTCTGCGTTGCGATGCGTTTTGTATATAATTATATATTATTACTAGCAATTCGCCCGCGACTTCGTCCGCGTGGTTTTCGAAAAAACAGCCCATAATAAATATAATGCCTATAGCACCCACAAAAAATGTAGCTTTCTACTGGTGAAAGAATTTTCAAAATCGGTTCAGTAGTTCCAGAGATAACTTCCGACCACAAACTCACTAACTTACTATAGGTTGCTCCAAATAAACGTGCGATAACGGTCATTGACCCACCTACATTTATTGACATTTTTAATTTGAAAAACGGAATTAATGACTCAAAGCTGTCCCGAATCAACATCTCTCGTGATCCTTAACATTGTCTAATAATGAAAACGATTTATATTTAATTGTTCAGGTACCTACGAAGAGTTATTAGGGAAAGGTCAATGTACTTTATTGCAAATTTATCTGAAACATAGTATAACTTTACCTTTTTACAATATTAGTATAGATTATCTGTATAGATTTACTGCCTCGTTGGTCTCATGTTCGTAAGCGCGACTGCTGAGCGTGAGGTCCTGGGTTCGATTCCCGGGTCGGGCAAAAGTGCTACCTTTTGGGTTTTACCATTAGGGCATTACTCGGTAGCAGCTCGGAGTATGGAAGTCGATGGAGTGACACCTCCGTGCCTCTGAAAGCACGTAAGCCCGTTGCCGTTGCTGCCCGGGGGTTGAGGATAAATTCGAATGAGTTACCTCGCCCCTGGGCACTCAGGGCAGGGAGGAACAGGGTTTTAGTTAGTAAGAGTCTGACACGCCCTTCCGCTCCACCCTAGAGCGGAAGAAGTCATAGGATGATTTCCCACCCCCAAAAGAAAAAAAAAGCCCGTTGGTCCTGCCTCCTGCGTCTGATCTCTCCTTGGTCATGTCAGATTGCCGTCCCATTGGACTATGAGAGTGAAGGAACAGAGAGTGCACCTGAGTTTTTGCGCACACGCTTGTGCACTATAATATCTCCTGCGTACTTAATTTCCGTTGAGATTCGCCACCATGATCGAAATGCGGTCGGAAGGATTAATATGTAATATAAAAAGAATGTGAGCTGTCACGGGACGGCCTGGCAGATGTGAAACATTGACATTGGTGTTGATTCTGTTGTGCGCAGACTAAACTTAATTTAGGCTATTGCTATCTTTGTCTCTTTAATAAAACAAGAAAGAGACGGACGTAAATTAGAGCTGTCAAATTTAGTTTGAACTAATATTTCCATACAAATTAAGGGTACACGTAAAAACACGTCGTCTAAAAACACAGCGAAGCGCAAGGCGTAAACTAGTTTGACATCTCTAACTTAGTGCATAGCTATAGCCGTCCTTTTCTCGCACTGCCTTTTAGTAAAAGATAGCAATTCTCTAATTTTAGTTTAGATTTTGAACAAGAGAACACGTACCAATATTTTGTAAAAGTAATATACAGAAAAGAACATATTGTTATAGGAACTAAATATGTCATAATGATAAATAACAAAACAAAAAAACATCGTATAGCGTGGCGACGCGTCGCCACGGCATGCGTCGCCACGCCAGAAATCGGTTTTACGTGCGGCTATAGATGTTTCACATCAAAAAAAATCTTGTGTTTCGTAATTTGGTTGGTATGAGAATATTTCGTAAAGTATTTTTCACCCTCCTACCCTCACTCCCCATTTTTGAAGTTATACTTCTTTTGGCGCGATAGGGAAAAATGATGAGAGTATATTTTTACGATGCATGCGCACATGGTCACAATAAACCGACACCCTGAAGTTAGCTATAGTCTGTGGTTTATGAATAATGATTATTTTCCTTTGTAAACTTTGTGACAGTTTGGTTTTTTATATTGTTACACCAAAGAAGTATAACTTCTTACGTGCGTACATAAGTACGCACACACTTTTTTTAAATCGCAATACAACATTTGCTGGGTTAGCTAGTAGATTATCAGTTTGTATATAGTTATTAAGTAATTTATTTTCGTAATTATACCTACTTAAGAAGAGAAAAAACATGTATTGCCAATACTGTACAATCATAATATTTGTAACATACAAACACAGATAACATAATCAGGGTGGCAACTTAAAGTTAGTAATGTTACGATCAGTGGCGGTTACTCGATTACTCCTAGCTAACATGGCCGGTCGTACTTACTAAGGGCCGATTTCACCAATTCTAAACGCCCAGTTTTCGACGTTTAAGCGAGCTTAAACGCGTTTAGCCGCTGTCATAAAGCTGAAGAGTTTGTTTGTTTGTTTGCTAATCTCAGGAACTACTGGATCGAATTGAAAAAAATATTTTTGTGTTGAATAGTCCATTTATCGAGGAAGGCTATAGGATATATAACATCACGCTGCGATCAACAGCAACGAAACATCAATGAAAAATGTGGCAAAAACGGGAAAATAAAATCCTTTTGCGACGTTCAATTGCGTGCGCTGCGTAAACTGTTAAAGTTACGCAAAAAATTATGTATGACGGAATTGTTCTCTATTTAATGTTCTAAAAAAAAGGCCGCGACAGCATAATGTCTATCTTTTAAGGTTAACTCACTATATTCTTTTTAATGGTTTTTTATTTTTTACGCTAAGCTTAGTTCAGTAAAACTTAGTTTGTAGAGCGAATGGTGAAATCGGCCCTAAGTGGTCAGCTGATTCAGATAACTTTGGTCATGTCTCAAGCAGACGCTGGCTCATGAGGGCCCAAATGCTCAAGTCAGATGTGTTAAGCCGACTGGTCGAGTAACTAACTGTGTGGATCACTTATCACTAATGCTTTTAGTAGTAGAGATTGTCCACTGTCAATAGAGTTTACTACTGATAGCGCTAGTTAGGTCACTGTGTGATTAGTATCAGTCTGTAAAATAGGCTATACGTCAGTGGTAATAAACTCAGCATGAACTGACCTCGCATTTTATTGAAATTCAGTAGGTACTAGAAGCTAGACCAGCTCATGGTCTAGGCCCGTATTAATAAACGTTACCACTGATTTGCGGCCTACTATGCTTACTCGTATACAGCATACTATATTTTTGATATAATAATAAGGTATTAATATATCAACACAGCACCAATTCTTATAGAAACAAGTGCGAGAGTTCGCAAATAGTTCCGATCAATTCATACGTTTTGTAACATGTTTTTTTAAAAACCAATACTTCTTATAAGTTTTCCTGTAAATCTATAAGTAAAGAAGTATGTTCTGTATTTTTTTTTCCACATTTCCATGAGTGGTAACGTGTAACAGTTTTGGGGACAATTGACGAATGGCCATTTTTCATCCCTGAAAATAAATAATCATGATAATTTTAATCACAGGGTTGGAATGACGTATCATTCCACGGATCAGATCAGATTCTGACTCCTAACATCGACGCCCTGGCGTACCAGAGCGTCATTCTGCAACAGTACTACAGCGAAGCGATCTGCACGCCAGCGAGGACAGCACTGCTCACCGGGAAATACCCTATGCGGTTAGGTAAGAACGGTTACCATTATTTATGTCACCGGATAATTACTAAACCCCGTCAAATTGTAATAAATTTTGCAATGTTTTTCTAAATATTCTGAATATTTTGTGAATATATCATTTGGAATACAATAAACCATAATAACATTTGATAATTCGTAATCTCATCATCATAATCATCAGCCTTTTAATGTCCCCACTGCGGGGCACAGACCTCCTTTCTGAATATGTAATCCACCACGCAGGCCCAATGCAGGTTGGTGGATGTCACATCTCTCGAATTTTTTGGTTCTAGGACATGCTGGTTTCCTCACGATGTTTTCGTCACCGGCTTCACCGTTTTGAGATCAGTGGTGATGAAATAATTTACACAAAGTAAAACGTTTGCTTGGTTTTGAACTCACAGCCTTCAACTTGTAAATCGCGGCCGTTATTATACCACTGGGTCACCACTGCTCCTTTGCTGCTTTGTAATCTATCAGTGTCTTACCGAGAAAAAAAGAGTTTATGATTTTACGAGGTTTATTGTAAATTCACGAATTCTGCAATAATCCGGTGACATATCCATTAGCTAAAGGGGAATCGGAGAATGTGTATATGATAAAATTTAGCCAGTAATGTTTAAGTGTAGTCCCATGTCACAGACTCTATTGCCATCAACTAAGTACATATCTAGATACTGGGCTGCTACTGATAATTCCATAATCACAATATTCGATTTCGAACACTTTCCGATTTGGGGATCGAGCCCCAGGACCCCGAGCTTGGCAGTCGCGCCTGTGAGTCGACCAAGGCAGTCAACCTTATAATGTTTATTCTAAATATTTTGCAAAACTGCAGGAATTTAATTATCATTCAAGAAAGTGTAATTTGTCGAAGGCAAACGACTGAATGAAAGTTGCTAACCTTCGGTCGTGCTATACGCAATTTCGTGTAGGTACGCTTTCGCAAAACTAGGGCTTTCGGCAATTATATTGTAATTTTTATAACTATAAGTACGATACCGATTTAATTGCTCCATTCATAACACCGGTAGTACCTATGTGCAACTATAAGACAATGTTAAATAGGTGAAAATATATTAGTGTTGTGCGCTTTCTTTATTTGTGGGGGTTCATTGTTGCTGAGGAAGGCCTCGGAAACGTTGGCGTATCTCCCGTAAGCACTTCTAAGTCATCACTTAGAGGTTCCATCGACCACACTGAAAAGAGTGAAATTCTATGGGGAGATTTAACCTAGCAGTGGGATAATAGGTGTTGAAAAAACTTTCAGTTCAGTTGCAAAATCTATTCTTTAGAGGTCAATGGATTAAGGTCAAAAAGCCTAGTTCTAGATGCCTCAAATTAGAGTAATTTACTGAGACAATTAAAGGTAAAATTGCAGAACTAAATGGTAAAATAAATACTCGTTCAATAATGATTTCCATTACTTGATGAACACAACAGTGATTACCACTGAGTGTGACCGCTTGCTGCGCGATCGCGTGCGGCGCGGTGACGGCAGTAATTACCTACTTTTAATTGATTGTCTACGTAAAGCGCGGTTCGTTAATGCTAAGATTAAACCTCTGACATCTCTTTCAATGATTCTACTTTATCATTCACTGCGATATAACTTTTTTATGCAAATAGTGACTACTTACCAGTCAAAGATCGACTTTACAATCAAAGATTTGAAATTTGATAGTAAATTAAGTTTGTGATTTAAAAAAGTAGCTGAAAGGATCTATTACATAATTTCAAAATGGTCTCAGGCTTTATAAAATAATACCCTCACACAAAGAACTCGTTAACGGTCACTTAAATGTTGTGTTAATTTACTCAATTATATCAAGCAAGAGGCGTGACGGTTTCCTTCCTATTTTCACAGCCATGCACGGCCAGCCTTTATTCAACTCTGAAGACAGGGGCATACCAGTGACGGAGCGTCTTCTCCCATCGTACTTGAAAGACTTGGGCTACTCAACTCATTTGGTGGGAAAATGGCACGTGGGGATGTCCAGACCGGAGTACCTCCCAACATCCCGCGGATACGACCATCACTACGGCATGCGAGGCGGCTTCATAGACTATTACACGTACAACAAAGTCGAAACGGTAAGTTTCACACATTTGGCGGCACTACAAAAGGTTCGTCAATGTATTTAATTAGGTGTGGACACCCACTAACTGAGCCATGAAATTTTATAAGGCCAAGCAACGCGGATATGCAGTCACGTTTTGTTAGGCGTGAAAGTACTTTGAAGTGAACGGTTACAAGCACTATTTGTTTGCAAGAACAAAATGTTAAGATAATTATTAAACTACTGTTTTTATGAGATCGTTATTTGTTCACAGTGGCCGAATGGGCGACAAATGTTCGGTCTAGATCTTTACGATGACGCAATACCACAAGAGTCCGAGCAGCGGTATATAGTGGACGCACTCACCGAGAAAGCAGTTAAAAGTAAGTTTGTACAGAAGTTTCATTTATGATGCCATTGTGTTTTGTACTACCTTTTGCAATAGTCTTTATGAATTCAATAACGATGGAAATGCGCAAGATTTCATCTTCAATAGCTACTCAAAATTGGGAACGGATGGTGTAATGTGAAGTTCTGCAACACTCATTTAGGTACCTATGGAACAGACCTCCATGATTGCAATACTAACTCATACCTTATGGTTAGAATCTATTGCAATCATGCAAATATCCATTACTCAATGTAATCCAAAATTTGATTGAATTCAACGCTTTTAGTATTACGATTTGGGTCTATTGTTTGGCTGGTAAAACTCCCACCAAAAAAATAATGAGAGACAGATCAAGTGTTTGCACTTGATCTGTCTCTCATTATTACTATTATTTTTTTGTTATTGCTTTATCTTCATGCAGACAATGATATTCAGTTTGTCTCTACTGTTTGGTTTTCTGTTGAGTCCTTCTATATCCGGTGTCCCACTAGCTGTTACAATTGTTGCAATGTCTTTACAGTTGCTCCATTCACTTGCTGGTTGTTTTCCATATATAGATCTGGTTCAGTCCTTCGACAGTCTCTTACATGACATTACAGATGACCTTTATTTTGTTGGTGAAGAGAAATAACCGTATCATCAGCCTATATGAATCCTATGGTTGTTTCCTCACGATGATTTTCTGCACTGTTTTGAGCGCTGGGATGATGACATTTGTGATGAGCAGTCAAACTCAAAAACTCGTAACATTTTTTTTGATCAGGCACTTTTGTGTCGGAAAAAAATGGTCAGTTAGAAAGATGAAGGTAGTTGCACGCTCCAAAGCGTACAGCTAGACCTCTTTAAAGAATAACATGCAAATAACTCCATGGACACTCAATGTAGTGGGTGACGATAAGTTGTAATTATGGTTTTAGAGTTTGTTAAGCAGTTCCGCGTTTTTTTTGTATTATGTATTTCTTTCATAAGGAGTTATGCATAAATTGAGGGAAAGGTGAAAGTGCCCATGGCACTAAAACGAAAGCTTATGGATATATGTATCTTTCTGTCTTCACTCAAGGCGAACAGACTTGGTCTTTGTCTTACATCCAGAACTCCAAACTCAAAGTTTTCCAACGAGCAATGGAGCGCAGTATACTTGTTGTTAAATTAACGGATCGAGATAGAAACACTATACTGCGCTGCAAAACCAAGATAGCTGATGTCGCTCAAAAGACTGGCCATCTTAAATGGGCCTGGGCAGAACATGTCTGCACATGCCCAACAAACTTAGGGTCAAATTAGCACAGAGCATGCCTTGAGACAGCGAGATGGGTACGGCAGGGTAAGTGGGATTATGGCGGATCGTGAACAGATTTCACCAGAATTGAAAGGAGGAAGCTGGTGCTCGCGAAAGGTGGAAATAGTAGCAGGAGGCCTTTGTCCAGGAGTGGGCCAAAAAGGCTAACAAAAAATGCACACTTCAGCAGCAGTAACAATAAATGTTTTTTTCTCAGTTATCCACTACCACAACTCATCGCAGCCGTTGTTCCTGCACGTGACCCACAATGCTCCACACGCCGGCAATAATGGCGGGGCGTTACAGCCGCCGCTGTACTCCTCAGTGAAACACACTCACATCGCCCACTCTAACAGAAGACTGTATGCAGGTAACAGATAAATAATATGAACAATACTAATGAATTCAATTCAGATGCTGTCCTGCCAAAGGTTGGCTCGGTCGTCAAAAATAATATCCTAGAACGCAATTCCAGCGCCACCTGGAATATATAACAAAAATCAAAAATAAGTTATCAAAACCTCCATTGGTTTTTTTTCGTTAATATTAGATATATCGAAAATATTTTAGCAACATTTACCTAAACCATTTTTTATATTTGTAAAAAAAGTATTGAAACATTTTTACGTTTGGACACATTCCATTGTACCTGAATATCCGATAATCCCTCATATATGTATAGACCAATCGCAACTTCAGTTGTTAGAACCACGTTATGCATTTCCAGGTATTGTTTGAGAGCTCACTGCGAAATGTGGCTTTCGGCTTAGTGATACTGATACCCTGCACAGAGGGATTTTGCCATGCACTAGGAAACTACGAACCATCTCACTAGTTTCAAGTTTTCCGCGCTACAATGGAAGATACTAATTACGCAAAACCGGGATTACAAAATACCAAAACCATTCTTGAAACTTGTGTTTTGACACGTGATTTTAGATCTGTTATTCACACAAACATATACGCTTTTTATTATAGCACCTACTACTTAGAATAAGTTTTATAACTTTTTTGCTGTAGAAGGCATTTTTCATTCTTTTGAATTCTTCTCCCACTGAGCCAGACTATTTAAATCACACTAAGACAGTTTAAATTAAAATATTTTCAGAAATCGTGTCGCACGTAGATCGTAGCGTTGGCAAAATAGTTGGAGCTTTAGCAGACCGAGGAATCCTTGACGACACTATAATAGTATTTGCTTCCGACAACGGAGCCCCAACAGTCGGAGACTTAAGAAACTGGGGAGTCAATCTACCCTTCAGAGGAAAGAAATATACCCCTTGGGAAGGAGGAGTCCGAGTTCCAGCTTTCATATGGAGTTCCTCAGTAAGACCAAGGGTATGGCAAGGACTGATGCATATATCAGACTGGTTGCCGACCATAATGGCCGCAACAGGAGGAAATATACCAACAGCTATCGACGGAGTCAACCAATGGGACTCCATAGTGCAAGACGGAGCTTCCAAACGCAATGAAGTCTTAATAGCTATTGAAGATGGTAACAACTCCTGGGCAGCTTATAGAGCAGGGGATTATAAAATCGTCGTCGGTAATGTCACAGGACTAAGCAACGGTTACTATGGAGCTGAATTTATGGTTAATAAAAAGTCTCCTCCAGAATATTATCCTGCTTTAAGGACTTGTCAAGTGGCAAGAGCCTTTGAACAAATAGGGGTTTATTTAGATCTTGACGATGTGAGGCAAACTAGAAGGGCGGCTACTGTTAAGCAAGAAGATACTGCGAGGGATGCTACGTCGTGTGTACCTACACTCAGTAAGTTGATCCACATTTTCATTTATATTCTCAAAACTTTTCCTCATCACATCTTGTTATTGACAGTGATCGGAGGTTTTTTCCGTTCTCATGGTGACTAATCGATAATAGAGGAAGTTTACTTCAAAAGGACATAGCATATAGGACTTATTCAGCTGTAGATAATAATTTAGTATTTGACAGCCCAAAGTGTTTATTATTGACAGGCAAAAGGATGAATATTACTCATATTGTGCATGTAGATTTGTGACAGATTTGCATAAAGGGGATGTTTTTGATATCATTTTTATGCGGTCCGGCAAAAACAAAGAACATTATATTTAAGAGTATGTTCAGATTACGCGTTTAAGATCCACTCTTGATGCAGCACTTATATTTTATTTTCCAAATCAACGTGTTTTCAAAAATCCAAATCAGCGCTATGAACTGTTGAGGAGTGGGTCGTACTCAGATAAGCCTGATTGAATTTATTAACACGATTTTATTGTAACTGTAATTTAATGAACTGTATAAAAAAAAAAACTTAGAAGTTTTTGACCCAAATCCCGATTTCCGATTGAGCTATAATTTTGCATACATGATTAGTTTGGATGACAATGCATGGTTTAGTTAAGTGACGTAATTCTAAATCCATTGTGGCGGACTACCAAAAATGGCAGACTTTTTTTTTATTCTTGATAGGCACGCGTTTGACCATTATCTCACCTGATGGTAAGCCATGATGTGGTCGAAGATGGAGCACGCTTGCCTAGAAGTAACCTATTCACTCTTGACTTAAATAATAATAATATAATAATACTATTCCACAACTATCACACAACGCCATCTAGTCCCAAGCTAAGCAGAGCTTGTGTTATGGGTACTAGACAACTGATAAACATACTTATATATTTCTAAATACATAAATATTAGAGATAAATTACACCCAGAAACAGAACAAATGATCGTGCTCATTACACAAACATTTGTCCTGGGTGGGAATCGAACCCACGACCTCCCAGACTCCCAGGTTGTAGCTATCAGGAAACACAGACTCCGGCAGGGAATTCCACTCCCTAGCTGTACGCACAATGAATGTGTTCGTAAAACGTTTTGTGCGTATGGATGGGATGTCCACCATGTTTTTTTTTTTTTCCACCCCCCAAAAAAAAAAAAAAAAAAAAAAAAAAAAAAAAAAAAAAAAAAAAAAAAAAAAAAAAAAAAAATGCGTATGGATGGGATGTCCACCATGTACCGGTGGCACATCGCCGTACGTCTTGTGGTCCGTTGGTGGAATGGGCTTGGCGGAATGAAATTATTCAATTAGTATTAGACTACTATTTTTTTATGCATTAACAACGGTATGGGCATCAAATTAATTAAAGGGTTTGCTTGAAGAATACGAAAAGTAAAATCTCGTCATTTTAATACCTCATCTGTCACGTAGGTCACCACGAACAATAGATTTTCTTTTGTGTCTGTTGTCTGACAGATCAGCCATGTGTGTTTTTTTCATTTTTAGGGTTCCATACCCAAAGGGTAAAAACGGGACCCTATTACTAAGACTCCGCTGTCTGTCTGTCTGTCCATCTATCTCCAGGCTGTATCTCATGAACCGTGATAGTTAGTTGAAATTTTCACAGATGATGTATTTCTGTTGCCGCTATAACAACAAATAGGTACTAAAAAACAAAATAAAAAATATTTAAGTGGGGCTCCCATACAACAGACATGATTTTTTTTCCGTTTTTATAGATAATGGTACGGAACTCGCATTTGGCGGTTTTTTAACTGTACTATTATTTTATTACTGCTTCTTATCAACGGGGGTTTAATATTAATTACAGATAAAATAACAAGTAGAATACATTCTAACAGCTGAATGCAATTGACTATAGCAATTTGTAGTAGTAATTTTGATGTTTTGGAACTGCTGTATCTTTTTTACTTGTTTAGCGCCATGGTACTATCAAATAAAATGTTGTGGTTGACTGGGCCTTCATTTTATGATAGATTAGAAAGTGCTTCAACGCTGGGTCCACGGTCAAAACAAATTTGGGTCTTCCTTTATGAGCTTTTCGTTACGTTCCATCTATTGCACACAGCTGTTCGTTTTGTGTGAAACCAGAATGGTGGATGCAGTGTCCTCCGGCCATGAAAAGGACATTAATCGTGTTTTACGACATCCATAGAAATCTTCTGTTACTTCAAGTTTCAAGAGATTCCTTTGGCACTTAACCTACATTTCACGATTTTCTAAGAGGTTTCCTTTGGTAGACTAAAATTAGAATTTTTCATGACCTCTAAAAGGTAAATTCTATTTCCAAATGTAATGTTCACATGTGTGAAAATTTTATTGTTTTTTGATTGGTAGCCCTGGATTTTTTTCAACCAGGAATCATACTTACGGGATAAAAGTATCCTATGTCCTAATCCTGGACATGGTCTACCCGTGTGCCAAGTTTCATCCAAATTCGATCTCATCGAGTTTTTCGGCATATCAGCAAGCTGTTAGTCGACTCTTCACGTGACCAGAGGGCTGGGCTTTTCTTTGGCCAACGAATCAGCATTGCTATTCAACGTGGCAATGCTGCTAGCGTTCTGGGCACTTTTCCAATTTACAGTGATGTGGATGAATTTTTTGATGCCCAATGAGTTGTTTTCATATGCATTTGTACATGTTAGGTATTATTGTTAGTTTGTAATTCGTTCAACAGTAAAGACGTGAAGAGGTAACAGCCAGACAGACAGAGTTACTTTCGCCTGTTTAATATTAGTATATACTAGCTTCCGCCATCGGCTTCACTCGCGTGGAACTAGTACTTTCCCCTATTATAAATTATAGCCTATATGTTATTCTGATGTATAAGCCACATTCCTGTAAAGTTTCATTAAAATACGTTCAGTCGTTTTTGCGTGAAAGAGTAACAAACATCTATACATCCTTACAAACATTCACATTTATAATATTAATTAGGATAAATAGGATGGATACCTGCATAGTCACAGATCCATTCATACAGTAAAATATTCAATCCTTTTTCTGACAGCCCGCATTTCGTAACTGGGTTTTTAGATAAAGCACATTTTTTAGACCTTCATCAAATCCAAGTTTATCTTTATGCAAAATTTCACCACCCGCATTTTCACCTAATAGGTTGCTCAGTACGTTGTACCCTAATTCCTTCAACAGGCCAGTCTTATCAAAAAGAGTTAACGAGACACAGACTTTACAAAAGTTTTAATATATTTTCAGCTCGTGGTTGTCTTTACAACGTGCGTCGTGATCCGAGGGAGAGTAACAATTTATGGGGAAAGGCTAATAAGATAGCTACTTTGCTAACAAGCCGATTAAGGGCACTGTGGGCCTCGCAGCTAAGACGTGGGACTTTAAGACTGGATGTTGCCGCCGACCCTGCTAACTTCAACTACGTATGGACCCCTTGGCTTCAAAATAACGTTACCCGCAGTAACATTAGCTCCAGACCAAGGCCTAATGACCAAAAAAGAACTGAAAACCTCAACCTGTCGTTTAACTTTAACCAACAAACGATTGGCAACAGAAACAAGACAGTCGCGGCAGTTGTCAACTGCGAAGGTACGACCGGCTTGAGAAACTTTTTGTGTATTCTGAAAAGTGTGTTTTAATTAATATTTTAGTTTACAATCAATGCCGTAACTTTTAAACTTGTATACAGGAGATTTGTTCGAGAGTTTTCTGAAAGACTTCTTGTATATATCTGGATCTGCTAAGCTTGTGTCAGGAGTTTTTGAGATGCCATTTGTTGATATTTAACGATACGATCTGAGGTAGAAATCAAAGAATTTTGTATTAAGGTATGATAATATTCGTTTCTACTATTAGATGCATCGATTTCTTCACTATCTTCCACTTCTTTCTTATTAGACGTTAATGTTTGTATAGACTCTTTAAACTTACCGTACGATACAGTTTTAAGTTTAACAGTGTAAGTACCAGTTGAGTTAAGTAGTTGTATTGGATGGAAACTTTTATTGTTGATCTGTTATTTATTGTATATAATAAATAGGTAGATTGAACTTTCTCACCAACAATTTCCAAAACTTAAGATATTATGAACAGATTTTTTTATAGTTGTAATATTTTCGTGTAGGTATTAAAAGTATATTTACGTCGAAATCTTTGAAGGATTCCTTGACATTAAGTGCCTAGTCCACCCACGATTGAGACGAGCTACTGAACTTCGAGATTTATCTATAAATTTCTGCGTGTAGCAGCCCTACCATGACGTCTTAAAACCATCATCTTCTCGGTGAGAGATAGAGACGTCGTTATACAGGACGAATAGCACTATCCCTTTCTCTCACCGAAAATATGATGATTTCAAGATGTCATGGTAGGGCTGCAGTTCTGTAGGTGTATACTTCTGAAAGCAGCCAAAATCGAAAAAAATCGTCGTGGCCTAATCAGTAAAATTTAATCAAGATACAGTTCAAATGTCATGTTATATTGTACTAGTTATTGACTGCACAAGATAATCACAATCAATCAATTCACTTGATACTCATTATTATGAATTGAATAGGCTTTCAAAATCCGGAAATTGGAAAACTGCTCCATCTCTGAGAAATTAGTCTCTTGTGGACGAGGCGCTTAAATACAGCAACTGACTTAAGAGCTATATTTGGGACAAGCCCGCCACACTATTCCCAAACCACTGTAACTTCTGTAAGCCAGAATCAACAGTGGCGACCACCAGAGAAAACGCCGAGGCAATGAATCTCGACGAGTCCCAGAAAAACGGTTAAACTGTCTTGGGTCCCGCAACGAAATTAATCAGAAAAGACAACGGAGGAGTAATTTCCACTTCCCTCCTAATCATGCGGGAGACAGAACAAAGCTAGGCCATTAGGCACAACGGGGGTATTTACAACTGGGGTAGGCCCAGTTGCCAAGCACCAACTTAACTTAAAATTAACTTATTATTATTATTATTACCACTGGTTAAAAACACTAATATTAATGGGTCCTAAAATTGTGAGCTGTTACACTTGATTCCAATAATAGGTATGGCAAAAACGCTTGAACGCACGGAAATTCGATCTAGTTTCCACAAGGTCCGCGTAATAGACAACTCCAGATACGTCTGGAGTTGTCTATTACGCAATATTATGTTGGATAGTATTCAGCCTACGGGCTGAATACTATCCAACATAATATTGCGTTCAGTTTGCCAAAGAGTACACTCCCACAAGATATGATTAACGAGCGTTAACGCACTGCATCCGATCCGAAACAGGTTATGATGTTTCATGAATTTAAAAAAATCTATTTGTTCCGTCAAAACATTAAAAAATGACACAGATAAAGCTCAGGAGTGAAAGCGTAACGTCACAAACGTTACTTCTAGATAAAAAATGGACCAAGACATGACGTCACACGAAATTTCAACGAACGTCTTAATGTTTGTTTAAAAGAAAAAAAAAATACGTTTCTAATGTTTTTTGATAATCTGACTGACGGACCAAATATGTAGTTATTTTTAGGAATCTACCGTATCCCGACGGACGGAGTTCCGATCAAGTATGCCAGTAGGTACCCCTCCTACTAGTAGTAGGTACCATAGATCCTTGACAGTTCTCGGATTAGGATCAGATACAGTGTGGAAACGCTCTTACAACACGTTTTTCCATGGACATCAATGTAGCATTCTCATTGGTCACTTGTACCGACCACGATTCGTTATTTGACCGATGAAGACACGTAAAGTGACATCGGGTGTACCATGTGCCCTGCTGCTTTTTTTTTTGTGGGGTGGGAAATCATCCAATGACATCTCCCGCTCTGGGTGGAGCGGGAGGGCGTGTCAGACTCGTACTGACTAAAACCCACCCCTGTTTCTTCCCTGCCCTGAGTGCCCAGGGGCGCGGTAACTCTTTTTAGAATTAATCCACAACCTCTGGGCAGGCATCGGCCATGACGGGCCCCGTCATGATTGCTGACAACTCTTTGAGGCGCGCGTGGAACATTACGCGCCGTCGACTCTCGGGCCTGGTGCTGATCGGACGGTGAGCTACCCATTACTCGCCGTCCGCAGGCAGGCATATTATCTGTATCACAAGATGCAGATAATATCTTATCCCAGTGTGTCTTATGTGTAACTGTATTGTAATTAGATAGTTGTTATAAATTTATTGTAAATATTTGTGATACTTAGTATTAAGAACTAAATAAGTAAACATTAAAAATCCAAGTTTTGAATTGTTTTTTATTTTATTTTAATCCATCTTAGCGTGTCGATGGCAAATTTACTTAAATATTATGTTTGGGCCAGTATTCAGCGACGGCAACTGCATTCGCTGACGCAGCCATAAGGTCCTTACTTGTACAGGTGACAGGGCATGCGGAGCAAGATGAGAGGTGGGCCATGGTCTGCGGAGAAACACCGCACAAACACCGAAGATCGGAGCCTTCCGGGAACCCCCACCTGTGGAGGTGGGGGTAAATGTGTGGTCATCCTAAACATTGAATACTGTATTCTACGAGTGTTAGCTATGACAGAAATTAACATTGATGTATCCGCTTTGTAGTTAATTGATTGCTATTATTTTTATTTGATCGCTCTCTCCAGCCAACTGATTGTTTTATTTTTACTTGACCGTTATCTCGACTGACGATATTTTTATTCACTAGCCATTTACAGGCACAATCTACCCTATACCTATAGTCAAATAACAGTCAGAAATAAGTTAATAGTTAAAAAAACCTTTTTATAACCAAGCTTTTATACCGGCTATCTCAATTAAATGTGCTCGATGGGGTTATGTTGTTTTATCACAGAGATGCCATGGCCACCTTCCAGCTTCATCATCAGACCCTGGATATCGTCTAAGCGTAAAATGACGAATCAATCGAGCCCAGACTAAACGGGTTTATCTTGTTTAATTCAGAAGTTCCTATGGCTATCTTCCGTCTCCATCATCAGACCAGCTTCATGGTACCAAATCATTGTATTGTCACCGAAGATACATATTTACACCAAATTTGAGTCCAATCGGACATCGGGACAAACATAGTTACATAATATTGCAAGTTAACTAAAAGCTTGTAAAAAAAAAACCAATTTCAATCAACTCACGATCTAGGTATATTCTATCCATTTCCAAACGCTATGAGGCAAAGAATCTTTGCAGACATAAATTATATTCTATCTATTTCCAAACGCTAAGAGGCAAAGATTGTTTGCAGACATAAATTATATTATCCATTTCCAAACGCTATGAGGCAAAGATTGTTTGCAGACATAAATTATATTCTATCCATTTCCAAACGCTATGAGGCAAAGATTGTTTGCAGACATAAATTATATTCTATCCATTTCCAAACGCTATGAGGCAAAGATTGTTTGCAGACATAAATTATATTCTATCCATTTCCAAACGCTATGAGGCAAAGAATCTTTGCAGACATAAATTATATTCTATCTATTTCCAAACGCTAAGAGGCAAAGATTGTTTGCAGACATAAATTATATTATCCATTTCCAAACGCTATGAGGCAAATATTGTTTGCAGACATAAATTATTTTCTATCCATTTCCAAACGCTATGAGGCAAAGAATGTTTGCAGACATAAATTATATTCTATCCATTTCCAAACGCTATGAGGCAAAGAATCTTTGCAGACATAAATTATATTCTATCTATTTCCAAACGCTAAGAGGCAAAGATTGTTTGCAGACATAAATTATATTATCCATTTCCAAACGCTATGAGGCAAAGATTGTTTGCAGACATAAATTATATTCTATCCATTTCCAAACGCTATGAGGCAAAGATTGTTTGCAGACATAAATTATATTCTATCCATTTCCAAACGCTATGAGGCAAAGATTGTTTGCAGACATAAATTATATTCTATCCATTTCCAAACGCTATGAGGCAAAGAATCTTTGCAGACATAAATTATATTCTATCTATTTCCAAACGCTAAGAGGCAAAGATTGTTTGCAGACATAAATTATATTATCCATTTCCAAACGCTATGAGGCAAATATTGTTTGCAGACATAAATTATTTTCTATCCATTTCCAAACGCTATGAGGCAAAGAATGTTTGCA
Organism: Polia nebulosa; assembly: GCA_951329385.1. NCBI lineage: Eukaryota > Metazoa > Arthropoda > Insecta > Lepidoptera > Noctuidae > Polia > Polia nebulosa. The sequence continues at coordinate 23,467,415 of OX589596.1, read as the reverse complement.
GACATAAATTATATTCTATCCATTTCCAAACGCTATGAGGCAAAGATTGTTTGCAGACATAAATTATATTCCATCAATTTCCAAACGCTTTGAGGCAAATATTGTTTGCAGACGTAAATTATATTCTATCCATTTCCAAACGCTTTGAGGCAAAGAATGTTTGCAGACATAAATTACATATGCACAAACGCCAAGGCTTAGATCAAATAGATATCTGAAGTCCCAATCAACTTGTTCCATGGGGGATGTAACCTGTAATTAATAAGCTTAGGAACTAGAAAGCCACAGTTCTAATAAGCTGGATTAGTTCAGAGATCTTCGAGTTTCAATCGAACTGGGATTGATTAGTTACTATTTCAGACTTATTTACACATCTACTTAGATTTCTACGACACCCTTTCTCCACTTCTCTTGTTATTTTATCTTGTATATCTTCTTAAATCTATACCTTTTTCACAAAGGGGTTGACAGAAACTGCAGATAGCGTTTTCCGGTATTTGAAATGTATACAATAAATGATTTGTCTAAAGTGGCCTATTTAGATCCGATGCACTGATTTTATTATACGAACATTTTGCATCGTTCAAGCTAGGCATGCAAGTTGCGAGTTCTATGAAAAATAATTGTCTCAATTTAACTACAGTCATCCTGATGACTGAAGTTAAATTGAGACAATTATTTTCACAAAACACATCATCAAAACTGTTTCTAAATAATTTAGAAAACCTCGACAAGCTAAGCGTGAAAGTTTAACGTTGAAATAGGAGTCGTTAGCGGCAGTTCCGGTTAGTATGAAAATGTGCGGTGCGGGCCTCAACTCGGACGTTTGACAACTACATTATGTACGCAAAGTTGCGGTGGATGGTCGACATGTCCATTCCTATTTCTACGAACGTTTCAAACTGTGACGGGGAAATAAAATCTATTTCAATCTACGGTGGGTAGAGTTTTGTGTGTTGAGTAAAATATGCAGGAGTGCTCTTTGACAACAACAATCTAGGATTTATTAAACGACTATCAATTATATTCTAAAGAAATGTTGAACTCGATTTGCGAGTGGCATTATATTTTGTTATCGATATGCATTTTCAATCTCCATACATGCAATCCAATCGGAATAAGCGTTAAATATTCATAGTTAGGTAGGTATAGATTTGACAGCATAGTTACCTATGCTGTCTTTATGTAGAACTACGACGAAAAGTGCTGGCTCGCTCTCAGCCTAGTTTGAATAAATGACTTTTGATTTTGCTATAGGCAGTATGAGGATATCGATGATGATGTGATGGGAGTAGGTATTCTCTATGAAGCTTAAATGTTGTCATCTAAAGTGTACAATTTTAAAGTTTTTCACCCACATCTAAACTCTCAAAGTTGGCACCCTGCTCGGCGTAATTACTGAAGTTAAACGTGTGATAATGTTGTTGATGAGTTATTGGGTGACCCACATGTTCACGGTGCTAAGTTGCATAATTACTAAAGTCACCACCTACTTCAACTTTAGCCTGCACAACGATTTTGTCGCCTCTGTTTAAGTTTTGTCTTATTTTCCGTGCAGTTTGTATAAACGCTGCAGATGGCTTATTCGGGCTTGGATTTTTTAAGCAAGTAACGCCGGAATCATGCAAATTGTAACGATGGGAAAGGAAAGAATTGAAGTTGAAAAAAGTATCCAGAATATGGCAGTTGGTTGCTATCCCACGCAATTCGTGAAAGGAGATAGCTACGACACACGCGCGTGCTCGTACACTTGCACAGTTGATAGGAATGAATTGGCAATCCGTCAGCGGAGCAGCAATTTCAACCGTACCATTCATTCAGATGGTAGCTATAAAGATAGTAGATATACTGTATGCGATCAAACAATCCTCTTGGTATTAAAATTTTGCTTTGCCTACCAAAGCAAAATTTTAATACCAAGAGGATTGTTACACACACACACAGGTTAGTAGATAAATCAAAATACGTACCTACTACGTATTTTGATTTATCTACTAACCTGCTTCAATGGTTATGTTTTCAAAAGTGAAATTGATTTTTTAAGGGTTGATTTTGCAATAGTTAGGTAACTTTTAACTGAGGAATAAAAATGGCATTTTGACAGCTTTTGTATAGAAATTATGTCAAACCGCAATTTTTATTCCTCAGATAAAAGTTATCTGACTATTGAAAAATCAGCCCTTAATCAAATAAATTTTGAGTGTGCTGATAATGCGAATATGCAGCATTGTTTGGCGCTTCCAAAATCTTACTTTTTATAGTTTTTGGTTTCTGACATAATTGATGTTTTTTTATGATATTATGAATGTAAATTACAATAGATTGGATTCTATAAAAAAATATTACCTGCGTATATGCAAATTTCTGCGGACACAAATCTGCAGAAATTTGCATATATTATAATAATAATAATAAATCTCTTTATTTTTAGGCTACTTACATAAATATTTTTTGTATGCAGTACGCAGGTATTAATTTAACAAGAATAATAAAATTGTTTTCAGATAACATTTCCAATTGTTTTGAGATAACAGTGGAAAATAAGATTAATTAAGCAAAATAAAAATAAGCACTTTTTTATTACTAATAATTTTTATCAATTTACTGCTTGCTGTTTTGATTGGTTAGAGCTTAGACTTGTGGTGGATCACTATTTCACCTGTAGGTAATTCAAAACTTTCCGATGTTCAACCAATAAAATAAAATTGTATTAAAATAATTCAAAGTTAATATTAAAAAATATAAAGTTTAATTGTATTGGCATCAGACGATCAGTGATGGTCTGATTTATTTAATAATACAATTAAACACCAATAAAATTACTATGGGTTTGACAGTCCTTAGAACCAATAGGATAAGGTATAATATTAGTTAATTAGTGTTTTTTATGTTTTATTCAGCTAAGACTTTTTGTTTTATTTTTTAAAAAAATTTTAATGTTGATAGGCACGCGTTTGACCACTATCTCACCTGATGGTAAGCGATGATGTGGTCGAAGATAGAGCACGCTTGCCTAGAAGTAACCTATTCACTCTTGACTTAAAGACTCCCAGGTTGTAGCTATAGAGTGAGATAAGTATTTTATTAGTCATTGTGAGATTCTAAGTCGAAGGCTGACAAAAGGCGATAGATGATTGCATGCTTTACTGACAAGTGAAAATTACCAAGATATTGAACGTCACCAATGTGACACTATCACAGTGCGAGGCAGCATCTCAGTACATGGGCCTCGGGGGAGGGAAGGAGGAGTGGTGTACTTACACCCTCTGGCTATCAATAAATATACAAAAACATTCAGATTGATAATCTAACATATCCAAGGCGAGGTGCTAAAATTTCCTTTTCTTTAGTTTCAAAGCTATTCTGCATAAGTTGACAAAATAGGTTCTATCTATGTATGAATGGGGAAAAAGAAATCCTATCTTATTCCAATTTAGGGCTGTGAAAATAGTGCTACCCATGCCACTGTAAATTTAAATGTGAACCCCCTACCGAGTTCTGCTGAGGTGGGTAGATGGCTGCTGAATAATCAAGCGCGTGAGCATTTATCACAGCAGATATTATGGTATATACTGTAGGACCCCAAGGCACCAGTACGTACTGCAGGGATCCTGGGACGTTCTAGTAAGTTCAGGGTAGAGGTCTCACTCGCTGGCAACGCGTGTGGTGTATGAGAGTGACTGGTTTACTTGTGCAATGTTATAAAAGAAAGAGGATGAAGCACTCAGAACTCAATTATTGTAGAAGAAAAATTATACATGTGCCCAGTTCGGTCAGGGCCGCAGAAGTCATCCCTAAAACAAATGTGATGCCTACACATTCAATATTCAAACGGCTCATCAATAACCTTAACAGCCAGCTGAAGGCCGGTACAGACCCGCTGAGTTTTAGCAGTGTCTACAATCATCATAATACCTACTCTACTTGTGCGGTAGTTATCGTGGGAACCTAGTTATTATTATAGTCAATTATATTTTTAAATCCACATGAACTGTTCGTTAGGTTTCAGATCTATTTATTTATGCTATCAATCGATTATGTTTATACATCCATTTTATTTATGTTTTCTTTAATTAACCATTTTTTGGCCCTCTGTTCTTTGTTGTTGGCTTTGCCAACCATGAGTTTCGATCTCGTAAACGCTTCTAAGTCGTCCACCCCGCCTGTGTTTGATCGGCCTCTGGGCGACGACGCCCGTCCTCTGGATCCCACGGTGCAACGACTGTGGTTCATCTGTCGGAACGCGTAATTTTTTTTATTTTTATCTCAGTAACTCACTTGAGAATTTAACTTAAAGTGGTTACTTAGCCTGTGTACACACTAGTTGCACCAGTTGCTTAACAAATCATTTGACTTATATTACATTTTTCTTTTAAAACAAAACATAACTTTAGGAATTCAACCATAGCGTTCAATAGTTAGAAATATTTGTAACAGACGGAGTACTTCACATTACTTTTGTATTGCTGTTTCAACACTCACCATTTTGCATAATATTACCTAATATCACAATTGATTAAACTTGTTTACATATGTTAAACACATTACAGTTTGATCAATAATCCAATGAAATTTTTGTCCGCTCAATAATCAGCGACATAATTTTATTTTTAGTGGTTCAGAAATTGGTCTCGTAACTCGTTGTGGGTTCGATTTGTGATTCCGTTTATATTAAGGCCCTACTCGTACCTTTTATATAATGCTTTTTACTTTGAACCAAGTTTTTTTTTTTTTCTATATACAACTATGGGTCCTTTTTATCTATAGTTTTTATTTATTTTGCTATCTGAGCGGTTTGCAACTCAATAAATAAACCATTGCAGGGGCGGTATAGTTACTCCTTAATCAAAACCTAAACTAGAAAAAACTTTACTTCTTGATTTTATATATCTATTTGAGCGGTTTGCAACTCAGTAAAATAAGCCTCTGCAGGAGCGGGCGGAGACTCCTTAAACAAGCCTTAATCCAAAACAATATTTTATTTATTTCTTTAGTAACTTTGATATATATATTGGTTCTTAGTAATAAACATTCACTAACTAAGTCTGATTTACGCGAGTATTTAGTCAAATAAGGACGATCTACTCTTACATACTTGCTAGGAAGCGGACTCACTTCTTTAATAAGTGGTCTGCTGGTATGATAGGTTTATGAAAGGATGAAATGAGCTAATGATGAATGAATGAAGATGAATAAAAGGGTCGTATTTCAGATGGTGGCTAGTGCAACACCATAAGGATTTTTACCCAGGTAAAAATCCTACCTTTTTTGGGGGGTACTGTAACGTAGTGGCGTTACAATCTTAATTGAAACATAAACATATGGAATAAATCCAGAGACCAAAAGCCATTGTGATGGCTTTGGTAGGCATAGACAATTTTAGTTGACTGACAACACTATTGTCTTTGGTTTCTATGACATCTGTCAATGACGGCGTAGATATAAAAACCCTTCGAGTACAACGTGGAGGCCTTTTCGAATCTTAATCCAGCTGCGGGCGTGAGACTCACACTCACCTTGTTCTGTCGAACACCCTTGAGCCGTGAAGCGATCGCCAAATCCTAGCAGTTGCACGTTTGCATTGGCAAATATTTGCCAATTTAATTACGTGTTCTTCAACCCCTGTTATTGGGGTCCTAGATCCGGATTACCAGATCAAGTGTTCCTGACCCGGCTTCCCAAATTCCAAAAATGGAGGGAGAGGACTTGGAGCCCTGCACTCTGGGCACGCACCTGCATCGTCCTCCATCGCGGCCATCCTGCCGCAGTGCCTCGTGGCGCGGCCACTAGGCCACTCATCACGGCGGCCCGCTCCACGCCGGGTGCATATTTACCCGCGTGGCCTCAGCAGGCCGTCTCCGAGCCGGCTAGACCACCTGCCGGCCGGCCCATCCTGGCTTCTGTCGACCCTGCGAGCCGGCGCTGCCGCCTGCCGGCCTACACCTCCGGGGGCAAACGCAACGTGGCTTCCCCGAGTCACCAAGGCTGAGCCAGGGCAGTAGCGTGCTATCTCCCGGGGAATATTGAAAATTGTGACTGCAGACCTACCCACACCCTTTCTCTATTTAAAATATATTTATTTAACGTTGACCGAGTTACGTGTTGTTCTTTTTTCTATCCCACGAAGGCTCCTTACGTCACACTCATGCAGAATGCATGTAGGTATAACCAGCCCAACCCCACTTCAGCCTAACAATTTTTAAGTATATTTATCTTGCTATTATAACATCAACAAGAGCCATACATGAGATTTCCCAAAAAATCCGGATCCGTAATCCTATGTGCGCGACCTCACCTAACATAATAATTTATTCAACTTTGACAGATAATTTGATTACAGGAAGTAGGTACCTAATAAACGGGTTATAAATACAAGTAAGTATATACACAAAAGTGTGATATCGTTCAATGACGGGTCGTGTCAACTCGTGTCACACAGCGCGAACCGTCAACAGTGCACGCACGTGCTAACTGTGACAAAGATAAATAGAGTACTATTTTATTTATTTAGTCTCATAATGTTATCAAGATAGATTACTCTTTCAGACGTTTTCAGTGATTGTTTAAGTAGTATTCATACCTTGTCTCGTCATGGGAACCCATAGAGTGTTATCTATTTTAGTGACCATCGGAGTCATTGGTTTATCTTCTGAAGCGGATAATCCTAATATAGTTTTTATTATGGCTGATGATATGGTAAGTTGTGGTTTTAATATTTTACACTTAATCTCTGAGTAAATCTTTTAGAACGAGTAGTAATAGCTCTTGATATAGGTGTGTTTTGTTCTGCCTAACATCTTTCAAGCAAACTCTTTTCTTTTTTGTGTTGTCCATCAATTATATATCTACGTATTATATGACCTATGTCATCATAATATCCTGGGTTAGCTTAATGATCGATAAAATATTTTATAGATCCAGTGTCATAAAATGATTACTTAATAGCGCAGTAGTCAGTAATAGGTTGCTAGTAATAATAAGAGCTTGAAACTGGTCAACCGGATATCAGTATCCCGAAATATAGTTAGTCTAGAATCATTGGGATAAATTAATGGAGGGAAGACGGCCTTCTCCATTTACCCTGATCCATACCTTAGGTATAAAAAAAGGTATGTACCTACCATCTATGGTGCGACTGTATTTTTCTGTCTGTCACAGCCTGCTGTTTATTTAAGTGGTTGAGGTACAAATAAATGTTTTTTCTTTCTTCATATCAAGTGTAAGAATAAAAAAATGTATTTTCATTGCGGTAGGAGCTGAAATAGGGTTGGGTTTTTGAGTTATGATGAAAACGTTCTTATCATCAAAACCAAAGCATAACAAAACATCTGAAATTAATTTAATTTCATCGGGATTCATGCATATATGCAGGAAAAATATAATAATGTCTGTAGCTAGCACAGTTTTATCAGTGAAAACAGTCGTCAGTAAAAACCCATTACAAACTAAGTTTACTAATGGAAACAATGACCAATACACGTAATTGACACAAATCTTTAAATAAAACAATAGACACTCAATTAATTATGTAAAATACCTGTGTAAAAACAAAGCCATTAACACACATTTTAATTTTTATTTATACAGGGATGGAATGACGTCAGTTTTCATGGATCCGATCAGATCCCAACACCAAACATCGACTTGTTGGCATATTCGGGAGTGGCTCTAGGAAGGTACTACAGTCATGCGATATGTACTCCATCTCGAGCAGCGCTTCTCACGGGAAAATATGCTTATAAGACAGGTATTTCGTTTATACACACACTATTTTGGATTCCACTCTTCCTCACACTATTACTTATTGAATTACGGTTTCTCAGTCCAAATGTGTGTTGACGTCGTGTTCGTAAACCTGCTCATTGTTTCTCAGTGACGCCAATGCTTATCAAGACGTTTGATCTGTTTAGAAGTTATCAGCAAAACTAAAAAAAATGTCTATATTTTACCTGTCTGTGTTAAAATACTCTAACGTGTATATTTCTTTTAGGAACTACTGTTCCATGAATTAAATTATGTTTTCTTATCTAGGGATGCAAGGTTATCCTCCACTAACAATGGGTGAGGATCGAGGCATTCCAACCAATATTATGTTACTGCCCGAGTATTTCCAAGATGCCGGTTATTCCACTCATTTGGTTGGCAAGTGGCACGTTGGTTCTTCTCGGGAGGAATATTTACCAACCAAAAGAGGCTTTGATAGTCATTTTGGACATAGAGGTGGTTACTTGGATTATTATGAGTACACGTACGAGGAAAATGTAAGTATTTATCATTGGTTTGAAAAGAGTAGTCAGTAATAGTAGAGATATAGAAAAATAACTAATGGATTTTTTTTATAGAGTTAGCTAAACTTTACGACATATTTTCTTATTCATCGTAGGGTTCTTTAATGGTCTTAGAGACCTGAAGAACAAGGAACTTGAATTATTTGAAAGTCACCCTTCTAATTTAAAGTAACTGATAAGAATACAACCTGTTGACTATTACATTGCTCCCCTTCAACTCAGGTGTTTCCCAAGGAAGTACATTAGGTGCAAATTTATCCAGTTTTCTCTCAAAACATTGTGAAGATGTGAGCTGTGGGTTCATACTGCATTTAGTAGCTAGTACGAGATATAACACTTATTTTTACTACTTTCTAGTGGAGTGTCGGCAGAGTTTCTGGTATGTCCTTATTTAGAAACCAAACCCCAGCATGGGACGTTGAGGGTTATATCACCGACGTCTACACAGAACATGCTAAGTCAGGTAAGTTATATCGCCGTTAAAATGTTGATTACCGTTACATAAGATTCAGAATAATTTAAGGAAGACAAATTAACATAAAATTAAGACAAGGATTTCCAAGTTTTTGACATTAGATATAATTCAAAAAATCTTGTCTAATGTCAAAAACTTGGAAATCCTTGTACTTGTTCATTTTATGCAAATCGGACAAGAGTTTGCGTCAAATTGGTCAAGCCTACGTGGCTCGTTGGCTAAGGTTATTCTTTTTTTGATGTACAGACAAATATCGAAATAAGATAAGATATTATTATTCTCAAAATTTTAATCGTGTTCGCTCACAATGGGCCTCATCAGAAGGCTTACAGTCACCCAAAGGGCAATGGAGAGAGCAATGCTCTGGGTTTCCTTGCGTGATAGAATCAGAAATGATGATATCCGCAAGAGAACTCAGGTTACCCACATAGCCTGAAGAATCGCCAAACTGAAGTGGCAGTGGGCAGGGCACATTGCTCGCAGAACAGATGGTCAATGGGGCCGAAAAGTTCTGGAATGGCGACCGCGTACTGGAAGACGCAGCGTTGGAAGGCCTCCCACAAGGTGGACCGATGACCTGGTGAGGGTCGCGGGTAGCCGATGGATGCGAGACGCACAGGACCGATCATTGTGGCGACACTTGGGGGAGGCCTATGTCCAGCAGTGGACGTCTTTCGGCTGAAATGATGATGATGATTATTATTCCGTCTGGAACTCTTCCATTGCTCATATAATATAATCAATCAACCGGACATCATCCGTCGAATTTTCGTGCTATAATTTCATATGTTTTTTATCAGTCATCGAGAATCATGACACGTTGTCGCCTTTATTCCTGTTGGTTGCTCATAATGCTCCGCATGCAAGCATCGAAGGCGCAGCTTTGCAGGCGCCACCAGAAGAAGTCAGGGCGATGAGACATGTCGAGTCACCTGAGAGAAGGATATTTGCAGGTAAACTAAATAATCCAAAATAATTTGAGGGCTCGGTTACATGCACTCTGTTGATTTTTTTCTGTGTTTTTGTGAAACTCACCAAGCCTCTCACAACATCTTTGTAATACAACACAGTAAATTTAATTGTTAACGTACACCTTCCGAAGATTTTCACATGCCACTGCTCAGATTCCAATATACTAATAGACTGATGTTTAGTTTTCTTTATGTTTTCATCGAACTTATGTTTCACTTTACCTTTCAGCCATGGTAAAAAAACTTGATGACAGCGTCGGTGATATTGTTCAAGCTCTATCTGACAAGGGAATTTTAGAAAACACGATAATTGTGTTCGCATCAGACAATGGAGGCATGACAGTTGGCCAGTATTATAACTACGGTTCAAATTATCCACTGAGAGGGATTAAATTGACACCTTATGAAGGAGGTGTAAGGGTTGTTGGGTTGGTGTGGAGTACCCATTTGAATAATACAAGTCATTACTGGGATGGGTATATTCACGTCACAGACTGGCTTCCCACTTTATTGAGTGCTGCTGGTGTAGAAATACCCAAAGACCTTGATGGAATCGACCAATGGGACAATATCAACTCTAACTTGCCTTCTCAAAGGGTTGAAATGTATGAAGTGGACGATGTCGTAGGATATGCTTCAATTATATACGGAGAATTTAAATTAGTAACTGGCGACATCATTGATAATTACGGTTTATACCATGGCACTAATCTCACAGGCATGATTGGCAGTCCGCCTTCTTATGTCGATGCTCTTAAAAGCAGTGCCATGTATAGTATACTTGACTCACTTGGCATGTCCTTCGATACTGGCGACTTGAGTCTAAGACAGAAAAACACAATCGAATGCGATACATTTGCGGCTACTACATGTTATCCTGGTAACGGTGAGTTTGGTGCATAAAATATTAAATAGGTACTTGAGAAATAATACCCAAATCGTCGTTGGGTCTCTCGTTGTTGGACGACACCGTTGGCGCAGTGGTTGAGCGTTCGGCTGCTGCGCTGCGTGTCGCGGGTTCGATTCCCGCACGGAACAAATATTTGTATGACCTGAAAATAGTTGTGCCGGGTCTGGGTGTCTTGTGTATGTGAGTATACATGTTTGTGAATGCACCCACGATACAGGAGTTATTCCTAGTGTGGGGCAACGTTCTTTTAAAAAAAAAAAACTAGCATTGCAAAGCGTCCGGATTACTCCGGATAAAGCCGGACACAGTCAGGCTTTTTGGTTGCGTGTGCGGCCAAATTAGACGGTGTCAATGAATAAAAATGGTCAAATTAAAACCCGGACAACCTGTCCGGGTTTTAATTTGACCATTTTTATTGTTGTTTCGTTAGAATTTAAGATGTTATGTTAAATGAAAAAAAAAACTTTTTTTACTACTTAACTTTACATAAATAAAATAATTTATCATAAGACCGGGCAACTCTAGCTACAACTATGCCAGAACTTCAAGTCTAAACAGGTAGTGGTGATTTTTGCCAAAAAATACTTACTGTATTCTGATTTAATCCATTGGCTCACTACTCCTAGGAATAAAATTAACATAAAAACGTATGTATTAATAACATTGCGTGTATCATTTTCAGGTATAGTATGTTTATACAACATAATAGAAGATCCCTGCGAAACGACGGAATTATCCGCTAGTTATCCGCACTTAGTTTCCTGCTTGCAAACTCTGCTGCTAACGGAGGTGGAGAAAAGGATTCCTAGAACTTTGCCGGTTTTCAGAAACCCCTTATCTGCTCCTAGTCGGTTCAACTATACGTGGGATGTTTGGGTTAAGTGAAGTAACTCTACCAATCTTTGTATTTGCGGTGTATCTGAACACCATGTGATAATCTGTGTTAAGTTTTAGCATTAAGAGGCTAAAGTGTACTCAAACATGTTTAAAGAATTATAATCCTAAACTGTGGAAAGAATGAAGGTTTTTCTGAAGCGTTAGTTTTGATTTTTTTGTCGTTGAAAGAATGGAGGCCTGGCTATGTAATGAATAATTCTCGTAGATTCAGCTTCGCAGTGAGTTCCCGGGCAGAGATTGTTCAAATATTTACATACGAGTATAACTGGCGGGGTCTTGCTTGAGTTCTGTCCTTATCTTTTTCATTGTCGTTGATTGTGTAACGTAGCGTAGGTACTTGCTATATGTTTTGAGATAACGATCTCACAAAATCTGTTTTTTTGTTTACTTAGGATACCACGGAAGCCGTGGTTATTTTGTGTCGATTACGCTAGAATATATAAAGGTGTATGAAATTAATGAAAACAGCTTACAGCGCTGAATTAACCAGTTGTGACTTATCTTCTTCTTGTTGTCTCAGTGAACGCGGGAAAGAAAAGATTTTGCAACTCAATTAGCATTAAAGCATTATGTTACACTGAGTTTTGCTCCGTTTTTCACTCTTGCGTATTTGAAAACTTTTTGAACAAAAACAAAAAATAAAGAACTAGAATATCCTTAATTATATTTTTGCAGGAAGTGTGATTGGTATTTTAATGAAAACTAGATTTACATATTTATAACATACTTAACTAACTATATCTACACTAAAACAAAAAAAAAAACCTAACTACGTACTACATATATATAAAAACAAAATACATTCAGGCGTCGAAGTACTCCTCCACATCGCTGTCATATAGAAACGTGCCTAGAAGACTGGCAGCATTGCCACGTTGAATGGCAAATAATTGTTTTGAAAAAAAAAACAAATTAATTTTTTTTTTATTATCATAAGATTTTCAAGTCTAGATAAATGTTTATTGTTGTTAATGTTTTTATATGCGTGAGAAAACAAATCTACACAATAAAAGGCTAAATAAATGTAAAATCTTACATGTTTTGTTTTATTTGGTGGGTAGGGTACCTCTAAAATATGATCTCCATCTCTTTGATTGGCCTGTTGGTCTAGTGGTTAGTGACCCTGACTGCTATGCCGGAGGTCGTGGGTTCGATTCCCACCCAGGACAAATGTTTGTGTGATGAGCACGATCATTTGTTCTGTGTCTGGGTGTAATTTATCTATAATATGTATGTATTTAGAATTATATAAGTATGTTTATCAGTTGTCTAGTACCCATAACACAAGCTCTGCTTAACTTGGGACTAGATGACGTTGTGTGATAGTTGTGGAATATTATAATATTATTGTGGAATATTATCTCTTGATTTTTTTAATATTCTCTCTGTAAGTAGGTATATATTTAGTTTTCTTTTTTATACCGCTGTAAAATGACAGGATATAATATTAAAAAAAATGATTGAATGTCCGACATACAGCGGTAAAGTCGGGCCCAAAGAAGGATACTCAACATTTTTACAACGCCATAAAATAAAATTATTGTGCATAAATCCGAAAAAATCATACTCGGCACCGTCGTAAAATAAAGACAATGGTAGCAGAGGCAGTGTCTCATCATTGATATGGACCAAACCAGTCGATAAAAGCAAATAAGTGTAAAATAAATTATGAAATCCACACCTTTTCGGGTCAGGGTTCCGTCAGTGTTCGTCAGGCAGGCTCGGGACATTGACAGCCCGGATACAACTGGGTGAATCTCCAGGCGTTAGGCTGATAATAATGACAGACTGTTGCCGACAATGACGAATCGTGGGAAATTCAACTTTAAAACACTAGTTTTAAAGTACATTAATATTATTCATTGCCTAGTAGTATTATTGTACTTTAATACTAGAGCATTAAAGTTCAATTTACCAAGATTCGTCATTACCGGCAACATTCTGTCATTATTATCAGCCTAACGCCTGGAGATTCACCCAACTGAACTGTGTGAACGGAAATATCTGAAAAAGTTCATACAAAATGGATGCAACCTTTTTTTCCTCCTTTTTTTTCCTTATGATCCTGACGGAAAGCTGACGGGACGGACACGGAAATATGCGTATAGAGCCTAAATTATATTAAAAATGATATGATATTATATATTAAGTATTTCAGAACTCACGCTGAAATAGAGAAACAGTCACAATTCAAAATAAAGGGGTGGTCATACCTGAAAGTGTTTTTTTCTCAGATTATTTATACTTAATCACGTAAATTAGACTAGGTCAGAAATACTAACATAGTAGCCAATACGTAAGCGCCCCAGATATCCTCCAGCAAGCGTAAGTTCTGCCTAATCTGCTAATCCTCTAGTGCTCCATTGCAAATCGATTCCAATTAAGACTGAAAGCTGAGATCGAGTACAATCTACTCAGCATCCTTTATCCCTGCGCTGAGTCATGATTTATGTAAGCAAATAAATCTTGCTGTACCAAGCAAAATAAAATGTGCAACAAAAAAATATTCAGCAAACAGTACCTAACCATATAATTTGGAAAATTATATTTCTTGAAAAAAATACGTTGTTGTAATAATTTAAAGAGAGAAACTTTAAAATAAAATGTTCGCAAAGACACTTCATGATGAGCGCAATGTGGAGTGACACCTGAGCGATGGCATGAATTTGAGGCAGCTTTCAAATGCTTCTCATTGTACCAAAGGAATTTAGGAGCGTATTACAAACGTTTTCTTACAAAAGCTGCTGCTTATTACATGAAGAGAATCTCAGTGAAACGTTTTAAGTAGCTATTAAAGTGTTCCACGGTAAGCCACTTAATATTTAGCTTGAATTTTCACTGTTTACCTGTTAAGCGTTTCAGGTTAGTATAATATGCAGTTTCTTATCCTTATCTCTGCTCCCTTCATCTAATTTTTAAATTCGTTTACTTATCTTTTAGGAAGACTATGTCGATCAAGGTTAAGTGGATTATGCCCAAAAAAAAAAACCCATTTATCGGCTTTCAATATGTCGGATGAGCCTGTAGGTCAAGGTTCCCTTTTTCAGCAATTTATCTATGTTTATAAGTTGATTCTGTTTGTAATAAAGGGCTTCGGCTACGCCTTTTGAGGCTTCTCTAGTACCTTTTTCCATTAGCTCGTGAAATGCTACAAATGAAATATGACCGTTGGCATAGAAACATTTTTCCTAGCACATTTTTACAATTTGGATTTAACGTCGTCGACAGACTTCAAGTCCTAATGGTTGTCTATTAGTTGCCAATGCTTTTTAACCGACTTTAAAAAACGATGAGCTACAAAAGCTCCAAAGTGAAAAATAAACTATTTTTTTTCGTCATCATCATCGTCATCATCATCAGCCTTTTAATGTCCCCACTGTTGGGGCACAGGCCTCCTCCCTGTGAGAGGGTGTGAGCCGTAATCCACCACGCGGGCCCAATGCGGATTGGTGGCTGTCACATGTCTTCTAATTTTTGGTTCTAGGACATGCGAAGCATGGTGAAGGAAAACATCGTGAGGAAACCGTTCCTCACGATGTTTTCCTTCACCGTTTTGACAGCAGTGGCGATGAAATAATTTACACAAAGTATAGCGCCTGTCTGGGTTTGAACTCATGACCTACACCTATTTTTTTTACAAGCATACAAAACAGTTTAAAAAAAAAACAAAAAAAAAGGCATAATAACTTTATTTTAAGAAGTTGGTGTCAATTAACGAAAAAAAAACTAGAAATATCGACTTACAAAATTAAAGTTATTTTGCAAATTTCTTTTGGAAGTCGGTTGTTTTTTTTTTTATAAAAAAAGTAGGTATATAGAATAGAGCTTCGTTTCTAGATCCAAATATAGGTACCTACTGCAAAACTTTTCACAGTTTAAAGAGGAACTCGCTAGCTCAGCACTTTTCGAAGCGTTATCTACGTCTATATGCTACGAGGATATTGCTTAGAATTTTGCTGTATCGGCAAGAGGAAATGTCATACCTGCTCTAACCTAAATTTTCCAAAATTCACTGTATTATTATAAGAACCCTTGTTCTCACTCTGAAAAATATTTTCTATAAATCTATTATGAAAAAAGTGCTTCGTTCAATATTGGATTAAGATGCCTCTTCAATTTAAAAGTGGTCCTGATGCAAAGATTATCTGATCAGCAAGGTTATAAGCGGGAGTACCGAAATATCAACACTTGCCTCGTTCGCTTCTTGAATAAATGTCCTTTTGAAAATCTTGTGAAGGTTCCGTAGTGATATCCCGTCACAAATTATAAGAATCTTTTTAATATTATAAATTGTACTGTTGGATTATCAACTCTTGGTGCTAAGCTTATACTCCGTTCACAATAGCATTAGAAAAAAAAGGCACTCAGAAGCACGGATGCAAAACATTTTATGTCAAAGTTAAGTTAACACAATTTTATTAGTTCTTTAATTTTAAAACAAATAATAACTAAATCACGAAAATTCGGCAATAATAATTAACAAGGCGCCGCATTCATAATAAGTATTCACATTGAATGTCAATCACAGAACATTATTTACGTCAATTACAGACGATATAAACCGGTAAAATTGGAAAAACCGGTTGTCACAACTTAAGAAGGGATTAGGTAAAATTGTGACGGCGGAAAACGTTCCGGGCATGTTCACTCCTGCTTCTTTTAGGTTTTTAGCATTGGCACGGTAATTTTAAATTGAAATAATATAATATAACTAAGTGAAATTCTTAAAATTTCATGATGAATAGTTAAAATAGTTTGTTTAAATAGATTATAATAAATTCGGCGTCTATCGTAACTGTAACATGTTTATTGTACTTTCGTTACAAAGTATGCATTAAAAATAACCTTTTTAACCGACGATAAAAAAAGAGAAGGAGGTTCTCAATTCAACCGTATAGTATATATTTTGTTTACTTCTGACTAATGTTATTGTGAAC
Source organism: Polia nebulosa (assembly GCA_951329385.1). NCBI lineage: Eukaryota > Metazoa > Arthropoda > Insecta > Lepidoptera > Noctuidae > Polia > Polia nebulosa. The sequence continues at coordinate 23,450,937 of OX589596.1, read as the reverse complement.
GAAGTATAGTTGAAAATCTTACAGTGCGCTTTTATTCAAACTGTTTTTAAAGTGTCACGCGTAATGTAGTTTAGACGGGCATAAATCTTAATACTTACTCAGTCACCATCTTGATTAAAAAAGACAGATTAAAAATACTAATCTCTATTCAAACCTGGTTAAGGAAATATGCCTTAATAGAATTTTCTGTGTTTTATTGTGGTCAATATTTTATTATATTCTGAAAACAGCAATTAGCATTTCTATTATCGGCATCCTTTTACTGTTACTTGACAGTTTCCCACTCCACCAGGTTTGAAAGGTTTCTAACTTACTAAATTTTTAACGTCTTTGAAAAATTCTTTAAATTTTGAATAAAGTTACTCTTTGATACAAATAACAAAAAAAAATCAAATAGTATGGTGGAAATTGCTAGAAGCTGGTTCCAATTCTGTTTACACACCACAGGGGGCATGAACACTTAGGTTCACATAGAGGTTCCTGCGATTGTTCAGGGAATGGTAGTGGACTGTATTATGCGTAACTATTCGAAAAGTACTTATGTCTAGATATGATACCTAATAACACTTGTAACGGTCTTCAAATAGTGGTAGGATTAACAACTGCTGCAGGTGGACAAACACAGGATAAAATACAGCAGCCTTATAAGGAGCGGAGCATGCACGTACCTGCGTTTCTGGAACTCCAGAGCGAGGGTAACCAGGAGTTGGCGTCTAGGTCAGCGTGACCAGGCGACGGCACCACACCACGTTGCAGGATCAGAAGCTAGGCACGACACTTATCTATTTCTATCATTTAAAGTTATTGTCACACGTTATTCTATACACATTAGTGTCTATCTGGTTGCAATTATAGAGGATTACACCAAGATTCTATAGATTTTTAGCACGCGCAGCCATTTGCATTTTCTGGCGATTTTTTATATAGTGTGGCGGACGACGGACCGTCGTTCGTAGCTAAAACTGCATTCGGCCCGGTTCGGGCGCGCGGTACGGCGGTCGGCCATCCGAGAAGGATGGCGATAAGGCTCGCGTGCATGCGGGAAGGAGAAGGGGCTAGGAAAAGATCGTTACAAGTGTCCAGAAAATAAACAAACTAATACGATTGGATCAAGATCCACCATAGTAAGCCTATCATTAAAGTTGCCGTAGGTATTTTTGTATCCCGGTGTTATGAGATAAGCACAGTGTGTTAGTTCCAGGAAAAGTTTCGGCTCCATGCAGCCTCCGTCGGACATTTTGTCAGCCACCCTCAACAGAATCTCATTACCCTGAGCAGCGTTGAGAAATAATTACGATGTCGCCAGGACGTTAGCAGATGCTAATGAATAAAGATTTACCGTAATCTGTGGCACTTTTGTTGCGAAGCCAAAAACAAAGTGTTGGTTATAAAGTAGGTTGGATTTATTAAGTTTATAATCTGTTTTTAAATTATGCTTTTCCTTATTTTTATTGTGGGAAAACAGTGTGTGTCTGTAAGAGTTAAGAATCTGTTCTTATCAATGATTTGTATTATCTGATTTTTGTCTTTGCCGTAAACACCTACGCACGTAGATAAGTGAATCAAGTCAAGAATCAACTTAGCGTTGCTTTTATTTCCATACTAGTTTTTACCAAAAATATCCTATAACCTACTTTAGGCCATGTGTTCAAAACTTCATGAAAATCCGTTCAGCAGCTAAAGCGTGATTGACTGATAAAAAAAAAATCGGCTAAGAGCGAATCGGACTCGCGCGCTGAGGGTTCCAAACAAATCATATTCTTTCTGGTTTTTTTTTTAAACTGCCTCCATCTTATAGGTTTTCCTGTAATCAATAAGTAAAGAACTAATTTATGTAATTTTATTTTTCAAAATTTTAGGCCCACTGGTTGCAGCGATAAAGGGGGAGGGGGGGAATGGTAATTTTTATCTATTTTCTTAAAAACTCTTCAAAATTATATATTTTACAATTATAAAAAAAATATTTTCAAGACCCTGACAATGTGCCCTTTATTATGATATGTCGCACGACACAGTTTGAAAAACTTTCATTTTTAATTTTCCGATTTTTACCCCAAAAGTGACCCCAATATTTCAAATTAATTTATTTAGGGTACAGGTCCGTGTGTAGGGGATCGTATTACCCAGTAGGATAAAATAAGTTGCGAGTGGTAAACAAATAACACCCCGGCTTTCGTAATTAAATCAATTCGAAACCTTCATTTGTATCTAGCATATTTGTTGATGTAGGTCTGTGATATTATTCCGAAAACCCTATGTTGTTAAAACACCGAAGTAGACAATGCTTATCCTTTTTTAATGGCCTTGTATAATTGGATTTTCACAGAATTTATACCCAATTATGACAGTGAATGTGTTACAATAAAGTAAAACGTATGATAAGGACTTTATTTCATGTACAGGAAGTTTAATTAATGAAATACAGAATGTGATTGGTGAATTCTTGTGTTTGTAGAATATTATATTTAATTGGGGTATTTTATTAAAAAAAACTAACTAGTCCGTCAGTTTATTAATCAAAAAATATTAGACACAAATTTTTTTCTTTACCAAACCAATAAAAATGACAAAGATAAAAAGCATCAAAGTTCAGGAGTGTGAGCTCGTTACGTCACTTTGGTGGTAAAAAAAGTGTCGTCCTGCGTGACGCTTATCATGCATATATTGGTTCAATACTGCGTTATGGTATACTGGTATGGGGAAACTCGGTGCATCGGAAGAGCTTTCATCGCACAAAATAGGTGCATACGTGCGATTTGTAATTTAGACCCACTTACATCCTGTAAACCACTGTTTAAGAAACTTAGAATACTTACATTAACTGGTATTTAAGTACATTGAGGAAATATGTAAATTTACCAAATCTCACCCTGATATGCTTGAAAAACTAGGAGATAAATGTAAGTTCAAAACTAGATACCCTAATAGATTAATTATTCCTAGACTTTATACGAAACTATATAGGCGAAGTTGCTATCCTATGTGTATTCAGATTTATAACAAGATTCCCAACCAAATTAAAGAACTCCCAATGGTCCGTTTCAGAAGGGCTTTACGCAGTTGGCTAATTGAGAATTAGCCAACTATACTATAAAAGAATTCCTTCAGTTCAAATATAAATGATGTAATTGTATACCAAAATTTGCATGTCATTATGTTAAGATTAAATAATATGTTAACCTACTATTATACACCCACTGCATTGTAAGAACTTTTGTAACCATAATTATCTGAAAATAAAACTTTGACTTTGACGTCACGCGACATTTCAACGCACTGTATCGTCCTCATTTTTTGTTTACGTAACAAAAGAAAAAATACTTGTTCAATATTTTTTAGTTATTTAACTGAGGGACTAATTAGAATTTTTTTAGTAAAATACCCCATTGCTATTAACTAAATAAAAGTGCAAGTGCGTTATCTATCAAATTGTGTTATTTTTTCTTTCTTCACACCAATTACTCCCAAGCTGCATTCATCAAATTAAGGAGAGTATATGACTGACGACACATCTGCAATCAAATTATTTTCGGGTTAGGTACAGACATTTTCCTTTTATATTTCTGAATTCAACAGTTTTTAATACCTAACTAGATTTTGTTGGACCAAAAATGTGTTTGAAATTGTAATTGTATCTAATTTTTATTGAATTATAGTATCAATTGTACTATTAATGTAATTGATTTGTTAATCTACTTATATTGTAAATTGAATAAGTAGATATTAAAATGATTGTACTCTATCGCATTAGGTTAGCCAGTGGACCTGTAATGATAGTTGTAAGTTAGATAAATAAATAAAAAAACTGGATAAGTACGCGTCAGATTTCGCACGTTAAGGCGTATATAGCCGCCAAGTGGCGCCCTCATTGAATAAAAAATCGTAGCAAAGCGTAGAAAATAAAGGTTAATAAATCCTATGTTACGTTTGTTACAAAGAGCTTAAGGTATTTTCATGTTGTTGAAACAGGTCTCAAAGTGTTTCGTATCCAAACTAGTAAGAAAAAGTACTAAAAATGGTCGTTTTTGACACTATTGCTTACTACTTTGGATACGAAATACTTTGAGTCCTGTTTTAACAACGTAAAAATACCTTATCCTATTTGTAACAAACGCAACATAGGAGTCTTTAATCTTTATTTTCTATGCTAAGATGCGAATTTTTATTCAATGAGGGCGCCACTTACGGGGAGGTTGGCCCTTAAGGGTTCCGTACCAAATATTGGTATTTGTTAGTAAAGTATACGCATTGATAAACATTATCACCTAATTTCAAGTTCATAGGTAAATGGGAAGTTAAAAAAATATTCGTAACAAAATTTTGTGACAGACGACGGACAGACAGATAGACAGACGGACTGACGGACACGTGAGTGACAACAATAGGGCTCCGTTAGGACCCTTTGGGTACGGAACCCAAAAAATAAACAAGAAAAACCAACAAAATCAAATATTTTTAGCATCTCATTTTGGCTTTTATTCATTTTCCTGAGCCCCGGTTTCCCGGAGCTTTCGCGCGTAGCAAATTTTCACACGAGTGCGCCAAAAGAATGCTGTCGGACAATAACCCACCTCAGCGAAGGTATCGAGATTAATCACGTAAAACACCGTAGTGATCCCCATGGGGATCCTGGCCCTCATCATCATGAACAACACAATCTGTCGAATCCGCTTGTCTGGACAGTTCTCCCACCTAGACGAGTATATCGCTTGACGAAATTTTTCACTCTGGAATGAATACCATTCTCATTAAATTATTTCTGAAGGTTTTTTTTAATGATTCCCGCTTTAAGAGGCCGTACACGAAATTTTGTCGATTTACGTGGTTTTACAGACGTGATTTTACAGTTAAAATAATATATTTCTAAAAGTTTGAGTGCACATAATGAAGTATCGTTTCAATTATGATCTAATGTATGGGCTAATTTTTTCATTTTTATTATAATTACGATTAATCGATCACAAACCACGAAGGTTTTGTGAATTTTTGCTGTTTGTAATATCACATAATTACAAATCGTATTGACGTCTAAACGGTATAAAAAAATTAGAATGTAGTGTTGTAAAAGTCGTCTATATAATGTATGAATCACTTTTTACCACTTTTATAACACAATTTTGAGCAAAAATAAATTCAACTTGGTCAAATTTTATAGAAAATGGGCAAAGAATTGCTTTTGATTTTGGCTATTTAGAACTCTTGTTCATAAAATTAAAACAGAAAAAACTAAACTTTAGTTCACCATAAATCTATTTCTTGAAAAAAAATTTAAAAATTACAAAAATTTGGCAAAAAAAAATCTTTTAAAACAACCCAAATCTCGACTTATAATACGCAACGCAAGTTTCGAATCTAGCTCATACTTTAGATCATAATTGAAATGATCTTACATGTTGTGCATTTAAACTTATAGAAATGCATTATTTTAAATGTAAAATCACATTTGTAAAATCACGTAAACAAGTGAAATCGGCCAAAATTTCGTGTACGGCGTCTTCATAAATAGAAGCAAAAGTCGAAGTTAGAAATAAATCTCGCGAGATTATAAAATCTGGATATATTGCGAATATCAATCTCAATTTCAAATACATTCCCTTTTAAAATCGATAGCTTATAATCTACTTCTATACTATCCTACTCATATTATAAATGCAAAAGTTTGTATGGATGTTACTCAATCACGCCAGAATGGCTGAACGGCACAGAGATGCCTGCCCAGGGGTTGTGGATAAATTTGAAACAGAGTTACCGCGCCCCTGGGCACTCAGGGCAGGAAAGGAACAGGGGTGGATTTTAGTCAGTAAGAATCTGACACGCCCTCCCGCTCCACCCAGAGCGGGAGATGTCATTGGATTTCCCACCCCACAAAAAAGGGTGCCGGCGCAGCGTCCCAAAATTGCAGCCGGCGGACGATAAAAAAAAAGGGAAACGGGGTTCGCCAAAAAATCTTATAATTATGCAGTTAAAATATCCCAAAAAGCCATACACAATAAAAAATACTGTTCTTAGCATAAAAATCATCAGAAACAACTCTCAACAAAATTCAAAAACTAAACGTGTGCAAGCTGGATTCATACTTATCACTTGATCCGACCACTCGGCTAAGCTAATGACGGTGGTAAGTAAGGAAAGCTGACTGACCTATTTCTGTCTGCAGGGTTTAAAGGAACCTAACCTAAACTGTCCGTGTTAGGGTGCCCTAGGTACCCAAGCTTGCTTCGCTCGCTCTTGGGCTAAATTATCATCATTCGCCTGCCCTTATCCCAATTATTTGGAGTCGGCGCAACATGTCTTTTTCTTCCATACTCCTCTATTAGCCGTCATCTCTGCAGTCACCCCCTTTTTACCCATATCCTCTTTCACACAATCCAACCGTCGTCGTTTCTTTGGCCTTCCTCTACTCATCCATACACAAGACTTGCATCACATGCCCATACCACCATAACCGATTTCCACACAACTTTTCAGTCAGCGGTGCTACTTTCAGATTTCCTCTTATATACTCATTCCTAATTCTATCCATACGCGTAACACCACACATCACTGTTAGCATTCTCATCTCAGCTGCATGCAATTGCTTTTCATTCATGCCTTTTGTGGCCCAACATTCTGAATAATATAAGACAGCAGGTCTGACCATTGTTTTATAAAACACTGCGGGAGTCGCAGATAGTCCCGGTGACCTGCCGCCATTCGTCCAGTGTTAATTCTGTGTTTAACAGTCCGATCTATTTCGCCATCGCTTTGCACGAGTGAACCGAGTTACCGAAAATCGGAGTAGACTGGGAGAAGCGCGCCATCTAGCACTATAGTTTCAGAACTGGAGAGACCGCTGAAATCGCAGAACATGTATTCAGTTTTGGTTCTGCTGATTTTCAAGCCAACTTTCTCCAGTTCCTGTTGCCATTACTCCAATCTGCTCTTGATCTCAGGTTCATCTTCACCGACCAGAACAATGTCGTCGGCAAACAGCATGCACCAGCCACCACCTCCAGTATTTCCGACGTGAGAGCGTCCATAATCAACAGGAAGAGGTAAGGACTTAAAGCCGACCGTTGATGCAAGTCTACAGCCACACTGAACTCTTGGGCTAAGTACTAGTACTGCCGGTTCCCACCGACGTCCATTTTGGGTGCCGCCGCCGGCTGCGAATGCACTCCCTATAATTTATAATAAGGGAAGTACTAATTCCACGCCTAATAAGCCACTGGCAGAAGCTAGTTTACAATATATTAAAGTAAAATTGTAAACTCTTTATTAATTATCAAGTTTGAATGACGTTTAATGTACCTATTTGAAATGATCAATTCATAAAATATCACTCTCGCAAGATTTATTACAATGTTACGGTGACTGTAACTATCCGGTGACATAATAGAGGCTTTACGGTTTTTATTAACCCGTAGAAATATTGTCTAAGTCTTACCGTTTCCATTAGGAGGTCGCTGTAGTAACAAGGCATAAAGAAATGTAAAATGCAGCCAACAAAGAATGAAATAAACTCGACATTTATCCGTTTATCTCGCAAATCCTGCAAGAATTAATTATAATTTATTGTTGAATTGAATTAAGTATAATTCATCTTGTATTCCGCGTAGTCGGATTATTTTAATTTTAAGAAGTTGTGTATCATTGCTTTAGAAATGAAATCTTTTTAACATTAAATGAAATCAAATTAAGACTTGGATTACTTAAAAAAAAATACAACCAACTTCTAAAAAAAAACACAACAAAATGTAAAATAACTTTAATCCGTTGTATTGTTTTGTAAAAAAGATTTTTTAATTTTCACTTTTTAGTTGTTGTACCCCATAACTAAAACTAAATAGTAAATTATGTCCGAATTGATATCCCCAGAAACATGAAATTTGAATATACCTAATTAGTGAAATTAGGGTGTCTAGGGGTGAACTGTACAAATCTGTATACCCCTTCAGAACGTTTCAGCGTTATGTTATGTTTTGAAGTGGTGCAAACAAAGCAAACATGTGATTGCAGCAATTCCGGAAGGTTTGCTATCATTTATTGAAGAGGTCTATTGTCTATCTCCGAAGTTCTTCAACAGATCTTCACCAAAGGAGATCCGACAAAATTGACCCAGGCCCGGCGCAAAAGAAATGTGTCTCAAATTTTAGAGTAATAATAGTAGAAATACTGTAAAGTATCTCTATTGCCAGATTCGGTGGCTAACATAGTTTTTTTTGGCCGGTGAAGTTTCTTTTGCGCTAGATGTATACATTACATTTAACGACTGCATAACCCTTTCTGTGTTCTGTGTTTAACTAATATTGACAACCTGATTATGTTTTTTTTATATGTGGCATACTTATGTGTAAATGATAAATGAATGATAGTGATAAATGATTTTATTTTTGTAAGTAGGTTTTAACAATACTTTTACTTGTCATCATTTTTTTTTTGGTTAGTTTAAGCTAGATGAGACCGGTGTTTCTTAGCTGACTACCCTGAGAAGAAACACCGTAACAAACTCAGAGGTCAAAGTCTCTTTTAAAGTGTTCAAATCCATACAATATGTACTGATCAAATCATATGGGAACGATGTACATTAATGTCTGAAATGAGCTTTTGAGGAACCTGTCCAGACAGTGTAAGCATTTGTCAGTTATCGTGAAGCTCAACTCAGAACTTTGAGGAGCTCAACGAACCGACGAACAATACCAAAGTAAGCACATTTAGATAGGCTGCAAAAGTAGGTACTCAAACTGCCAATCGTAAAATCTACGTGAATATAACGAGTTACATAATTCTCGCATTCACATTATGCTATATGAGGATGAGGACCATGCAGTTTATTGTCTGTAATGGTCTTTTGAAGAAAGAACCACACATAAATTTGAGTGGACCTGTCCAGTCAGTGCAAGCATTTGTTAATAGTCGAATAGTTCAGCTTACAACAGCTATGTCTAAGGAGCTCAATGACTCGACGAATAATACCAAAGAAAGGACATTTGGGTAGGCCGCAAAAGTACTCAAGGACTATGTAGGTTCTCCATCTTTTTCCAGTAATTTTTAACGTTGTGTTTTCGAAAGTACAACGTTAAAAATTACTGGAAAAAGGAGGAGCAAAATAATAATAATAATAACCCACATAGTCCTTACATTTACAATGTTAAGTAATAAAAAAATACATATGATACTTTAAAAAGTAAATATTCATATCAAACAAAATAATAATAATAAGATGTCAATCAAAATAGTAAATAAAATATAATGCCATGTAGTATACAAATAAAAAAAAACAATAAAAATAATACTTAAAAAAATAAAAATATAATACTTTACAAGTACTTATATAAAAAAATGTAATTTGTGTATAGAGAAACGCACAAAGTACAAACGAAAACACTAGCTCATGTATATCATTGAAGCAGCTCAATCCCAAGCTTTTTTGTCCTCAATTCACAGCCGTATGTAGGGTTGTACTATTGTACTATATTTCGGGTCTGAGTACTGTTGAACCCAGATAGTACACTAAAATACTACATTCTAAAACCCAGATATCCGTGCACACCTCTAGCTATTCTAAATATACATACATAAGCAAAAACTATAATGCAAGTAATGCGTTTTTATATAAATAATGTACTTACCTACTTATCACTATCACTACATAGTATAAAACAAAGTCGCTTTCTCTGTCCCTATATCCCTATGTATGCTTAAATCTTTAAAACTACGCAACGGATTTTGATGCGGTTTTTTTTAATAGATAGAGTGATTGAAGAGGAAGGTTTATATGTATAATTTCTACCCGAGCGAAGCTGGGGCGGGTCGCTAGTATACAGATAAAAGTATGCCACATATAAAAATACATACTCAGGTTTATATTAGTTGAGCACAGAACACAGAAAAATGCAGTTTTTCCTTAAAAGTGTCATTTTTACATAGCGCTTATGAAACTTTACCGGAAAAAAACTATGTTAGCCACCGAATTTGGTAATAGCGATACTTTACAATATTACTCCTATTATTACTCTGAAAAATGAGATACATTTCTTTTGCGCCAGGCCTGGGTTTTTTTGTATGGGATTTGACGGATCTCCTTTAAACGGGACTATACCAGAATTAAATAAACTCTTTCGAATTAAATAAGGATTTTGTAAATCGTTTGACAATTGGCGGAGAAAACTGTGAACATGTATTATAAAAATGTATGTTCACAGTTTTTTGGTTTTACGGTTGAACATAGAACCTCTTCCTCTTTTGAAGTCTGTTAATAAACGGATCTAGTTTACTTACTTCGACTATTTGGAATGTAGTAAGCGGTAATAAAAATGTAGTCGCTTTCATATTGTATTCGTATAAAATAGAGAAGTTAGCTTTCACACGATCCACTAACCTGTAAAATAAAGTTCAGTTAAATTTGAATGTTAATCAAAAGCTTGATGAACCACTTCGCGAAAACTTCACCGTCATACTTGTAAAGGTCTTGCAGTTTTGAAATAATCTTCTTCAATCCTGCTTCTATTTCTTTGCTGTCTTTAGCTTCGACGAATAATTTACTGATGCGGCGACTTAGCAACTCAAGTTGTCCACATGTATGTAACATAAATATAGGTACCATAGGATCAAAACCTACGTACATTGATGACGCATAAGCATCGAATATAAAGGTTACAATGAATAAAGTCCAAAAAACTATTGTTAGACTCTTAAAGCCTTCTATTGGTTGAGGGTAAGTAAAGTCAAAGAGAGGAACTAGCTCGAATTCGCCCTTGCAATAATAATAAGCCATTAGGAAAAAGGCTTTAATCGGGAAGATGGCACTAGTGCCGAAACCGAACACTAGCCAAAATTTGCATACGGTAATACCTCTTTTAGCATACTGTACCACTATTTCCTTGTCTTCTTCAGACTCTTGGGCCGTTTCATAGTCCATTTCCACGATATTAATAAGTACTTTAATAGATTTTTCATGGTACAGGAGCACAATATATTTAAGAGTAATTGTAAAAGATACGATAACCATCGTGGCGTTCTTGCTGGCTTCAGCGATTTTACCGTTTTTAATGTCATGACAGAAGATGGAATACAAGAGGAAAACGCAACAGAAAAATGTATTTGCCATTATGATTGAGAATCTAACTTTCCACCATGTGTCCCGCGTGATTGATGGATGAGATCCGTTTAAACGCATAGAAATTGTTGCTATTTTAAATAATTTTTCAAAATTTAAATCAACCTGCTCCATTTTGGCAGCAGAACTGCGATTCTTGAGAATAACAAAACCGTTTTGAATATGCAGCTTTACGAAATGGAAAGCATAATGGATGTCGTAAGAATTGAAGTGATTTCTTTGTGAAAAAGGGCATGCTATTGACAGAGTAATAACACATTAACTAGCAAAACAATACTTTTCAAAAGTCTACACTCCGCCTGCGGCTTTGCTCTCCAAGATAAACAATTTGTTTTGACGTGACAACGTCTTATAAATTGGTTTGCCGGGTGACACTTCAAGAAACTGCGTTACGCTCCGCTCACGTTATGCGCTCACAATGAGAGCGAGTGAGAGGCACGCGTCCCTTCCACTCGGGCAACATTAAAATTATTTTACCACTCAAAGTCGTTGTCACGTAAAACTTTCGCCCGTATACCGACTTTACAGGCAACCAATTTTTTTTTTTAGGTAAACAACTTACAACAATTTTCCACTTTATTTCTTTTAAATAATAGGTAATTGATCACTTTGTCAGACCAGACAAGCAATTAGTGTCTACGGGCTAATTACACTTTTCTCTTGTTTGTATACTGGCAAACCAATCTTGTGTAGGTACATAAATAGGTTTAATCAATTTAAGGCACAAAATAATTTTCATGACATATTAAAAACAAAACCCGAAAAAAAAAGAATACCTAACACCCTTATTTATAAAACTCGTTAACCATTTATGCTTAGTTTAAATTTCGGATTCCAAATTTAAATTTCCGTAGAAAATTTTGAATTAGGAACCTAATAATCAGTGTTTAAACTAATCACGTGGTTATTTTTCTATACTAATATCACTAATATTATAAAGAGGAAAGATTTTTTTGGTTTGTACCGAATAAGCTCCGAAACTACTGAGCTGATTTTAACCACATTTTCACCAATAGAAAGTTAAATTATTAGCGAGTAAAATAGGCTACTTTTTATTCCGGGAAAAATATCAGGTCCCGCGGGACAGGTCACGGGAGCGAAGCCGCGGGCAAAGTGCTAGTTAAAAATAAGGCTCTAAGTTTGCTAGAACGTGGCAAGCAAGATTTAAACTGAATTTAAAAAAAAATGATACATGCCTAACATTTTTTTATTGTATATAGATAACTCAATCATTTCCATTCGTGGAAGAGTATCAAGCTTATCATTACCATGTATCTGACACAGTAAACTACATCGTCCCTATAACGTCGCAGCACGCACCCCCGCATTAGGCGCTCAATTGAATTATGGCTGTCATCAATCAAGCTTCGGAAACATTACTGAAACTTCTTATTTTGTCGTCAAACCGATTATGGGGAAATGGCTTGTATTATGGAATTTTCACGTCATATACATCCTTTGTATTGTGGGTTGACCGGGTAAATTCTCTCAGGGTTTCAAAGGGGATTCTGCTCCATATTGGAAAATTATATAGATTGGTTGGCACTACGATCATTAATCTCACGTTCACGATGCGTGCTGATGTTGCTTACAGAAATACAGACTCTAATGATGATCAATCAATACATATATTTAGATACCATTAATAGCATTAAAAGTTGAGTAACACAAATTTCTTTTCATAGATCTTTTAAGAGGTTCTGCCTTATACAAAATGTTGTCTTTCTTGGACAATTTTAATCTATAACTTTATAGATTTTGTATAAAGTTTAAGAATGGTAAACATTTTAATGGGCGTTCAACCGTCTGTTTTACAATGAGCTAGGCACATAAAAATGGCAAGATAACGCACGAAAGCTTATTTTTGATAGGCCCATAAAACTGTATCAGAGATTGTAAACACGTAGGTATCGGATTATCATAGGAAAGGCGGCTCTATATTTTTGTTCGTCAATTTACTTGATCAGGATCGAAAGGGCACAATATTCCGTGGAGACCTTAGGAAGGAGAAATATATGGGTCACGGCTTCAGGACATAAACAACTATCGCAAATTCATGACACATTGGCACAGTAATGAACCATGTGGATGATAAAAGGAGCTGATGACTATGCGAGTGTTTTTATAAATATCGACATATAAAGGACGAAGCTTTTGGAGAATCTGTTGACATACGAGTAGTCCATAATAATATGTAGATTGATTATGAAATCTGTCGTCGAAGAGAGGCCCATATTTTTTTAAACCACATAGAGCATTTCTGATAACATATGTTTGGTCCATTTTATACAAAGTAGTTAAGTAACAAATCCCTGGTACTTTTGTATCATTCAGTTGATCAGTAACAAGTGTAGTTGTTAGGTATACACAAAAAAATGTGTCAACATTTCAAAGTCCATTTTCAGTAGTCCCCGAGATATTCTACTTTATATTTGTTCATTTGTATTCCGGCCGCGGCCCAAAAGACCCGCTGCTGTCTTGAATTCCTTATTTTGAATCTCGACATCTCTTTTTTTAGAATCTCTAAGCCAATTTATGGAAAAGATAACAAAATGAAGAGTGGTATCTAATGTAAACATCTGATGTTATTCTCCCTATGACGGTTGGAGTACATAAGGTAATACTGATATGCGGAAGGTAGAAACCACATTCTCCCTTGTATAGCTGCTTTAAAGTTAATGTAAAAACGCCTTACCAAATTTTGCTAAGCGGATTCGACATTTGCATAACTGTTAAATGCCCTTTAAAAGCGATGTGTTCGCGCAAAGTTGGGAAAAATATTTTGCGATAGCTTTTGCAAAGTTTTTATTACCGTTGCCGACGCCTCGCATGTTACCTACATTTATAAATAATATTTCCTGCTTTGTGAATTCGCCTAATGTTGTGAATATTTGAATTTATTTTTCGGTTCGAATTGGTACATTTTCGGCTGTATTGTTGCACTTATCTGCTTTAACAAATCTGACATATTTAAAATATTGATAAACGGTTTTTTTGCGAATCCTGTGCCCGTAACCCTTGAAACAAAAGGCATTTGTCAACCAAAATCAATTAGACTTGATCCATATCATGATTCGGCATAGACCTTGTTCCAATTCGCCTAAAGTGACGGTCGTCGACCAAGCAAAATGGGTCATCTCGTCAAACAGACAGCTTGATGGATCGCCTTTAGTCGGTCTGGGAGAGCGGGCAGCAGCTGACTCATTCCGAGGGCATTACCATGCTTTCGCTGTTACATTATTGAGAAGAGATCGTGACCGTAGGGCCAAAAAAACGATCACCCCGATAGTTCAATATAGTTTTCGCCCTTCGGAATGCCAAGAATTTTCAGCGGGTTAGATCTTGTGGATCGAACTTGTATCATGCACAAGATATCTTATCAAAACGATATAAGATTTTAGATTTGAGATTTTTTTCTTATCATTATTGTTATCTCTAAGTACCTATTTGTTAATAAAAGTTTTACTCTTCTTGTTGCTATGGAAAGTTACAGGATTTTGATTAAATATATTTTTATCAATGAAAAAAATTGCTTTGATTATAAAACCACCACGTAGGTACTCTTACAAAGGGGACAAACAGAAACACACAATGAAATAAAAAGAAAATATTTCTATTTAAAATATCTCAGACCACAAAGTCCATTGAAAGAAGTACCCATAGCTAAGTATGAACCTTTAGGGTGTAACAGACTTGGCGGAGACCTCTCGCGCCCGGCCCTGGTTCAGGCCATGGTACGGAGCGAGAGGGAATGGGAAGCAGTCTCCGCCTTCTGTGAAGCAGTAATGCTCGCGAAGGCGGAGGCGGAACGCGTGAGTGGCCCCGGCCGTTATCACCGCAGGAGAGGCATTGGGCGTAGGACGTCACGACACGGTCTCCGGCCAACGTAGACCCGGGCCCGCGGACGGCGAGTAATGGGTAGCTCGCCGTCCGATCAGCACCAGGCCCGTGAGTCGACGGTGCGTAGTGTTCCACGCGCGCCTCAAAGAGTTGTTGTCAGCCACCACTGACGGGGCCTATCGTGGCCGGTGCCTGCATGCCTAGGGGTAGCGGATAAATTCTCAACATGAGTTACCGCACCCCTGGGCACTCAGGCAGGGAAGGAACAGGGGTGGGTTTTAGTCAGTAGAAGTCTAACACGCACTCCCGCTCCACCCAGAGCGGGAGAAGTCATTGGATGATATCCCACCCAACAAAAAAAAAAAAAAAGGGTGTAACAGAAAGGTCATATTTTGAAAATTGTTTCTCCCCATCACAATGAACCTTCAAAACAAAAAAAAAAATTTGGAAATTATCCGACAGCCTTAGAGAAAGTTGATTTATTTCATGGGCAAAAGCAGTTTCTAAAATATGGCAACACCTTTCCGTTACACTCTGTAGAGATCCGGAGATCTGTCTTTACTTCGTGTCGATCGTAAAAACCTAGGATGGACACCGATTAAGAATAAAATTCAGTTATTTTTCAGTCTCATCAATCTGCCTAGCCTTTCCTCAACTATCATGGGGTCGGCTTTCAGTCTAACCGGATGCAGCTGAATACCCATATTTATCATGGAGCGACTGCCTCTCTGACCTCCACAACCCAGTTATTGGGTTATACGATATCCCTTGGTAAGACTGGTTGTCAGACTTTCGGGCTTCTGACGACCCGTAACGACTGTCAAAGATCCACGATTGACAGCTGGGTCCAACGGCTTAACGTGCTTTCCGAGGCACTGAGGAGTCTCGGCATGTAAAGATGGTCACCCATCCATAGACCAACCCCAGCAAGCGTAGCTTAACCTGATGGATCGACCCGTGCGGCTGTTATTACTTTAGCCACGAGCTACTTTGGGTCTCATATTAATATGAAATAAATATCGTCTGATACCTAAATTCCAGATTCAAAATATTTCATTAACCTAAATGGTTAATGAAATATTTTGCAAAACTATGTATCATTGAAAGAATTTATTTATACGAGTATACTGCAAAAAAATCTGAATAACGCCGATTTCAGTTTTCATTTCCATAAATATTGTTGCCTATAACTGTGTATCGATAAAGGTTGCTGGATAGTCACAAAAAAAAAAGATTTGTGTATATGCAATCATTATTTGCGGAACCCTTTGATGGATATGCGGTGTGTACGTCACAACGGGAACTAATTGAAGCGGACGCCGGACGTCGAGCGACGTCGGGAAAAACTGCAACACGATGGGAAAACTAAGGGTACGAATAGGTTTTTGTAGCAATCGTCTCGCTTGACGAGGGCTGCGAATGGGATGAATTAGCTGTTTTGTTTCTGGAATAGTGTGCATAGCCCTCGTGCTAAATGCACGTCTAAATTTAAAAGTGAAGACTAATAGTAGTGAGTGAATGCTGTTTCGTAGTCATTTTTCTTTCAGAATAGGTAATGGAAATGTATTCTTCTGTCAGCTGGCATGATAAATGCTTGGCTAGTATTTGGAACCTTTTGTTACGTGCCCAGCAGTTCAAGGAGGAGTAACAGGTGGTCCGATCTATTAATTTGTTCGATGCATTTTTATAAAAATTTATGACAGTGTTGAAATTTTAGATTAAAGAAACTGCAAGCAAAGGAAAGGATCTTACGAAATACACATTTTTTTTGTAGGTACTATATTAGTAAGAACAACATTCTTAATAATTGACTAAAATCTAACCTAAAAGACAAATGAGCAATTTATTATCTAACGTTGAAGATTATGTTAAAATTAAGAACATTGTCCTTTTGCACTTTGACACAAGACAACATAAAATTATAGTTTTCTGACATATGAATGTTAGTTTTGACACCAAAACTTCCTTCACGATAGGTACATTACTTAAATTACTATTACCTATTTACCTATATAATTAATTAGTTTATCAAAGAGCAAACACAAACCCCACCTGCAACCATTAAGTTGTAGACAAAACAACGCCATCACATCTCACTTAACATTACGCCTCGTACGTGGGGTACATTTCGAATTCCCTGATGACGCAACACGCTATTATAATTAGGCACCCGGTTCGTATCCGAGCCGCATCCGACAGAACAGATTCGGAAACGTTTACATGTATCTTGGGACTTCCACCGAGTAACCTTTGCTTTGTTCTTATATTTTACGTGAGACTTACAGTTTGACAATAAAATAGCTTTATTTTCCCTTCTACATTGTTTTTTAACTAATGAATAATGTAACCAACTTAGCAATTATTTATTTATTTATAGAAGGAAACCGAAAAATAGGTACAAATGTGATTCTTATTTCTACAGAAATCTCTTCCAGCATACCTGCGCAAGAGTTGGAAAAAAAAGAGAAATAGACACCGTGTGTAAGAGTAGTATGAGAAAAACTTTTTTACAAAAAAATAGAACCGACTTCCAAAAAAAGTGCAAAATAACTTTAATTTCGGAAGTCGGTGTTCCTGTTTTGTGTCTTCGTTTTTTGACACCGAAAAAAGTAAAGTATTAATTGATAAAGTTATTTTGCACTTTTTTTGGAAGTCTGTTCTATTTTTTTGTAAAAAAGTTTTTTATTTTTCACTTTTTAGGTGTGGTTCCCCATTAAACTGTTTTAACAATTCATAGACATACGATAGCAGCAATCGCGGTTGATTTGCTGTCAATTTTTGAAGAGTTCCGTTGTCTGTCTCCGAAACCCATCATCAGATTTTTTTTCAATTTAAATGGGACCATTTCTGCATCATGCTATTTAATTAAACTAAGCATAATATAGTTCACGAGTTTTATAAATTAGGTTGATGTGAAAACCTTTGTTGTAAAAGTATGTTTTATGCTTTAAGACGATAGCATAAAACGTGCTTGTACACCAAAGTAAGTATGTTTTATGCTTTATGTCGATAGCACAAAACGTGCTTGTTCACCAAAGAATAGTAGATGCTATAGGACGACCTACATTTGGTTGGCCAACATGAGAAATCCGGAGTCCCCTGAATGACAGTAACACCATTTAACTAGGACAAAGTACGGGATGTCCACTCTAGTTACTTTACAGAGTGAGAAGGGCTAATTGTCTTCTTTCGAGGGAGTATTTCCAAAAGTGGAGTCTGTACCAACTCACAAATAAGTTTCTCTGTGACAAAGGTAAGCGAACGTCAAATCCTATTAAGTTTTAACCCCACGAATGTGAATTTTGGCAGAAGTAAACTTTTATCTATACGAGTATTTATGGCCTTATTCCCAGTGGGGGTAAAGACGACGTGAAAAACAAGTTAGTAACTTGGGAGATAGACCGTTTGTAACTTGTTAACGTGATAAAATGTGTTTATTTTTTCATGCCTTGTTATTTATGAATGTTCTTATATAAGTAAAAATGGGTTTAACGTACTTTCTTTCTACCTTATTTATCTACTATTTTGTTCCTTTATGTACTGTAATTTATGCCCCGTGTATTTAACTTTGGTGAATAGCATAAGTTTGAGCATGTCATTATACTTATCGTGAGAATATAAGATTTAGGTCAATGTTTCGTGTGGTATAATAGTGACTAGTAAATACACTGGTGTACACATAAACTGCATCTCAGTATCTTTAGGGAACTTCCCAATTTTTTTTCCAAATTTCTGTTTTTCATACAAACCAAACCCGGTTACCAAACCCACCGGTGCGGTACGGTTTTCCAAACCGCAGAATGCCGCATGAACGTCAGCGCAGCCTTCGTGCAGCTACTCCAGCGTGACGTCATCATCATCAGTTCCTCCAAGCTCTTCAGCAACGAGTCATACAGTCAGCCAGTACACACGACTTCTACGGATATCCTGACCACCAGCATGCAGCGAACGCGCATTCCTGGTCAACATCCTCAGCTTCTTTCATCACCCTCGATGACGAAGACAAATGTCAAATACGACCGTTTTTGGTACTTTTGCTTACTACTTTGGATACGAAACACTTTGAGTCCTATTTCAACAACGTAAAAATACCTTAAGCTCTTTGTAACAAACGCAACATAGGATTTTTTAATGTTTATTTTCTACGCTTTGTTACGATTTTTTATTCAATATGGGCGCCACTTGGCGGCTATATACGCCTTAAGCGAGTGTTCGGGTCCGACGGGCGGTTATTCGCACCACTCGCTCGGGTTGGTCTCTTTTGTTTACACGGAATGTATATCTATTGTACCCACGTTTCCGGAGCGTCAAAACAGCTGAGAGTTAGTCGCTTACTCGCCGGCGGTGGGACCACTGCCTTATGCTATACTTGGTAACTGACAATAAAAAATATTTCATTTCTATATATTCTGTTGCCATGACTTAATTTTCTTTCAAATCAGAAACAGAACACAGGTTAACAGATGCCGTGGGAGCGTTTATATTTTTTCCATCTGTATGAGACAATATATTATCGTCAGTAATACAATAATCGCGTGTACCTACCGCAAGACGCAGCGTTGGAAGGTCTCCCACAAGGTGAACCTATGACCTGATGAAGGCCGCGGGAATCCACTGGAAGATGTCCAGCAGTGGACTTCTTTCAGTCGAAATGATGATGCGGATCAATACAATATTAATCAAGATATTTTATTCAGATCTCCCACAGTATATTTTCTTCCCGTTTGTCAAACTGTATGAGCCTTTTACCGCTATTGCAAACGGTTGTTCAAAATAACAATTACACTATAGAAGAAACATAATTATTTGTATTTTTTAACCGACTTCGAAAAAGGAGGAGGTTATCAATTCGGATGTTTGTATTTTTTTTTTTTTTTTTTTATGTATGTTCGGGCATAACTCCGTCATATATTGACGGATTTGCAAAATTCTTTTTTTGATCGAAAGGGGTTTATTCCGAAATGGTCCCATTTAAATTGAAAAAAAATCTGATGATGGGTTTCGGAGACAGACAACGGAACTCTTCAAAAATTGACAGCAAATCAACCGCGATTGCTGCTATCGTATGTCTATGAATTGTTAAAACAGTTTAATGGGGAACCACAACTAAAAAGTGAAAAATAAAAAACTTTTTTACAAAAAAATAGAACCGACTTCCAAAAAAAGTGCAAAATAACTATAATTTCGGAAGTCGGTGTTCCTGTTTTGTGTCTTCGTTTTTTGACACCGAAAAAAGTAAAGTATTAATTGATAAAGTTATTTTGCACTTTTTTTGGAAGTCGGTTCTATTTTTTTGTAAAAAAGTTTTTTATTTTTCACTTTTTAGTTGTGGTTCCCCATTAAACTGTTTTAACAATTCATAGACATACGATAACAGCAATCGCGGTTGATTTGCTGTCAATTTTTGAAGAGTTCCGTTGTCTGTCTCCGAAACCCATCATCAGATTTTTTTTCAATTTAAATGGGACCATTTCGGAATAAACCCCTTTCGAACAAAAAAAGAATTTTGCAAATCCGTCAATATATGACGGAGTTATGACCGAACATACATAAAAAAAAAAAAAAAAAATACAGACATCCGAATTGATAACCTCCTCCTTTTTCGAAGTCGGTTAAAAAATACAAATAATTATGTTTCTTCTATAGTGTAATTGTTATTTTGAAGAACCGTTTGCAATAGCGGTAAAAGGCTCATACAGTTTGACAAACGGGAAGAAAATATACTGTGGGAGATCTGAATAAAATATCTTGATTAATATTGTATTGATCCGCATCATCATTTCGACTGAAAGAAGTCCACTGCTGGACATCTTCCAGTGGATTCCCGCGGCCTTCATCAGGTCATAGGTTCACCTTGTGGGAGACCTTCCAACGCTGCGTCTTGCGGTAGGTACACGTGATTATTGTATTACTGACGATAATATATTGTCTCATACAGATGGAAAAAATATAAACGCTCCCACGGCATCTGTTAACCTGTGTTCTGTTTCTGATTTGAAAGAAAATTAAGTCATGGCAACAGAATATATAGAAATGAAATATTTTTTATTGTCAGTTACCAAGTATAGCATAAGGCAGTGGTCCCACCGCCGGCGAGTAAGCGACTAACTCTCAGCTGTTTTGACGCTCCGGAAACGTGGGTACAATAGATATACATTCCGTGTAAACAAAAGAGACCAACCCGAGCGAGTGGTGCGAATAACCGCCCGTCGGACCCGAACACTCGCTTAAGGCGTATATAGCCGCCAAGTGGCGCCCATATTGAATAAAAAATCGTAGCAAAGCGTAGAAAATAAAGATTAAAAAATCCTATGTTGCGTTTGTTACAAAGAGCTTAAGGTATTTTTACGTTGTTGAAATAGGACTCAAAGTGTTTCGTATCCAAAGTAGTAAGCAAAAGTACCAAAAACGGTCGTATTTGACATTTGTCTTCGTCATCGAGGGTGATGAAAGAAGCTGAGGATGTTGACCAGGAAAGCGCGTTCGCTGCATGCTGGTGGTCAGGATATCCGTAGAAGTCGTGTGTACTGGCTGACTGTATGACTCGTAGCTGAAGAGCTTGGAGGAACTGATAATGATGACGTCACGCTGGAGTAGCTGCACGAAGGCTGCGCTGACGTTCATGCTGCACGCTGTGGTTTGGAAAACCGTACCGCACCGGTGGGTTTGGTAACCGGGTTTGGTTTGTATGAAAAACGGAAATTTGGAAAAAAAAATTGGGAAGTTCCCTAAAGATACTGAGATGCAGTTTATGTGTACACCAGTGTATTTACTAGTCACTATTATACCACACGAAACATTGACCTAAATCTTATATCCTCACGATAAGTATAATGACATGCTTAAACTTATGCTATTCACCAAAGTTAAGTACACGGGGCATAAATTACAGTACCTAGAGGAACAAAATAGTAGATAAATAAGGTAGAAAGAAAGTACGTTAAACCCATTTTTACTTATATAAGAACATTCATAAATAACAAGGCATGAAAAAATAAACACATTTTATCACGTTAACAAGTTACAAACGGTCTATCTCCCAAGTTACTAACTTGTTTTTCACGTCGTCCTTACCTCCACTGGGAATAAGGCCATAAATATAGATAAAAGTTTACTTCTGCCAAAATTCACATTCGTGGGGTTAAAACTTAATAGGATTTGACGTTCGCTTACCTTTGTCACAGAGAAACTTATTTGTGAGTTGGTACAGACTCCACTTTTGGAAATACTTCCTCGAAAGAAGACAATTAGCCCTTCTCACTCTGTAAAGTAACTAGAGTGGACATCCCGTACTTTGTCCTAGTTAAATGGTGTTACTGTCATTCAGGGGACTCCGGATTTCTCATGTTGGCCAACCCAATGTAGGTCGTCCTATAGCACCTACTATTCTTTGGTGAACAAGCACGTTTTATGCTATCGACGTAAAACACAAAACATACTAACTTACTTTAGTGTACAAGCTCGTTTTATGCTATCGTCTTTAAGCATAAAACATACTTGTACAACAAAGGTTTTCACATCAACCTAATTTATAAAACTCGTGAACTATATTATGCTTAGTTTAATTAAATAGCGATTAGCGGATTCTAAATTCAAATTCTCCATGTTAAATTTTGAATTAAGAACCCGCTAATCAGTATTTAAACTAATCACAGGCTTTATAAATAAGGCACGTAGAGTTAAAAAAGGTTGATTAATAAACAAGCAGCAATTAAAAGCATATCATAAAGCTATCGAGCAATAGGGATCCACGGCCACACTCTGTATATGGGTCGTGGATAAATTCAAAACAGAGTTACCCCGCCCCTGGGCACTCAGGCAGGAAAGGAATAGGGGTGGGTTTTAGTCAGTAAAAGTCTGACACCCAGAGCGGAAGAAGTCATTAGATGACATCCCAACAAAAAAAAAAAAAAACGTGACCACACTTATAATATTTTAAATGCGAAAGCAACTGTATGCCACCTTGTCACGCCATAATAGCAAAAGAGATTCGTGTAAAACATGGCACACGAGTGAACCATGTCCTGGATTAGGATTTAGGATACTTTTTCCCAGTAGTATGTTTTCTTGGGATGATAAAACACTATTCATAATGACCATTCATAATTCTCTAATGAATATTGATGGGCATCATTAATTTTCTATATTGCATCTACTATTTTTGTCTCTGCATTACCCAAAGGTTGACTGGTAGAAAATTCCAGACGCATTAAGTCCGCCTCTGACTTGTGTGTGCATATAGGATTAAATAAATAAATATTCTTGCGGTCAAACCCACGAGCTGAAGCCAGAATTTAAAAAAAAAATGTTTATTCGTTAACAAAAATTGGTTTGACAATACTGAGGTTGACTTCTCCTTTTAAGTGTGAAAACACCTGTGCCAGGAGAGGCCGCACTCCCTTAGCTTGATTACATTTATGTATTTTATTAACTAGCTTATGAAATAAAATCTTCAGAAGATATTTTTACTTTTAAGTTCGAAGAAGAAATATGCAATAATGTGCAAATAAAACAAAGAACCTATCTACGTCCTAACGTTGCATGGTACATAAACACTGAAATGAAATAACATGCAAATGGTTTGTGGCATTTTTAATTTGTTGAAGGATCGTCGCATTCCGGCTTACTATGAAGGCAGTGTTTCACTTCACTAAATTGGAAAACTGCGAAATTCAGTACACTGTCGTGCAATTTTACAAAATGGCAGAAAGGCTACGATGGAACCGAAAAATATTAATCTTTCTCTTCTGAAATTATATCCTATTTTATTTCCTATGCCATTCACAATGAATGGTTATGAGATCAATCAACAACTACAGAGGCCATATAAATTGGTTGGCTTTCAGAAACCTGAGGCATGCGTCTTACTCATTCTGCAGTTACTGCAGTGTCTGCCTCTTACTGGAAAAGATAGACTACAACCTACAAAAACATCAAAGTACAAAATAGTAGAGATAAAATTTTCAAAGCTTTTTCTAGTTATAGAATAATAACCATTTGCCTGCTACTTACCAACTAGTGTTAGAACTTTCAAGAGAAAACTTTAATCGAATTTCTTTATCAACGATTGGAAATCGAAGGCCACAGTCTTAATGCTTTTATTATTCGTTTATCTCTATGCCACACTCAAACTGGTCTTTTGTTTCCTTAAACGGGAAAGGCGATGTCTCCATACAGACCGTACCGTCCATACGTGTTCATATTGTATAGAATGCGGCATTGTCTCGTATAGTCTGCGCAAACTAGTCGGATCCATATGTCTACCGCCGAACAGAACGTAATTAATCAAAACAGTCGGCGTTCAGTCTAGTGATTAAATTGATGAAGATTGTACGCAGCTGCTGTGCGCCGCCTGGGAATGTTGTCAAAGTGAGTCGTGAGTTACCCACCGCCTGACCTGAAGAGGGTAAGAGGTAGCCTTTGCTTAGGCAACTCTATGAATTATTATATCTCGAGATTTCCCTCGAGTCGCGCCTATATAATTATTATACAACGAACTTTTAGCTTCACATGTCGTGGAAAGCCTACTGAATTTCATGAGAGACGAGATTTTTCTAAGACGTTTTTTATCAAGCATATTGTTCGTTAGTCCGATAACTTTTATCAGAATAATAATTATGTCAGTTTGTCATAGTGCTATCAAGTTAGCTTGAGTTCGTTTTTAATGGCATAATTGAGTGTGCTAGCTAACAAGTGGCGGATTATTTAATTTTATGATTATATTTTAGACGATATATCTTTATTATTCTGTTTTACGTACGTTACATACACATATGTTAAGATTGTTGCATATAATTATATAGATTCAAGTTCTTCAAACTTAACAGACAGATGTGTTGCTGGGGAGTTTGTTGGCCACTTCTTCTTCACATCTAAAACACTAGGAAGTGGTGACGGGCGGGCGTTTGGGGGACTGTCTTTATGTAGAACTTTGACGTTCAAAAAGTGCTGGCTCTCAGCCTAGTTTGAATAAATGACTTTTGATTTTGATTTTTGAATATGATTTTGATTATGAAGTGGTCATTTTTATTTTTGAGACCAAAATTGCGTGATCATTAAAAAAAGCCGGCCAAGTGCGTGTCGGACTTCGCATATTTAGGGTTCCGCACCAAATCAGATTTATCAATATATTGGTATTTGATAATAAAATATATGTAGTAAAAAACATTATAGGTCAATGGGCAGTTAAAAAAATCTTCGGAACAAACTTTTGTGGCAGACGACTGATAGACAGATAGACGGACACGTGGGTGACAGCAATAGGGCTCCGTTTTTTTTTATTGTTTATAGGCATGCGTTTAACCACTATCTCACCTGATGGTAAGCGATGATGTGGTCGAAGATGGAGCACGCTTGCATAGAAGTAACCTATTCACTCTTGACTTAAAGACTCCCAGGTTTAGACCCTTCTAGTATGGAACCCTAAAAACGGTCCTTTCTCTATTTATTTGCACATCTCATTCAAGCTCAGACACGATAGTAGCCAAATCGATCATCTTAGTGTAGTCGATTAATTTATAGGACGTGGAACACGTCTCGTTATGCCTTGTCACTGGCAGAACGCTATTCGAAATAATTTGATGGAGTGACAACCGCTGTAGGTGTGGCACCGATTGATGTGCTGAATCAACCGTAAGAGCTAAATATAGATAAGTAGAGCACTGCGCGGGTTTAACTTGTTTAGGCAGGGTATTTTTAAGCCTTTTGCGCGGTAAAAAGGTTATTTATTTAGGGAATGTCTGCAAATACATTAAGTTTAATTTTAGGTAAAAATCTGATAGATATTTGTTTGATTAGGTGTGAGCTGACTCCAATGCATTTAAAGGTTACAGTATACTTTGCTCTACCCATACGAAAAATAAAGAAGTAGGGAATATTTTCAAAACTTAGTCCGCTTAAAATAGCTTTTCCCACATCTGTTAGAAAAGCAACGCGTTGCTAGTGCCGTATGAATTCTACAGAGCAACACTTAACTCATTAATTAGTTGCTATAACAAAAAATATTTTCTGTAGTTTAACAAAAACTGGCCAAGTGCGAGTCGGACTTCGAACATTAAGGGTTTGTATCAAATGAGGAAATTATCAAAGAAAAAATCTAATTTTTGAATATATTGGAATTTTTTGTTAAATTTACGTCAAAATAAACATCATCATCGTTCTTAGATCATTGGGAAGTTAAAAAATCTGAGGAACAAAATTTTGAGACAGACAACGGACAGACAGACAGACAGACACGTGAGTGACAGCAATGGGGCTCCGTTTGGACCCTTCGGGTACAGAACCCTTGATTTATTATTTTTAGTGTTCTTCTCATCGAACCTTTTCATTTGATATTAACATAAATCATGGGAATGCGTACAAAATAACTTGTCCGCCATCTTTGGGAGTCCACCATATTGGATTCAGTTTGACGTCACTAAGCTAACCATGCATTGTCATCCAAACTAAACATGTCATTAAAATTTCAGCTTAATCGGAAAGTGGGTCATATTTAACTTCTAAGATTTTTTTAAATATATATTTTTTTACTACAGGTGAAACTAATAAAATCGTATTTAAAACATCACGTTTCAACACCTACAAAACGCTAAACATCACGTTTCAACAACGTACAAAACGCTAAACATCACGTTTCAACAACGTACAAAACACTAAACATCACGTTTCAACAACGTACAAAATGCTAAACTTCATATTGTAGCACACTTTCAACATCTCATCGTAAGTGTCACTTCGCACGAGGTTCCTGTTAAATCCTTAACTTTTCCATTAAATACCTCTAGCCCGGAAAATAGCAAAAGTGTAAAGGTGAGTTTAGACGAAATTGTAAAGAGCAAGGAAGCGATTAATTGCTCAACGTTTAAAGAACCATAACATTAATAGCTACTTATTACAGTTCACGTATTACATCTAACCTTTCCCAGGTTAGATTTAATACGTGAACTGTAATAAGTAGTTATTAATGTTATGGGTTTTTTGTGGGGTGGGAAATCATCCAATGACATCTCTCGCTCTAGGGTAGAGCGGGAGGGCGTGTCAGACTCTTATTGACTAAAACCCACCAATGTTCCTTCTCTGCCCTGAATGCCCAGGGGCGAGGTAACTCTTTCGAATTTATCCTCAACCCCTGCGCAGGCATCGGCCATGACGGGCCCCGTCATGTTTGCTGACAACTCTTTGAGGCGCGCGTGGAACACTACGCGCCGTCGACTCTCGGGCCTGGTGCTGATCGGACAGCGAGTTACCTGGTGCTCGCCGTCCGCAGGCCCGGGTTGTGTTGTTATGTTATGGCTCCGTCATGAATTTGGTAACGTTCACAATAGTTTCAACGAATTTCAGGGACGAACATGGAGCAGATGCAAACATGCTTTTATGTGTCAGACAAAAAATATCCAACAGCAAAAACGAATGAAATCAAAATGAAAATCGCATGATTTTCTGAGAAAAGTTAGTCGCTATGTAGATTTAATTTTGCTGTTTCCTGCTTTTCCCGAGAACTATTTTCCGGGAATCCATTTTAGCTCTATTTTCCTTGTTTCTGTGGTGTAAACTCGCCTTTACGGAACGCTAATTACGATGTGTAGAGTCATCCTGAAATTACCAACCACGCACATTGTCACTGTGTCAAATTGTATACTCTGTGATGTCAAATTGGATGCTCTGTAATTTACCGGAAAATGTTTAGTACAATGTGTCTATCAAGCTGACAAATGAGTTGATGACGTTATTATTTATTTATTTGGGAAACAAACTGTATGGGGTTTATATTTTACTAGCGACCAGCCCTTTTTTTTTGGGGCTGGGAAGTCATCCAATGACTTCGTAGGGCGTGCCAGACTCTTATACTGACTGTAACCCACCCCTGTTCCTTCAGTTGCTTGTGCCAGGACCGCGGTAACTAGTGACCCGCCCTGGCTTTGCAAGGGTGCAATTTTTTTTTATTGATTTTCCAAAAAAATCCATCATACAAACCTTGAACACAACACATAATGAATTAACCAAATAGGTGCAGCCATTCTGAAGTGATTCAGCAATTGGCAAATATTCATTCGACAACTGATTTTTATTTATGGAACATGGATGGTTATAGAATTTGTGTAGGTAGTATTGTATGAATTTATGTCTTAAATATGGTATTTTTGGTTTGGGCTGTAGAAACACGTGTCTGTATAAACTTAATATAGCGCGTGTAATTTCAAGGCAACTAAAAACACTCATAAACAATATATTTTCCAACAGAATTAGGGCTGTCATTATTAACTATGTAACAAAAAACAGGAATATTAATTTTCATATTCCTTTTCTTTGAAATCATATTCGTTATTTTATTACTGACCTTTAATAAACTTAAAATCTCTTTATAAAACCACCGTACAATCATTTTTCGTTCTCGGCTCGCACTGAGTGATGACTCGAAAATATTTGTCGTAGGTACTTTATCATAATTGAAATCTGTAAAAGAAGGTGCATTTTTAGTCAACTTCATTTACTTAGAGGTTTTCTCAAAAAATGTGACGCTAAAAATAACCTGGCAGTAAGACGTAAGTATTGATGTAGGTATGAAAATATGATTAGATAAATATAAACTTAATAATAAAGCGTCAAAATTAGTTCCTATTGAGTTTTACTGTTAGCTGAATAATTATTTATGAAAATAAATCTTCTATTCTATTCTATTCTTATCATTTTCAACCCGAACCCTATCCAATACACAAACACTTTGATGAACTATTTTCAACACGTATTTCTTTTCCTGAAACTTAGTTTTCCATTACAGCTTGTTCCGGTTGGTTGCACTTGCAACAAAAACAAGCAAAGAAACACTTTAGAGGTAGTACAGCATACGATGAATGAAACAAACAACATAGTAAGTACACTATATTCTAAACTAACAGTTTCGCACAAGTACAAATTATCAACCGAAACCTTCCCGATGAATCACTCTGTCTATTGGTGAAAATTGGTTCAGTAGTTTTTGAGTATATCGCGAACGTTAGACTCGGCGGGGGACTTGTATTATAACATATAATGATACATTTACATGTACATAGTTGGTACACTAACATACTAAATACACTGGCATGTACAAACTACAACTTAGTCCAGCCCTTATTGACAGCGAATAAGATGCGGCAAGGCATGCAATCACCCAAATTGAGTTCACTGTTACAGATAGTTCCACTTCGCTGCGAGTTAGTCTATCATTTTACACTCCGCCAGATGTATATAATCCATGTCAAATTATTAAAATATAAGATCCAATAAACCCTCAATTATTTATTATTATAATACCACTAATTACAATTCTCATATTATTATGAGCTACTTGCAGAAATAGTTGTACTTCGCTACGAGTGCCTATCATTTTACACCCCGCACAGTAATTAACACCACACCACACCGTCTTAGAATAGAGTCGTAATTTATTTACAAACCCATAGCCTTGATTAATAATAATATAATTATAATTCACCGATACATGCTAAGGGAGATTAGTTAAAGATTAAATTAGGAGATCAAAAGGGGTTGTGTTGTTCCTGGGAGTAATCTGGCTGAATTGTTACGAGAGGATGATGTTTGTCATCACAATAAGGGTATCCTCCTGTGTTTCTTTTTGTACAATACTTTCTATTAAACAACAAGTACTTAACACAATTTTTTTTCTTCTTAGAACAGCTTAAAAATTTGTTACTAAACGATGCAGCAACTGCATTTCAAATAGCGTGATGAGGACATCTCGCTAGCTACTTTGTACGCGCGTTACCTAATGTGTGTATACTTTTTGTGTAACTTGATAGTTTCCCCTTCCACCAGATTTTAAAGACTTCCAAATTACTTAAATTTTAATTGATTTGAAAAATTTCTTCTATTTTTAACCGACTTCAAGAAGGAGGAGGTTATCAATTCGGATGTTTGTATTTTTTTTTTAATGTATGTTCGGGCATAACTCAGTCATTTACAGACGAATTTGCAAAATTCTTTTTTCTTCGAAAGGGGTTTATGGCGAAATGGTCCCATTTAAATTTCATATAGATCTGATTGATGAGTTTCGGAGACAGATAACGGAACTCTTCAAAAAATGACAGCAAATCAACTGCGATTGCTCCGATCGTATGTCTATGTAGTGTTAACACAAAAATAAAAACTTTTTTACAAAAAAATAGAACCGACTTCCAAAAAAAGTGCAAAATAACTTTATTGTCGGAAGTCGGTGTCAAAAAACAAAAACGAAGAAACAAAACCAGAAACACCGACTTCCGAAATTACAGTTATTTTACACTTTTTTTTTGGCAGTCGGTTCTATTTTTTTGTAAAAAAGTTTTATCGATTTTATATAAACTTTTTGTTAAAATAATTTAAATACTAATAGAGTAAAATGCTATATTGGATTGTCATTACAATTCAGGCATCATTATCATTATCGCGAAGCGATAGCGTTTTATGCCAGTCAAGAGTGAATAGGTTACTTCTAGACAAGCGTGCTCCATCTTCGACCACATCATGAGATAGTGGTCAAACGCGTGCCTATCGCAACAATAAAAAAAATAGTAGTAGTAAACTCCTATTTCAGCAGCCATGCAGCCAGCCAGTCTTGGTTTTTAAGTTTTCTCATTTTAATTACATTTATTTATTTAATTAAAATAAATGTTAACATTTCAAAGCAAGCAGATTTCTACATTACATAAGGAAGACGTGCCGTCATTTTCAGAGTGACTACCCGAAGAAATTGTGAAAGAAAATCAAAGCTCTCTAAAAGTTTCCAAGTTCAATGTGCCGTCAAAAATTCGGAATCATGACAAATGTTTCAGATACATTTGCTGAACACAAGTCGCGTGGCTTGAATCACAAATCCTCCCTCAGCGCAGATAGACGGAGTGTCAAAATCCAGCAATCAGAAGTACCACAATGAGAAGCCGGCTTGTATCTGTACACGCGAAATAAGCTCACACAGACAAATTGAGAAGCCGACGCTTTTTACTTCATTTAATGTCCAAAGACGTTCCGTTTATAACCTTTCAAAGTCTAAGGTTACGATGATGAACGTCAAAGCATCAGGTTAAATAAAATCTCGTAAGTAGATAAACAGTGCGGATATGAAAAGTTGGGGCAATTTGCGAGCCACAGAACTTGCGGCCGGAACCGGTGGCAACAAGAGGTGTTAAACTTTTAATTAGTTCGACAACTTTCAAAGAAGCATTAAGGCTTCCTGGCCGCTTGAGCCCGACCTTTTGTTTTTCACTTTGTATAATCAATGAGGATTTTTTCAATGAGGACACTTTGCATTCAAAGAAGTTTTTATGTTGAAAAATGTGTTAGTAATTTCATTGTAAACTTTGAAATATACGACGGAAGGATAGCCAGAATAGCTGAACACGTAGGTATGCGAATATGAGAAAATCAGATTTGCAAAATGCGCCTCGAGTGGAATTTTTCAAAAATATTCTATCGACAGCTGTTGCATGCGAGATTTTTGATACGGAATTCAGTCGCAGAAACTTTGCCACACTAACTACTGCTAACAATGCCGGGTATGTAGTTTTTAGTTTGTTGAAACTTGATATTTGCTCACTGTTTTATGTGAGCCGATTGAGAACTTCGACTGAATTCTATTTTATTAACCAATGAAAAAAAGGAGGGGAGCTTTATTTACATAAACTAACCAATTTTGAGTCGGCGCTAAATAATAAAATGATTAATTACGTAGAGCCTTCTTCATTTCTACGTACATATAAAATTTAGATGATTAATCAGTTTAGGTAATGTTTGGCGTCGACTCAAAATTAGTTTATATAAAATTTGATAGTTTATTTAAATATACTCAAGACTTAAAAGGTTTATTTATTTTGTGCCTTTTTCGTCGGTTTAATTGATTTTAAAAAAGTTTTTTTTTCTTGTTTCTATAAAAAACTGCACAGCAATTTCGGGGAATTAGATACCTTAATGTTGTAACCCACTCCTGTTTCCTACAAACACTGTTTTAGAGACTAACAGGAACACTAGTGATGTGACCCAGATACCTAAAGGTCCTTTCCTAATTAGGTCTATGTTAGGCCCATTCCCAAAACGAAAGTGCTATTAAAATTTAAGTAGAGTTTTATTACCCTTGTTAATGTACTATTCCGAATTAGCTACGGTCTTATACGTTATTTATTAATTAATTAATGTAATGTGTCGGTGTAAATGGAAGTATTTTAAGTCGTTAGCTAAATTTTAACAAGGAATTAAAGGGTTGAGTAAACAATAACCGTTTTAGATGGTCTATTCATTATAATTAATTGAAATTATAAATAAATAAATCCGTTTTAGATGGTCTATATATCATACTAAATTGAAATCACACTATATCACACTAATATATTAAAGACGAAAGTTTGTGAGTGTGTGTGTTTGTATGTTTGTTACTTCTTCACGCTAAAACGGCTGGACCGATTTGGATGAAATTGGTAAGTAGATCGCTTATATCCTGGATTAACACATAGGCTACTTTTTATCCCGGTCTACGCTTGTGAAACCGTCAAAATAAATAAAAAATAGTAAGTATTTAAAATTGAAAGACAGATAACGCCATGTACGCGCTAGGCGCGGTGACTCTAAGCCCAAAATCATATTTAAACATAAATGTCATAAAATGATCCCTCAAATACCAATTTCATTGATATTAAATACATTTATCTGTGTTTAATTTTAATTCAAAGTTCTCCACCTCTAAAACACACCCGTTACCCGGGGGTTGAGGATAAATTCGAAACAGAGTTACCTCGCCCCTAGGCACTCAAAGGCAGGAAGGAACAGGGGTGGGTTTTAGTCAGTAAGAGTCTGAAACGCCCTCTCGCTCCACCCAAATATATAAATATATATATATATATATATATATATATATATATATATATATATATATATATAGATAAATTTTCGTGTTAGAATTAAATTGAAAAACTAATATTTTTCGTGCTAAATTAATGTTAAATGTGCCTAAATACGACAGATTTAGTTATAAATAATGCGCACCAGTGTTTGTGAGTTGTTTCGTTGCAAAAATCAATGAATAATCATTAAACTAGTTCCAGCTGTCATCAAACGGTAGGATTTGAAACCATCACATAACCCGGGGAGTATTTGATATAATTAGTTTTTGATTCTAAGCCATTCCTTTTATACATATTGCACATTATCGTGTCAAATCCCGCCTCAGCGAGCTTAGTGTTAAATAACCCTTTTAGTGTAGGTATAAAATTCATGCAGAAACATTTACAAAAAATAAAAATAAAAATCGTGAATTACTATCAATACCTTAGATTAATCATTGTAATTAGTGTAGCTAATTAAAATTGAATGTTTTCTTGTAAGTCTAATAACTGGTTATAGTCAAAACAATCAAAAATTTGAGAAAGAAACCAGATTTAATAAAGAGTAGTAGTACCCTCAAACTTATTTTATGTCTTTTCCCCTTTAATTTTTATATTTTTTTTTCGTTTACTAATATTAAAATATCAATTTAGTAGGTAATACATATTTATTTAATAATTAAATTAACATTCCTAATTGAGATTAATTCCCTTTTTGACTTTAATTTCTTTTATTTTAACCTTCTAATCTACTTGTCATCCTAGATACTTATTATATTTATCTGTCCCTTCCTCTTTTTTCTTTCACATTCTTAGCTGTCTCTTCTCTCATTCCAGGGTGCCTCTTGGGTTGGCCTGTCAACATGTTGCCCCGTAGAGCTGCATCCTTTGAGGAAAAACTGAAGGCTACGTTAAAAGAGTTAGGATCTATTAAGGAGCAGTGCAATAAGCTGCTTCAGGAAAGGGATGATAGTGAGAAGGAAATAGAGCTTATTAATCAGAAGAACACTGATCTAAAAAAGCAGTTGGCTGAACTTCACACACAGCATATGGACGTACTTGACCAGCATCAACACCTCCGTCAAATTGTGTCAAATTTCCAGCAATGTAGTGACACCCATGAACTGGCTTTGAGACGCATATCTGAGCTTGAGCTTGAATTAAGCAAGGCCCACAACACTTTAAGCCACTTAAAATCTCTTAAAGCCGGTGAAGAGTCTGCGAACACCTGCAGCCTATATGATGAGTTGGTTGGTAGCGGGTCCGGTCCCATATGTGTTGAGCCAATAGTAACAATAGATTTAACTGATGACACCATCACCAAATGTAACTTGTTAAATAGCCACAACAAAATAAAGAAATATATTAAAATTAATAGATTAATTAGAAAAATTAAAAAATCATTAAAACATCAAAAATTAAACAAAATAAATAATAAACTTAGACAAAACAAACTTAATTTATTGCAAGAATTAAAGGATTGAAATAGTGAATTAGAGCTTTGTAAAATAATGTATGATAATGACACTCAGCGCCTTCAGAATGAACTGTTTGTTAGGGAATATGCTCTAAACGATATTTTTAATAAATATGAGGCTTCTCAACAAGATCTGAGTAAGCGCATGCAGGAGGCCAATGAATTGGTTGACCTGGTTACGTACAATGCAGAGAGGTATGAGTCTCTGACAAATAACCTGTCTTGTAACTGTGCATGCTCTCAGGCACCACAGCCTCAGCACATAGCACCCAGACCCTCAGCGGCTCAGCCTGTCGATAGCTGTAGTGATAATCTTAATATAAATAATGTGAATACCACTACTTATGTTTTTTCTGACAAATTTGGTCAAGGTTTTGGTACTGTTTTGAACCAGTGTTCACAACATAGTATAATAAATAATTGTTTACCCGGTGCCAGTTTTAGCCAATTAGTAAATAATATTAGATTGACAAAAATACACCCCAGTTCAACTATTATACTATTGTGTGGGGACAGTTTAGCTATTAAGAAAAAGGATGTAATTGATTGTGTCAATTTGATGTTACATCTCAGTGAGACAAATAAGATTAAATTTATTTTCTGCGCTTTGCCTTATTCAAATTATTTGTCTGATGAGCAAAATAGGCACATCTATAATTTAAACTTGCTTTTTTATAATAGGACCTATCGTCACAGTGACGCTATTTTATATTTTGATTGTAATCAATTTATTACTGATTACAAACTAACCAATACTAATATGTATTTATCACCTAGTAGTAGGAGACAAATTGCTAATCTTTTAGCATACAATATACAGCGTGACACAGGTACATGTTGTGTACCAATGATTACAGTTAGTAATAATTCTAAAATTTCAATTGATACCCCTAGTTCTTTAAACTATTAGATGCGACAACGGGTAAGCCTCATAATATGTTGAATGTTGTACATCAAAACATGCAAGGTCTGTCCGGCAAAGAACTAGAGTTATGTTTATTTATAGAGAACTATGACGTTCAGGTTTTATGTTTAACTGAACATTGGTTGAAAGAACATGAAGTAGTTTTTATTAATGATGATTATTTTACTGTACAAAGTGCATTTGTAAGAAAAAATATAATTCGCGGTGGATCATTAATCCTTGTTTCAAATAACTTGAAATGCAAACAACGTTTAGATTTAGTTAATCTTTCCATCGAGCACATTGTTGAGTTGTCTTGTGTTGAACTTGAGCGATACGTTATAATTTGCGTTTATCGACCCCCTTCTGGTGATTTTGGCCTTTTCGAATCGGTAATGGAGGATTTAATTAATAAAATAAAATCAAGTAATAAAAGTATAGTGATATGTGGAGATTTTAATGTTAATATTTTAGATGATACTTCATTAAGTGTCAGGTTAATCAATCTGTTTAGGTCTTATAATTTAAACAACTTGTTTTATGAACCTACTAGGATTACGGCATCCTCATCGACTTGCCTTGATAACTTTTTTAGTAATTGTAATTCAGAAAAAAATTTAGTGTTAAGTGACTTAACGTCTGACCACTGTGGACTATTAGTTAGCTTTCCTATGCCACAAAATAAAAAGCCGCTTAAAATAGAATGCAGGCCTTATACGGTAAGCCGTTGTAATAAGTTTAAAAATAATATAGCAAATAAACTTACACCATCTTTAGTAGACAACGATAATCCTAATGAAATCTATAGAGCCCTTTTTGATGTTGTGCAAAAAGAGTACCAAGCCATTTTTAAGTCTAAAACTATAGACGTTACGGGTACCTCCATTGGCTTCAACCAATGGGCCACTGCTGGTATATATAAAAGTAGAGCGAGACTATACGAGTTATACGGTTTAAAAAGATATAGGTTCGATACTCCTTTTCTAGAGTATGTTAAAAAATATTCTAAATTGTTTAAGAAGATTTGTGTTGCTGCTAAATCAAAATTCTTAAGCGAGACAATTAAAAATTCTGATAATAAAATAAAAGCCACTTGGAAAATAATAAATAATGAAACGGGAAAGTCGGTTAAAAAAGTAAATCAGCTAGAGATTCTATTCGAAAACAAATTAGTTAGTAAACCAGCTGACGTAGCTCAGGCATTTAATGAGTTTTTTGCCAACATACCTATAACTACAACTCGCTTCTTAAATTCATCCCCGTCTAAAGCTGAAAGTCTTTTGAACGGTAGTGTACCTAAGTGCAATCAATCATTTAGTTTTGAGCATGTAACACCACTTGACGTAGTTAACGTTTTTAACTCTCTAAAATCAAAAAACACAGGTGATTACTGGGGCATCTCAATTAAACTTTTGAGTGATATAATAGGCATCGTAGCGCCTTATCTTGCTGTAACTTTTAATAAATGCGTGGACTCAGGAACTTTTCCTGATCTCATGAAGTGTAGTAAAGTCATACCTCTATTTAAATCAGGCAATAAAAATGATATAGGCAACTTCAGGCCTATTTCCATCCTGCCTGCATTTAGCAAAATTTTTGAAAAGTTAATACTGAAGCAGTTGCTAACATATTTTAATGTAAATAGCCTCCTTCATAATGATCAATATGGCTTTACAAAAGGTCGATCGACTACAGATGCGGGTGTTGCTCTCCTAAAACACATATTCAACGCATGGGAGAACTCGCAAAATGCTATCGGAGTTTTCTGTGACCTCTCCAAAGCTTTTGATTGCGTACACCATGACACGCTTTTGCGTAAGCTGCGTCATTATGGTCTCCAAAACGAAGCTCTAAATGTAATTGATTCATATTTATGTAATAGGTTCCAATGTGTAGATATCAATGGTGTTAAGTCTTCCGGGCTACCAGTTCATTTAGGTGTGCCTCAAGGCTCGATATTGGGACCATTCTTGTTTTTGGTGTATATTAATGATTTACCATATTTTTTAAAGGGTATCTGTGACGTAGTACTGTTTGCAGATGATACCTCTCTTATCTTTAAAGTAGATAGGAATAGAAATGATTTTGATAACGTAGATAGCGCTCTCTCAATGGTTACGGATTGGTTTACGACAAATAACTTGGTTCTTAATGCTAAGAAAACTAAATGTATAAAGTTTGCCTTACCTAATGTTATAAATCTAGGACCTAATGTCATCTTAAATAAAGAAGTGCTTGAAACTGTGGACTCGGCAGTTTTTTTGGGTATAACTGTTGATTCCAAACTTCAATGGGGCGCACATATATCAGGCCTATCAGGAAGGCTCAGTTCTGCCGCCTACGCCGTCAGAAAAGTTAGACAATATACTGACGTTGACACAGCACGGTTAGTCTATTTTAGTTATTTCCATAGTGTTATGTCTTATGGTATTCTTTTGTGGGGTAAAGCTGCGGACATACAAAATATATTTGTTTTACAAAAACGTGCTGTACGAGCAATCTATAGGTTAAGGTCAAGAGTTTCTTTACGAGAAATTTTCAAAGAGATTGGAATTCTCACGGTGGCATCTCAATTCATTTTTGCAAACATATTATACATTAGACAAAATATACATTTGTACAAAAAGACCAGTGATATCCACAATTTTAACACCAGAAATAAGTATAAATTTCATGTTCCTTCCCACCGTGTTCGTAGGGTTCATGGTTCGTTTGAGGGTCTCGGTATCGAATTTTACAATAAGCTACCCCGTTCTTTTCTTGACTTGCCTTTTAATGCATTTAAAACTAAAATTAAATCTAGTCTCTGTTCGAAAGCATACTATTCCATCAACGACTACTTAGAAGATAATAATAGTTGGTCGCTGTGTTGAACGCAAGACAATGTTACACTTGATGTTCTTTCTCCATATTTAGCTTATGGTTATAACAGATTATATGAGTTCATATAATAATTGTCTACCAAATTTAGTGTGATGGCCCTAGTTCATCACTTGTGGCTTCGAATCACAGCCCTTTGATAGTTTCAATCTTTGTTCTTGTAAGCAGGCACACCAGTTATGTATGGAGGCTTCTTTAATTTGGTTTAGTGTTTATGCTTGAGTTGGTTTTTAATGGCATGATTGAGTGTGCTAGCTGGCAAGTGGCGGATTATTTTATTTAATTTTATGATTATATTTTAGACGGCATATATTTATTTTTCTGTTTTACATAATGTTAAGATTGTTGCTTAGAATTATATAGATTCAAGTTCTTAAAACTTAACAGACAGATGTGTTGCTGGGGAGTTTGTTGGCCACTTCTTCTTCACAGCTAAAACACTAGGAAGTGGTGACGGGCGGGCGTTTTTTGGGGGACTGTCTTTATGTAGAACTTTGACGTTCAAAAAGTGCTGGTTCTCAGCCTAGTTTGAATAAATGACTTTTGATTTGATTTGACCCAGAGCGGGAGAAGTCATAGGATGATTTCCCAACCCACAAAAAAAAAAAAGCCGTTATAATACATACAAGAATGTATATATGGCTGTCTCGTGTTTTCTTCACACACACCAGAGCGAATATATAGAAAGAAAGAAAGAAAAAGTATTTATTTGCCACAAATACGATACACAAATAGACATACAACAATATGATATTGTTTAAAAACACACACCGAAGCAAATACCTGAAGCGTGGCTGCAGCCCACGCCTCCAGTCACACATATCTACCTTTTAATTGCTGCCTACTCCTACTCTATTTATATATACTAATATTATAAAGAGGTAAAAATTGTTTGTAAGTTTGTATGTAGGGGGTAATCTCCGGAACTACTGAAACGATTTTGAAAATTCTTTCATCAGTAGAGAGCTACATTATTTTTGAGTGCTATAAATATTTTCATTTGAGGAACTCGGGGCTAAAGTAATAACAGCCGCACGGGTTGATCCATCTGGTTAAGCTACGCTTGCCGGGGTTGGGGTGGCCATCTTCACATACCGAGACTTCTCCGTGCCTCGGAAAGCACGTTAAGCCGTTAGTCCCGGCTGTCAATCGTGGATCTTTGACAGTCGTTACGAGTCGTCAGAAGCCCGAAAGTCTGACACCCAGTCTTACCAAGGGGTATCGTATTACTCAGTAACTGGGTTGTGGAGGTCAGATGGGCAGTCGCTCCATGTAAAATACTGGTATTTAGCTGCAACCGGTTAGACTGGAAGCCGTCCCCAAGACAGTTGGGAAAAGGTTAGGCAGCTTGAGGCAGCTTGATAGACTATAAATATTTTCACGAAGACGAAGTCGCGAGCGGAGTGCCAGTTATCCATATTTTGCTTTGGTATTTCGTTGCCAAGTTGATCGGTTTACAGATGTGACTTAAGGCCCCTCTCGCGGTCCAGTGGCGCCCTCATTGAATAAAAAATCGTAGCTTATCACAGAAAATAAATATTAAAAAATCCAACTTCACGTTTGTTACAAAGAGGATAAAGAATTTTTACGTTGTTAAAACAGGTCTCAAAATGTTTCGTATCCAAAGTAGTAGGCAAAAGTGTCAGAAATGGCCGTTTTTGGCACTTTTGCCTACTACTTTGGATACGAAACATTTTGAGACCTGTTTTAACAACGTAAAAATTCTTTATCCTCTTTGTAACAAACGTGAAGTTGGATTTTTTAATATTTATTTTCTGTGCTATGCTACGATTTTTTATTCAATGAGGGCGCCACTGGACCGCGAGAAGGCCCTTAATGCAGATAATAAATTATAATAAACTAATAATGTCTAAGAAAATTTCCTGGAAGGACTCGTTGGCCTGTGGGACAGTAATGGTAAAGCAAAAAAGGAAAAAAAAACAAGCATAAACATAATTCAAAAACACATTAATCATGAAAGTAAGTTGTTTCTGAACTATGTGTTTGGTGTGGCGTGTAAATAGCCTGCACCTCATTTGCGTTGTTTTTAAGAACAACAAAATATAGCGGTACAAAAATAAAATGAAAATTAAATCTGTATTGATGAAATCCCTGAAACACTTATACTAATACAACGATTTGCAGCAAAAAGACCACGTACACGGACGGTAAAATCCTATTTTATTTTGTTTGCTATTTTATTCGTATTGAATATTAAAAAAGGCAATGTACGCTTCATCAGTGTTATTAAAGACATTATAACGATTAAAGTCCCAACTAGCCCTCATAAATTAACAGAACGCAGTAAGCCTGCTGGTTTTCATACCTAATCACGGCCAGTAATCTCGCTAAATACTTGGCATAGCGTTCAACCGTTCAGTACGCGTCCAGCAAAGCACGTCCCCTCAATAGGTCATGGCTAATCTGGCATTTGGCACGCATAAAATGTTGAGTTGTGGTCTAGCTATGTGATCGTTCAAACTACTTGATATTGTACGAACTTTATTAATTTACTGACTTTTGCCAGCGGCTTCGGCTCCGCGTGGAATTTGTACTTCCCTCACTATAAATTATATCTTATGTGCTATTCCAGACTATAATCTATCTCTGTTCTCTGTACACTGTACGTTACATACACATATATTAAGATTGTTGCATATAATTATAAAGATTCAAGTTCTTCAAACTTAACCGACAGATGTGTTGCTGGGGAGTTTGTTGGCCTTCTTCACAGCTAAAATACAAGGAAGTGGTGATAGGCGGGCGTTTTTGGGGACTGTTTTTATGTAGAACTTTGACGTTCAAAAAGTGCTGGCTCTCAGCCTAGTTTGAATAAATGACTTTTGATTTAATGAAATTTCATCCAGGTCCGTTCAGCCGTTCTGGCGTGATTGAGGAACAAATTTTTTTTGTTCAGGATCGTGAACGTTACTAGACGATTAACTATACATTACTTAAAAGTATTCTACGTGTAGTACTGCAACACTTACAACCATAACATAATATAGAACATTTAAAGGGAAGGTGTGTAATTAATTATAAATTAATCTATTATAATAAATTAATCACAGTACGAATACTAGAAGAAATAAAATTTTTTAAACATTGTGATTACAATTAAAATGGTATATAATAATAATAAAAAAAGAAAAAGTAAGTAATAATAACACATTACAAAGATGCATTTAATCAAATTAAATGAAGGGTAAACAAATAAATTAAACCAAAATAAAATAAATTAATCTAAAATAAAAATTAAATTAATGACATGAAATTTTACTTGACATAAACTTTAAGTAATTATGTTAAGTTATGATCTGAGCTGTGCCCCAGCAGTGGGGACATTAAAAGGCTGATGATGATGATGATTTTTTTTTTGTTTTTGGGGGTTGGGAAATCATCTAATGACTTATCCGGCTCTGGGTGGAGCGGGAGGGCGTGTCAGACTCTTACTGACTAAAACCCACCCCTGTTCCTTCCCTGCCTGAGTGCCCAGGGGTGCGGTAACTCATTTTCAGAATTTATCCCTAGGCACATGATGATGATGATGATCTGGTATTAGAATTGATAATATGACTTAGGTAATGTCTGTATACCTCTATGGGTTACATAGAGGTGTCATCTAAATTTCACCAGTTTAAGTCCCATGTAGATAGTAGGGAGCGAGGTGGGGTGGGGGGTGCGAACTATATATATTTTTTTACTATGCACAAATCTAAACCCAATGCTGCTACTGTCACAATCACTGACAATCACTTTGCGCAACCTGGAAGCCAAACCCAAGATCTCATGTGGAGGTAGTAGTAATTAGTTATTAACCTTCTTATGGGTTTTTTTTTTTTTTTTTTTTTTGGGGGGTGGGAAATCATCCAATGACTCTTTCCGCTCTGGGGTGGAGCGGAAGGGCGTGTCAGACTCTTACTGACTAAAACCCACCCCTGTTCCTCCCTGCCCTACGCGCCCGGGGGCGAGGTAACTCTTTCGAATTTATCCTCCACCCCCGGGCAGGCACTGGCCGTGGCAGGCCCCGTCCTTTGCTGACAACTCTTTGAGGCGCGCGTGGAACACTACGCGCCGTCGACTCTCGGGCCTGGTGCTGATCGGACGGCGAGTTACCCGCTACTCGCCGTCCGCAGGCCCGGGTCTACGGTGGCCGGAGATCGTCTCGCAGCCCCCGGCGTCTCCTGCGACGGCTGCTGCTGGGGGCGCTAGGGCGATTCGGTCTCTGTTGAATCTCCCTAACGTGTGCCGCCTCCCTCTTCGCGAGCATTACTGCTTCGCAGAAGTTGGAGACGGCCCCCCATTCCCTCTCACTCCGTACCATGGCTTGAACCAGGGCACGGCGCGAGAGGTCGCTGCCGCCTATCGCATCCACGAGGACACGGCGGTGTTCTGCCCAGGCGGGGCAAACCTCCACCGTATGCTCCACCGTGTCCACGGGGCGATCCTCGCAGTGGAAACACGCAGGGGTCACCTCCGCCTTGATACGACACAGGTACCTCCCGAAACAGCCATGTCCGGTGAGCACCTGCGTCAGGCGGAAGGTGAGGGCGCCATGGCGCCTCTCCAGCCACTCCTCAAAGAGGGGCACTACCGCCTCGATGGTGGCGTGCCCAGCGCTGGGTTGCGACAGTCGCTCTCTCCATGTCACCATGAGATCCTGCCGGAGCTCTGTCCGCCGAGCCGCGAGTTGTCGCGGCAGCGGAGTTTCGCCCCGGCGTTTAGCCTCCTCGCGCCACTCGTACAGGTGCGCGAGGATTTTTGCCTCCAGATCCCACGGTGACAGTCCGGCAAGGAGGCTCGCCGCCTCACGGGAGATCGTGCAGTATCCGCGGATGATGCGGATGGCCATGACCCTCTGGGCCGCGTTCATCTGGCGCGTTGAACGCTGCGTCAATGAACGCGCCCACACCGGTGCCCCGTAGAGGGCCATGGACCGCACGATCCCCGCGTAGAGCCTCCGGCAGGAGGCGTTTGGCCCCTTCAGATTGGGTAGGAGCCGCTTCAAGGCGGCCCCGGCCCTGTCCAATCTGGGAGCCAAACGTCGAAAATGCTCGACGAAGTTCCACCGGCTGTCGAGGACGAGTCCCAGGTACTTCATCGTACCCTCGACGCCGATGCGAACCCCTCCTACCGTGATCTGGGAACCCTCCGGTGGCTCGTTCCGATAGCCATGAAAGCACATGGCCTCGGACTTGTGCAAAGCCACCTCGAGTCCCAGTTGCCGGATCCTCCCTATGACTGTCGCAACCCCGCGTGTCATACGGTCGGCCGCCGCCTCGTGCGACCACCCCTGCGCTAAGACTAGCGTGTCGTCAGCGTAGCACACTACGCTGACGCCAATGGGGAGGTCGCAGCGCAGCACCCAGTCGTATCCGATGTTCCACAAAGGCGGCCCCAGGACCGATCCCTGTGGAACACCGCACGACATCTCTCGCCGGTTCCATTCTCCCTGATGACCGGGGTAGATGACGGCTCTGTCCGTCAAATACGCCTCGACTACGCGACGGAGGTAGGGCGGCACCCGGTGATACCGGAGTGCCTCCACTATGCAACTCCAGGGCAGGGTGTTGAAGGCGTTGGAGATGTCCAAAGACACCGCCAAGACGACCCTGCCCCGGGCAACTGCCTCCCCCGTCGTGAGGGCTCGTACGCGCATGATGGCGTCCACCGTGGAGCGCCCCCTGCGGAAGCCGTACTGGCTCTCCGCCAGATCCGGCCCCACCCGCACCATCTGCCCGACGAGGCGGTCTGCAATTACTCTTTCAAAGAGCTTGCCCACCTCGTCGAGCAGCACAATGGGCCGGTAAGCGGACGGAGAGTCCGCAGGGCGCCCCACCTTCTTGATCAGGACCAGCTTCCCCGTCTTCCACCGACGTGGAAACTGGCCCCTCTCCAAGCATGCGCTTAAAAGCCCTCTGAGTCGAGGCCCGAGAGCCTCTTGCAAGGCCAGGACCCAGGCTTTCCCATGAAAGCCATCGGGTCCTGGGGCGGTGCTTTTGGCGTTCAGCCTACGCACCGCCGCTCTCAGCTCTACCTCGGTCACTTCGGGAACGTCGTCGTCGTCGGGTTGGTCCGCGTCAGGTACCGCAGGGGGCGGAGCCATAGGCGGAGGGGTATGTTCCCCTCGCGAGGGGAACAGAGCGCTCACCACGCCCTCCACGAGCTGTGGCCGGAGACTCTGCGTCAGCGGGGGGGCCCATGGGCGGAGTTTCTCCCGCACCGCTTTGTACGGGCGCCCCCACGGGTCTCTGTTGAGAGCCTCCAGCGACTCCTCGCGGGCCGATTTCTTGGCCCGCAAGATCTCCGCTCGGAGGGCGGTCCTCGCCGCTCTGTACCCCTCGTATAGCTCCGCCTCGACGGCTTCCGTTTCCGGCGTGCGGTTACGGAGCCGCCTGCGATACCTGGTGTACCGGCGTCGCGCGGCAATACACGCTTGGCGTAAAGCCGTAAGCGCCGCCGACCACCAGTACACTTGGCGCCGAGCACAAGGCCGGACCCGGGGCATTGCCACGTCGCAAATCTCGGACATGGCCTCCTGGAACCACTCTGCCTCGTCGTTTATGTCGGCAGGCCTGTCCGGTGATGTCACCCAGGCCTGCACGATCGAGGCTTCCAGGAGTAGCTCCCGGTCCAGCTGCTTCAGCGACCAACGCGGACCACTCGGGGTCTGTCGGACCGGCGCGCTGGAGGTCTGGGCGGAGACGTCAAACCGGATATACCGATGATCGGAATACGTCTCCACCTCCTCCATGACGTGCCAGTCAACTACGCACGGTGACAGGGCGGGGCTGGCGAATGAGATATCCACCACCGATTCGCCCTGCCACCGCACGCACGTGGGGACAGAACCCCGGTTCAGGTTGACCAGGCCCGTCTCTAGGGCCCAGTC
The DNA here is from genome assembly GCA_951329385.1 of Polia nebulosa. Classification (NCBI taxonomy): domain Eukaryota; kingdom Metazoa; phylum Arthropoda; class Insecta; order Lepidoptera; family Noctuidae; genus Polia; species Polia nebulosa. Next base: position 23,406,000 of record OX589596.1, on the reverse strand, counting down.
CTCCGCCATCCTCCCCCGTGTGTCCGTGTACCGGGAACCCCAAGCCAAGTTCTTGGCATTGAAGTCCCCGAGGACGAGCACAGGGAGGGAACGGTACCCGACGACAACGACGTCTCTCAACTCCGCGAGAGAGATTTGGAACTCGGCGAGAGATCGGTTCGGGGAGAAGTACACCCCTACCACTACTATATCCCCGAACCGTGCTGCTACGCAACCCCGACCTCTCTTGACATCCTCAAGGGTCGGGGTACCGGCGGCGGCCGACGAGATGATGGCCACCGAGCCGTCCAGGTCCTCCACCCAGTCATCCCTGGGCGGGACATAGTACGGCTCGGCGACCACAGCGACGTTAATCGACCACTGCGCCATGCTCTGGAACAACAGGTCCTGAGCAGTGGCACAGTGGTTGAGATTCGTCTGGAGGAGGCGTAATGGGGCCGTTATTGGCATTCCATTACAGCCTCCTCCTGAGCCCCCTGTGAGGGTCCCGCCGCCGCGGCGGTTGCGGCGGCGACGACGACGGCTATGGGGGCGGCAGCGGCGGAAGCGGCGGTGACGGCTGCTGCGGCGGTGACGGTGACGGCGGTGGCGGAGGGCTTGGCCTTGCCTCTGGTCTTGGCCTTGGCCTTGGCGGGTGGAGCGCAGTGGTTGCTCCCAGCCCGGTGATCGGCCGGCTTGCCTGCCGCCGCACATACCATGCAGTGCGGCGCGGCGTTACACGAGCCGGCCTTGTGACCGGGCTGACCACATCGGAAGCAGTGGTCACTGCGGTCCACCTCCGAGGTGCACTTAGCCGCCACATGGTCGCCCACATGGCAGCGGAAACACCTCAGAGGCCTGGGCTCCAGCAGCTTAACCTGCGCTGAAACCCAGCCCACCAAAAGCCTCCGGCCCCCCGCGGTGATGGCTCGGGCCGCCGACACGGGGCAGCTCACCGTGATGGTTTGCAGCCCCGCAGTGTCAGGATGGATGGTGCCCGCCCTCACCTGCTCAGCAGGGCACCCTCCAGTCCTGGCAACAGCGGCCACCACCTCACCCTCCGTCACGGAGTCGTCCAGGCCCATAATGCGGATGTCAGCGCATTTCGTGGGCCTGGACACCCGGGCCTCGTCCACCAGCAACGCCCTGATCCTTTCGGCCAGGGCGTCAGCGGCTGGGCCGCTGGAGGCACCGGGGACCTCCAGCATCCGGGCTCCGGTCTTGGTGACCTTCACCCGGACGCCGTCGGCGCACCCCACCTCTTCGAGGCTCACCGCCGCCTTCGTCTTTGCGAGCACGCTGCGGTAGGTCACGCCCCTCTTAACCGCCTCCGGCTGTAGTGTGATCACTACAGCTGCGGACTTCGGGGCGCGGAGCCTAGCCGCGGCGGCTCGCTCCTTCTGCCGCTTGCGCCTCTCTCTTCGCTTGGCCGCCCTTGCCGCCTTGCTCGCCTTCTTCTTCTCCCCGACCACTTGCCATTCGGCAGCCCCGGTCGCAGGAGGTTCAGAAGGCGGGGCAGTCTGGGGCGGCCGCCTTGTCGCCTTTGCTGGGACCCTCCCAGGTGGCTTTGGCGGCGCCTTTGGCGCCTTCATCGCCTTAGACGGGGCCGGCCCCGCGGGCTTCAGCACTGCCCCGCGGTCGGCCCGTCCCGCCGCACCCTTGGGCGCAGCAGCCGCGGCGGCGGCAAACGAGCGCGTTTGCCGCTGGCCCGAGGCCGGCTGGCTCGCCGCTAGCGGAGGGCGCAACACAATGCCCTCCAGCACGGAGAACCGCCTGTTGAAGGCGGCCAGCTCCTGCCGCACCAGGTCGAGAACTTGGTTCTCCGCGGCGGGCAGGGGCTGACTCGGCCCGTGCTGGAGCTCCTCCTGCGCGTCCCTCCGGTGACCTCCTCGGAGCTCGGCCAGGTCCGCCCGGAGCTTCTGGTTCTCCTTAACCAGAAGCTCCGTAGTGGCGGTCAGGCGGGCGACCTCCGCCCGCAGTTTGGACGTCTCGTCCAATGCAGACGGAGGCCCGCCGAAACTCGCCTCTGCCGCCGCCACTATGGAGGCCGTGGCTTCGGAGGTCGCCCTGTTTCTGGATGTGGGCAGCCTCTTCTGCACCACACCCTTAATGGCGGCCTCCACGACCTCCGCAAGCCTGGCCGCTCGCTCCGAGTTGGAGCTAGCGGCGTCCGGCTCTCCACCCGAGGACCCAGAGGCCGAGGCACAAGACCCCAACGCAGCGGGGTGGCGCGCCTCCTTGGCGAGCCTTGCGGCTCTCCTGCCCGCCTTGGTGGCCTTGCTGGGCCTCCGGATCGCTCCTCCTCCCCTCCGACCGGTGGGGATCTTGGGAGGCGGGGCCATCACCTCTACATCAGAGGACGACTCCCCGCCATCCCCCGACTTGGAGCGCTTTTGGTTCCGGAAGAACCGCGAGCATTCACCCACGACTCCCCCGGAAGCACCCACTTCCTCCTCATTCTCCGGACTCCCAGAGCCCGGAGCTGCTACCAGTGCTGCGCCGGACTCCGACGCAGCACCACGCTCCACCTCCTTGCCGACTTCAGTTTGGCTATTATCGCCCGACCGCGGCTTGTCGGGCGTCTTATAGCTGAAGGAGATCATCTCCTGGAATGTAGGAGATGATCTTGAGCCTCCTCGGCTCTTGCTGTCGGGATTGTCCCCGACAGACGGATCCAGGTCGTCGTGTGTAATCGGAAGATCAAGCCCGCCCCCCCCAGCATACGAATGGGGGCGTGTCTGGGAGTCTATTACTTTAATCTTACTTTCCATTGTTTCCTTTTAAGGGTGAGGTCCCTTTCTCCCCTAACTCTACCTCCCTATCTTCCTCTAACATATCGCATCTGACACATTCACTCTCTCTCATTCACTCACTCACTCACACACTCTGCCCTTTTGGGCCCTCCCTAGTTTCGACGCCACTCTCAAGGTCGCATCTGATGAACAGATGCGTACCAGAGAGCAGCGACGAAGATTCCCCCAGGTTCCACGCCGTTAGGAGGCTCGAACAGCTTGCTCAAGCCTCCCAACGGCGCGGCCCTCTTGTGAGGCGCTAGCATCCGGACATCCCTCCGGTACGCATCCCATAGCCACGCCTCCAAGCTTAGGATTGGGTGGAGGTCGCATCCACTGGCAGTCGACGATGATCGACTGACAATGGACGCGACCCCCGGTGTGTTCCTCTTAGTCGGGCCTCTCCCCTGGAGCCTTCCGGCACAAGTTAGTCACTCATGCCGGAAGTCCCCAGGATCATGGAGACCCATAAGCCCCACCACGACGGCAACGTGGAAACACTCGGTGGGGAACCTTCTTATGGGTACAGGAAGGTTAATAATACACGTTGGTCTGTGAGACCACCAAAACACTCAATTGTGTTTTTTTACTTTATAATCAATAATGGCATTTGTACTTTCCGTTAGCTGCCGCATTTGTTGCTTTGTGACCCAGTGTCTCAGTGTCATTTTTGGGGACAATCGGTCTGTGGGACCGACGCGGGTATAGGTATCATAGTGAGATTTTCTGATTGTGTAAAAAATGTACTTTTGATTGCATTTTGTACACGATTACGAAAATCTCGCTATTTTTCAGAGAATTTTACAAAATACCCCTTCTCAGTAAATTAATTGTAAATTGTTAACAAAGTGGATCTATCTTGTTCACGATATTCCCTAGTTTCAGAAAACAATATCATTTTAGTAAAATGTTCTGGATATTCTATTATAAAATTGCGTTCCAATATTTCGGTCTGAGACCGTGTACGAGTATAAGTGTCACAAAATTAATTGTAAATTGTTAACAAAGTGGATCTATCTTGTTCACGATATTCCCTAGTTTCAGAAAACAATATCATTTTAGTAAATTGTTCTGGATATTCTATTATAAAATTGCGTTCCAATATTTTGGTCTGAGACCGTGTACGAGTATAAGTGTCACAAAATTAATTGTAAATTGTTAACAAAGTGGATCTATCTTGTTCACGATATTCCCTAGTTTCAGAAAACAATATCATTTTAGTAAATTGTTCTGGATATTCTATTATAAAATTGCGTTCTAATATTTCGGTCTGAGACCGTGTACGAGTATAAGTGTCACAAAATTTGGTGCAGGTATAGGCAGGTTTATAGGATATATTATGTAAGACAAAACTTAATTTAAAGCCAGGGTTATTTGACGTGCCTTGTTTTGACATATTGATGGTGGTCCTACGCGTGTAGAATCTATAGGTAAAGTTTGGAGGTTTGATTGAAATATGACACGATATATACGTAACATAATGTAGCTACCTGTATTTCATGAAGTAAGGTAACCTATCATCAGTAATCTTTAGTAGGATGGGAACAAAGTTTCACTTTAAAACTGACTGTAAAGATATTAATTGCGGAAAAGACGATTTTCGGCTGAGAGCAGTGGTGGCCCAGTGGTATTGGCCGCGACTTACAAGTTGTAGGTCGTGTGTTCAAACCCAGCGCCTGCCTGGGTTTACTTTGTGTAAAATTCTTTCATCACCACTGCTCTCAAAACGGTGAAGGAAAACATCGTGAGGAAACCGGCATGTCCTAGAACCAAAAATTCGAAGACATGTGACATCCACCAATCTGCATTGGCCCGCGTGGTGGATTACAGCCCACACGCTCTCACAGAGAGGAGGCCTGTGCCCCAGCAGTGGGGACATTAAAAGGCTGATGATGATGATGATGATGACGATGATTTTCACCTGATTTCTAAATTGAGTATTTGAAGTTTAGTAATAAGGATGATTTCTAGGTACAAAAATAATAATTCTACATATTTAGTCCATAGGTTAGATTATCAAAAACGGACACATATTATTTGCTTTACCAAATAAAAAAAATACAAAGAGGAATGAGGGTCGCGGATAAATTTGAAATGTGAAAAAGAGTTACCGCGGCCCTTGGCACAGGCAACCGAAGGAACGAGGGTGAGTTTTAGTCAGTAAAAGTCTGACACGTCCTCCCGCTTCTAGAGCGGGAGAAGTCATTGGATGTTTTACGTCACTTGTGAGTAAAAAGTGGTACTTACATGTTTTACATAGGTGTGACGTTACGCGAAATTTCAACGCATTGTATCGTCCTCATGTTTTGTTTACGTGACGAAAGAAAAAATACCACGTATGTATATTTTTTTAGTCGTTTACCCTATTGTCGAACTTTAGTTTAGCTCAAAAATTTGAAAATCTTTGGCAATAAACTTGAGTTTGATATGTCTCTAAATTCACAATTCAGAAATCGGTCCTTAAATTAGACCATTTAAGTTAATGTTTGTTCAATATATAAACTCCTTATCAAACTTAGCTGTTCTATATAGAAAGTCCCGAAAAACAAGGGCTCTTAAAAAGAGAAGGATTCCAAACCTGGACTTGCTGCTTTGAAGATTTATGGACATAATATACAGGAGTAGAGAGTTAATGCCTTAAGGCTTCCGAGGCAAATAGTCATATTATACAGAAAGTTGCCAACCCGTTGTCTATATGAACATTACGTGTACAACATTATATTTATGTGTGCCTATTATGTGTTTAAGACATGATATACTTATGTACCTACGATATTACAATGAGATGTGAGAGGTATTTAATATTATTGCCATCAAAAACAGTTCTCATTAATGGAGAGTAGACTGTTCTTTACCAAAACATGTCCCCAAGTCAATCTTTTAAAATATAATCTATTTATTTATTTACTAGTTTCTGCCAGTGGTTTCGCCCGCGTGAAAGGGAACATAATGCCGAAATAAAAAGTAGCTTATGTGCTATTCCAGACTATAATCTATCTCTGTGCCAATTTTCATCCAGATCCGTTCCGGCATTTTGGCGTGATTGAGTAAAATACCACCATCCATCCGTAAAAACTTTCGCATTTATATAATAGTTTCGTCAACATTAAAATTATAAACATTTGCAGGAAAAGGTAACAGGACAAAACAAAAATTGAAATGAATAAACATGTCAAAAAAACATTACGCAAAAAAGTGCATTGAACTAAGTTATAAAGGCTGTAAGGAACAAGATACCGCAAACTTCGCGAATAGGTTACACCTAATGCCACGAATAAAATTATGATAGTTATTAATCTGGGTAATGATCGGTTACAGAAATTGACATTTTTGAGCGCAAAATGTATTGTAAATAATGCGATCTCAACGCTCCGCACTACTACCTATACTCGCGCCAGCCGAGCGCACCGCGCCGCCCGTATGTATTAGGTATTAGGCCGGCGACGTGAATGAACTCTAGCGAAACAGCTGTATACGTATTTTATTTACATTGCTGTTTTAGGGTAATTAGAAATTTAATTACTTTTTAATTAAAACTCTCATTGGTTTGGATAGGAATAACGATTTTGAATATTCTAAACTGCAGAAAAATTAAAAAAATTGAGAAAAACGCCGACGATAAATTCCAACGCTAGAACACCCGGGCCTGCGGACTGCGAGTAGTGGGTAACTCGCCGTCCGATCAGCACCAGGCCCGAGAGTCGACGGCGCGCAGTGTTCCACGCGCTCCTCAAAGAGTTGTCAGCAAACAAGACGGGGCCCGTCATGGCCGAATCCTTGCCGGGGGTTGAGGATAAATTCGAAAGAATTACCTCGCCCCTGGGCATTCAGGGCAGGGAAGGAACAGGGGTGGGTTTTAGTCATTAAGAGTCTGTCACGCCCTTCCGCTCCACCCTAGAGCAGGAGATGTCATTGGATGATTTCCCACCACACAAAAAAAAAGGGGGTCCAGAATCATGTACTGAATCACTGGTACACGTATGTGCATTTATGTCCCTTACACGGTGTATAGAATCAAATGAAGGGCAAACGGTTATATTAAATTAAATATTAAATTATGATAAACTAACGGGTATCGTAATAAGAATAAATTGTTTAGGTATATGTTTGTAAAAAAAGGGAAATAAGAATCCCCTAGCCTATCTTAAACCTATATATGTATACTAGCTGACCCAGCAAATGTTGTTCTGCGATAAAAAAATGGGGGGTGGGGGTAGGAGGATGAAAAATACTTGACGACCTATTCTGATACCTACCAAACTATAAAAAAAAAAAACATTAAAATCGGTCGATCCGTTTCGGTGGAGTGCAACCACAAACACACGAGACTTTTATAAATTAGATAAAAAGAAAATGAGAAACACTGTTTCGATAACAAACATTCTTACATTGGTAGTAAGCTATAGGTACTACTAGCTTCTGCCAGCGAGGAATTAGTACTACCCTCATTTTAAAGAATAGCCGATGTGCTATTCCAGACTTCAGACAATCTATATCTGCGCCAAATTTCATCCAGATCCGTTCAGCCGTTCTGGCTTGATTGAGTAACAAACGTCCAACCTTTTTTTTTTGTGGGTGTGGCAAATCATGCAACGACTTCTCCCGCTCTGGGTGGAGCGGGATTGCATGTCAGACTCTTACTGACTAAAACCCACCCCTGTTCCGCCCCTGCCTGAGTGCCCAGTGCGATAACTCATTTTCAGAATTTATCCGCTACCCCTAGGCATGCAGGCACCGGCCACGACGGGCGCCGTCAGTGGTGGCTGACACTCATCTCTTTGAGGCGCGCGTGGAACACTACGGGCCGTCGACTCACGGGCCTGGTGCTGATCGGACGGCGAGCTACCCACTGCTCGCCGTCCGCAGGCCCGGGTCATCCATCCATCGTAACTTTCTCATTTATAATATTTGTATGAAGTAGGATGGCTGAGGTGTCGTAGGTTACTATTACCCCGAAATAATTCAAGGTTCATCTGGGTTAGGCCTCGGGAATGATGAAGGGATATCGTAGGAAAACGTTAGAGAAATGAAATATTACGCACATGATTGAGTCTATTATTAACTCATAGAATGCGTATATTGCAAATAGCTCGACAAATACACGTAGTTAGATTTAACAAAATCGTTATGAAGTTTATTTACGGTAATAATCCGGGAAACGCTTTTGTACAGATACGTAAAAGTACTTTTGCCTACATAATTGTGTTTGTATATTTCCCTACAGTAAAAGACGTGTATGTCGCTACACTCGTATCTTCGTAAATATCATTAGGAAACATCTGAAAAAAATGTCAAGGTGTAATCCAGTTCACAGATGCTGAATTTGACATAACAGCAAAAAGTCAATAATAGCACATAACCGATTTATTGCTTGGGGGCGTCGATAAGCAATTGTAGTCTTTTCATAATTATCATTGTTAACATGGAAATGTGAAAGAATCAGCATTGCATCCAACGTAGCAATTAGATTTTTTTTTTTTGGGGGGCTGGGATATCATCCAAGGACTTCTCCCGCTCTGGGTGAAGTGGGAGGGCGTGTCAGACTCTTACTGATTAAAAACCACCCCTGTTCCTTCCCTGCCTGAGTGCCCAGGGGTGCGGTAGCTCATTTTCAGAATTTATCCGCTACCCCTAGGCATGCAGGCACCGACCACGATGGGCCCCGTCAGTGGTGGCTGACACTAATCTCTTTGAGGCGCGCGTATAACACTACGCGCCGTCGATTCACGGGCCTGGTGCTGATCTGATGCGGACGGCGAGCAGTGCGTAGCTCGCCGTCCGCAGGCCCGGGTAACAATGCTGCCAATGTTCTGAGCACTTTTCCCATTGACAGTGATGCGAACGAATTATTCGATACCCAATGGGTTTTACGACTTCCTTTTTTATGCCGCTCGTACCTACATATTCTTTTAATATACTTTTAACATTTCTGTACTTACTTTGTAATTATTCTAAACAATAACAATGTTTAGTACATGGAAATGCAATTAAAAGTTAAACAAACATTAATAACTAGGTACACAATTAAAATTCATTAACTTTAATTACAATGTCTAATTGGGTTATGGTTTTCTTTGCTATTTCAATTTTCCGTGTTCTGTGCGCAAAATTCTGAACCACAAGTACAGGTGAATTTAACGGATTCATTATTACGTGCCCCACAGTCCGCTACTTGACCTATTTATTAAGCTACTTAAGCTGTATAACAGGGAAATTACGTAAGTATTCCAGTAAAAAGAGTGACATTCATAATTATAAAATGTTCGTGACGATTTCATCATTCATTTCGTGGTCTATTTATTAGTTACCAAGTTCATTTAAGTTACATCATCATCATAAGGTGAGATAGTGGTCAAACACGAGCCTATAATCTGTATATATAAAATTCAAAGTACTGACTGACTGAATAACTGATATATCAACGCATAGCCTAAACCGCTGGTCCTAGAGACATGAAATTTGGAGGGTGTGCTCTTTGTGAAGAGTAGGTATCCACTAAGAAAGAGTTAAATGAAATTCAACCCCCTCCCTCCCCCTCCCTCCCCCCCCCTCTCCCCTTCCCCCCCCCTTCCCCCCTTCTTCCCTAGTCAGTCATTCTTAAAAAAAAATATTTGGAAGTTATGAGATAGTTGGACAAATAGCGCTCATAACTTCCAAATTTTTTATTTTTATTTTTTGTCTCCATACAGGGCTAGATAATGGCGTAATAAATTGATTTTTTTTTTTGGTTTATTACACCATCAAATAGTAAAGTAATCGCCATACTACGTTTGTATGGAAGAATGACCGACTAGGGCACACGCGCGCCTCAAAGAGAATTTGCCAGCCACCACTGACGGGGACCACCGCTCCCCTGGGCACTCAGGCAGGGAAGGAACAGGGGTGGGTTTTAGTCAGTAAGAGTCTGACAAGCCCTCCCGCTCCACCCAGAGCGGGAGATGTCATTGGATGATTTTCCACCCCAAAAAAACGGATCCCTTATTAAAAATAGTTAGTAGAGACCAGTATGACTCATAGGTAGATAGCTACTTTTAGAAACCAGTTTGAGCTTTTTTTCTTTTTTGAGGGGGTGGGAAATAATCCAATGACTTCGCCCGCTCTGGGTGGAGCGGGAGGGCGTGTCAGACTCTTACTGACTAAAACCCAACCCTGTTCCTTCCCTGCCTGAGTGCCCAGGGGTGCGGTAACTCATTTTCAGAATTTATCCGCTACCCCTAGGCATGCCGGCACCGGCCACGATGGGCCCCGTCAGTGGTGGCTGACACTAATCTCTTTGAGGCGCGCGTGGAACACTACGCGCCGTCGACTCACGGGCCTGGTGCTGATCGGGCGGCGAGCTACCCACTGCTCGCCGTCCGCAGGCCCAGGTCTACGGTGGCCGGAGATCGTCTCGCGACGTCCTACGCCCAGTACGCCCAGTACCTCTCCTGCGGTGGTAGCGGCCGGGGCCGTGAGGGCCCGGCACTGCGGTGAGCTTCCATCACGCGTCCCGCCTCCGCCTTCGCGAGCATTATTGCTTCGCAGAAGGCGGAGACTGCTTCCCATTCCTTCTCGCTCCGTACCATGGCCTGAACCAGGGCCGGGCGCGAGAGGTCGCCGCCACCTATCACATCCACGAGGACACGGCGGTACTCCGCCCAAGCGGGGCAGAACTCCACCGTATGCTCCACCGTGTCCTCTGGGCGATCCGCACAGTGGTAACACTCGGGCGTTTCCTCCCGCCTGATTTGATGCAGGAACCTGCCGAAACAACCGTGTCCGGTGAGGACCTGCGTCAGGCGGAAGGTGAGGACTCCGTGACGCCTCTCCAGCCACTCCTCAAAGAAGGGCACTACAACCGTTATGGTGGTGTGCCCAGCGCTGGCTTGCGATATAATGATTTCTATTCTATTCTATTCTATATTCGCTGTCTCTATGTCGCCATGAGTTCCTGCCGGAGCTCCGTCCGCCGAGCCGCGAGGTGTCGCGGCAGCAGAGTTTCGCCCCGGCGTTTGGCTTCCTCGCGCCACTCCCAGAGCAGCGCGAGGACCCTGGCCTCCAGATCCCATGGCGACAACCAGTTTGAGCTGGATTGGTAATTTGATCATCACATCATCATCATAATTTCAACCGAAAGACGTCCACTGCTGGATATGGGCCTCCCCCAAGTGTCGCTACAACTACCGGTTCGGTGCATCGCCCATCCACTGGCTACCCGCGACCCTCACCAGGTCATCGGTCCACCTTGTCTGAGGCCTTCCAACGCTACGTCTTCTGGTAGGCGGCCGCCACTACAGAACTTTTCAGCCCGATTGGTATCAAATATTAAATTATGTAGTAGACCCAGTAATTATACAAGAAGGCAGTAGTCATAGTATATAAGTTTTAATATATTTTATAACTATTTTAATAACCCCTTTTAAAGTATTTTAATGTTTAAGGGTATCAATTGTCAGTAAAACTGAAAGTAAAAGTATAAAATGTTGTATTCATTTTTATATTCTAAATAATAATTTGTTATTTTACGAGTTTCTTAACTAATTACGTTGTCTTCTTGATACCGGACTGATGTAGCCAGATGTTCTCATTTCTCATGCAAATCGTTGTTTTATAGCAAAAACTTGGAAAAATCTGTTGTTTTTTATACCGCCCTATTCTTTAAGTTGAACACCATAAGCTTTGTTTTTAGTAACTTTTTAATGTCTGTTAAGATTATTCGTCATAATGTTTGAGGTGGGCTTGCTTGTAATGTTAATTTAGAGTAGGTTTAACATAGGAAGGTCCTTATAAGCCTTCGGAACCATTAATAATGCCAATGCTGGTGCAGTTACGTAATACAAACAAACCTAAATGAATTATATTGTTACGTAGACCGTGTTACGAGACCATTCGAGAAAGTGGTCGAAGTTTCCAGACGATTCCACTTCGTTAGAGAACATTCCACTATTATTTTGTAACCTACTAATTTTATTTATATTCCACTATTATGGTACTACGTAGAAGTTTAAGGATGTTTCTAGATCATTTCACTATAGGCTAATTCGACAATGTTCTGGAAACTTTTGTTATGACTGGTCGGTGTATAAATAGGCCGCGGCGGGCCACGAGTGAGTCAGTCTGTTTTCGACTACAGATGCGAACGCAAGCGATTACGAAGAGAATAGTGATCATTAGAGAATTAGTGTTTGTGTAATTAAAGGATATTTGGTTAATCTAACAGCGCAAATTAATTTATCCAGCTCGTAACAATATGTTACAATCAATATTCCAGGAATAGTGGATGTAATGGGCCTTTGCCTTTTAGTTCCCACAGTAAAAGCTGGCCATAATAATATCAAGTATCATTACTTTGCTGGTGAGGTGATCGACATGTGGCATATGGACTCAGCGATCATTGTACTGATAGTCTTGTCAGCCAATGGCTTAATAGCTACAAGCCTCGACTACACCTCAGGAGGCTCTCGTTAGGCGGCTGGACCAAGGGCTTTATTCAGAAAGCGGTACTTCTGGACACGGTTCGTACTGTGAGGAGATTCCTCTCTTTGGAGCCTTGATCACCGGTAGCTTGGACCCTATTCCCGATACCGGTGGGAAACTATTTTTTTTATATTTTTAAATGTTTTTATTTAATTTGATTTTTATACGATACATTTTAAAAATTAGGTAATCCTGTTACCAGCCTGTAACTGCCTCACTGCAGAGCAACAGCCTTCTCTCATTCTGATAAAGCACGAGCATTACCACGCTGCATTAAGGCAGGTTGGAGAATTGATACTTAGGTATATCAACTACTAACTTCTACTAGTGGTTTCGCTCGCATGGAATTAGTATATGCGTCATTATAAATTGTAGCCTATGTGCTATTCCTATCTAATCTGACTATAATCTATCTCTGTGTTAAATTTTATCCAGATCCGTATAGCCGTACCGGCGTGAATGAGTAACAAGCATTCATTCATACAAACTTTCGCATTTATAATATTAGTAGAGGTCTGATGTCTCTACCTTTCGCCTGACGCAGGTCCTCACCGGACACGATTGTTTCGGTAGGTTTCTGTGTCGGAAAAGCCGGGAGAAAATGCCCAGGTGCCACCATTGTGTGGATCGCTCAGAGGACACGGTGGAGATCTGCCCCGCTTGGGTGGAGCACCGCCGTGTCCTCGTGGAGGTTATCGGCGGCAGCGACTTCTCGCGCCCGGACCTGGTTTATGCCATGGTACGGAGCGAGAGGGAATGGGAAGCAGTCTCCTCCTTCTGCGAAGCAGTAATGCTCGCGAAGGAGGAAGCGGAATGGGTGAGGGAGACTCAACGGAGTCTCCTCCACGCCCCCGGCCGCAGCCGCCGCAGGAGACGCCCTGGACGTCGGGGGTCGCGAGACGAACTCCGGTCACCGCAGACGCGGGCCTGCGGAGGGCGAGTAATGGGTAAGTCGCCGTCCGATCAGCACCAGGCCCGAGAGACGACGGCGCGTAGTTCCACGCGTGCCTCAAAGAGATGTCAGCCACCACTGACGGCGCTCGTCATGGCCGATGCATGCATGCCAAGGGGTTGCGGATAAATTCGTTACAGAGTTACCGCGCCCCTGGACACTCAGGCAAGGAAGGAACAGGGGTGGGTTTTAGTTAGTCAGAGTCTGACACGCCCTCCCACTCCACCCAGAGCGGGAAAAGTCATAGGGTGATTTTCCCACCCCCAAAAAACAAAAAAGAGGTCCGATGTCTCTGAAGTCCAAGATAAACTTAGGTAAATAATAGTTAAATCTTTATTTTCAGACAGGTTCTTAAATTTTCTAATATACTTGAAAATATCGATACCTATATTAATATGTGAAGGAAAATCTTTCAACCCCTTATTACGAAAATTACACGGACGGAGAAGAATGAAATTTGGCACAGTTAAAGTTTATATTTTTATTTAGAAGGAGTGCAAAAAGCTAACATTTTTATAAAATACGAGTATGCATTAGAAATAATAAATTAATAAAAAAAAACATTACACACACTACCATGCCTTTGACACGTACAGACTGTTGTCAGCATTACCTGACCCACCCTAAAATCAAACGACTTTGGACCCTCTGCATGTAACATTAAGGTTTATTTAATTTATATGAGCTTATCAGACAAGTGCTCGAGCACTCGATGAACAAAAATACAATAATAACATAGATACGCAAATTTGATCTTTAACACGTAACGTTAAGGTAAACCCATCCAACAAAGTCGGAGCCACCGGCATTATATATGTTTTTGTTAAGCTATTTTGATCATTACCTCGTTAACATTAAAGTTGAAAAGCTTTTAAGTCACACTACACAATTACAACCCAATCTTTAATTTCGCGTATTCCCAACAAGTTCTTGTGGCTTAGCGGTTTGATGCTGGATTGACGACGAACAGCATGTGGGTTCGAAAACACAGTCCACATAAACATCAGTTTCTTTTTTAATTTGTTTTCATTTCTACAATATTGCTTGCAATATTAAAGAACGACCAATATGATTTTCGCCTAATAACTTATCTTGTAAACGGGTGGGTAATTTAAAAAACTTTAAGTTCACAGAATTTATATTTATCAAGAATGGTTGAATACGAAGTAAAACATATTTACTTCGTGAGGTAGATCATAAATTCATCTAAGTAACAAAATTTACACTACGCCTAATAGCAGTGACTGCGCACACACATTTGTAAATCGTTTAACTCGTTAAGTATTTTTAAGCAATTTGCTGTAATATAGCATCATGTCGCAACTTGATGACTATACCAAACTTATAAAAATAATTTTTACATGAGCAGAATGTTGGAATTAGAGAGATTGGTCGCCGACTTAATATAGCAGTAAGTGTTTTTTTATACCTATTTTATTTTATTGATTGTGATGAATGAACGCGTAGTTGGCTATTTTACCATTACATTCACTCCTTACAGGTTACATACACGTTTCCAACAATGTTTATTTTTGTTCTAGAGAAATACGGTCAGGCTATGGCTAAGACGTTATGGAGACAATGGAAATATGCAGCGGATTCGTCCAGGAGCAAAAGCCATTAAGTATAGTCCCGAATTCGAACGCCGCCGGGTTATTGTTTCAAGCCACGTTGAAAATCCATTTTTGCCGATTCGTGCAACCGCAATAAACCACAATATTTCAGTGGAAACAGTGAGAAGGCATTTACACGTTGCTGGGATTAAGAATTATAAACCGGCACAGAAAATTGCATTGACACCTGCTCATCGTGCAGAAAAGGTCCGTTTTGCCCAGGAATATTTAAATTTTAATTGGGAAGAAAATGTTGTGATCTTCACTGATGAAAAATCATTTAAATCGGACAAAGATGGACGTAAAATCTTATGGCGGAGGAAAGGAGAACGTTACAGCGAGAAGTGCTTGCTACCTTGTAGAACCAGCGGTAGAATAACCCTGGGCTACTGGGGCTGGATGTCGTCCATGGGACCTGGTGAATTGGTGGAAGTTGGTGGTAGGTTTAATAGCAGTTTGTATTTGGAGATTCTGCGTGACGTCATGCTGCCGACTGTGCGAATTGCCTATCCAACGTCACATATTTATTTCATGCACGATAACTGCTCCATCCATCGTGCAGGCATTGTGCGGGAATGGTTAGCTGCTCAAGGTGTGATAGTTATTAATTGGCCATCTAAAAGTCCTGATTTGAACCCTATAGAAAATCTATGGGGTCAAATGGTTTTAAATTGGGACACAACGGAAATGCGAAACAAACACAACTTGGCTGAGGTCGTGACATCGACTTGGGAGCACATGAGAGGCAAAGATTTGTGTTGGAACATGGTGCGCGGTATGCGTAGCCGCTTACAACAAGTTATAGCAGGGGACGGTGCGCCACTCCGCTACTAGTTCATCTAGTAGGTATATTTAAACACACCATGTAAGTAAATGCTCAATGGATTGATTGTTCAACCATTAAAATGTTGCAGATTATGTGGTGATGTTATTGTTATAAACAGATTTTTTCTGTTTAAATAACATGTTTATTCACTACATATAGGCAGCTATAAATTTGTAAAGCATTTCACAGATGAATTCATTTTCTCGATAACAAACTTTTAAGCATAATCATGCCTTTTTTAATGTTTATATGGCATACTAATATAAAAAGTATATTAATTTGGAAATATATGAGCATTTACTTACTTTATCTTACTTAAGTGTTTTAATGAAATAATAAACATTTTAAACTTGCAATTTTTTAGTTTAATTTCTATACAAACTACCCGTTTAAAAAGACAATACCCTACGTCGTCTATTAAAGAAATGTAAAAAAGTGTAATAAAATATCTAAATTTAGGTTAAACTTGGTTTCGAACGTAGACTACGATGAACATCGCACTACCTTAGTGACCACAAGTAGTGTTGCCCAAATGCAAGACCAAGACGAGACTTAGGCCAGTCTTGGTCTTGGTCTTGCGTCAATACACCTGGTTTTGGTCTTGGTCTTGGTATTGCGCTCTCAGTCTTGGTCTTGGTCTTGGTCTTGCAGCAAGAGTCTCGCAAGTCTTGCAAGTCTTGCAAATACCTATTAGCCTATTGCTATTTATTGAACACGTTAGTTTAGATTTTAGATTATGATTCGCGCTGTAAGACGTATGTAGTTACAGAATTATAATCATCAAAATCATCAATACAACCCTCCAAGTTCATAAAGGTCGAGGAATTATTAAAAAAAATGACTTTTTCAAGGTCAAACTCATTCCTCGACCTTTGAACTTGGAGGGTTGTATTGATGATTTTGATGACTATGATTCTGTAACTACATACGTCTTTCAGCGCGAATAATATTTTAATCAACAAACAATCGAGCACTGGCCTGCAAATTGCAAAAAAATAAGAAAATTTGAATTTCGCGGGCTATCCTGGAGCATTCACCAATGTACAATGTTAATCAACCAATAAAAGAAGACTACAGGCAAAGCCTAACTATGCGGCCAAAATAAGGAAGTGCGTGTGTGTTGAGATTAGCAGATTTCATTACAGTGTGCGTAGGTACATTTTTTAGGCAATTTGTCGTCTCGACTCGCTGTTAGTTTTTAATTTTGCTGAATAGAAGAATAATATAAACTTTGAAACATAAGTAGGTACCTACATAATGTTTATATAATTTTGTTGGCTATAATTTTAAGCACATACCAACCTACGAGTAACGTTAGATCGGCACATTAGACATAAACAAGCATAATATATTATTATAGGTACACCTACCTACAAGGTATGAACTTTGCTAGAAAGTTATTCTAGGTACATTTTATCACATGGGATGATGGGAACAGATTTGTGAGTATTAACACGCTACCTACTTAATAAATAGTTGAAATATAATAAGTACTTACCTACCTAATCAATACAATACCTTTTAGGGTTCTTTCAGACGAGCGGCACATTGCCAACTGCAGATACAACTGCAGCCCTTAGTTTAGTGTTATGACGATACCTACGGTTTTGATACTGGGGAACGTCTCTCAAAATCGGGATTGAAACCAAATACCTACTTAATAACGCCCAAATCTCAGTTTGTCTTAACTGCAAGACGCAAGAGTCTTGCAGGCTTAAGTCTTGTCTTGCTCAAGTCTTGCAGGGTTCAGTCTTGGTCTTGGTCTTGCTACAATAAGGCGGTCTTGGTCTTGGTCTTGGTCTTGCAAAAATGCAAGAACAAGACCAAGACTGCAAGACCAAGACTGCAAGACCAAGACCGATTTTGGGCAACACTAACCACAAGACCAACACAACTCTTATAAGCCGCATTGAAATTTGATCTTAGTTGTAATGCTAGACGCAATATTCAAAAAAATTTGAACCATATAGTATACTATCATAAAGTTTATTCTTGCACAGCACGAGCAGCCATCTTCTCCTCGTGCAAATTATTTTGTATTTTAAATAATCACTCCATAGTAGCATTTGAATACCAGCTTTATAATGAATACGAATATTTATTTTTCAACTACCCACTTATTACAAGTTATGTGAAAATATTACCATTCTAAAAAGTTTATGTATACCTAGTCTGTAGTTCTTTACAATAATACAAGAAATAGTTTTGGAATATAAATTTTATATTGAAAGCAAAACAATATCTTTGTCGCAGGATTTGATCTAGAACCTCGTTTCTCTCAGTCTTACACACAGACCACGAGACCAGAATTACTTGAACTCAATTATTAAAATAAGCTATTACACTTATCATATACGAGTAATAACAAATAGTTATAAAATATAACCTAATGCTAAAGGTTGCGTGTCTATATTATTATTGTATTTGTTCCACATTTGTTCATCAAATCCTCGAGCAGTTGTCTGATAAGCTTATATAAATTAAATAAACCTTAATGTTACATACAGAGGGTCCAAAGTCGTTTGATTTTAGGGTGGGTCAGGTAATGCATATTATAATGTACTCTGTGGGTAATGCTGACAACAGTCTGTACATACTCTTTTGTTTATGATTCGCTGTCATGTCATGACTGTCATGTCACGTTTATGGTCATTGACAATCATTACGATCACTGTGCGACCACAAGTAAAAAATATTTGTTTGCAAGATTATGTAATCAAACGGTCTCATATAGTTATAAGTCTTCATTTCATTAACGTTAGAGAAACCAAAACAGTATTTCAATAACCTAACTTTAAATTTAATCAATTTCTAATCAGTAACTTATTAACTCTGTGGTATAATCATAAAGAATATTATAATGGAAATAGGGTTTCCCAAAAAGTTCTTCAGACTGAAAATATTCTACTTGTCTACAATCTATCAGACGGGTCATGAACTCTTGCAGGAGTCGTCAACGTTGCACAGTTCTTTACAGAATCACGTTTATTATCCCTGACGAGTTAACGAAGTTTTAATTAGTGAAAGTCTGACTGTGATTATTAAATTACCTCTAAAAGGAGGAGGTACTCAATTCGTCTGTAGGTTTTTTTTTTCTTTTGT
This sequence comes from Polia nebulosa, assembly GCA_951329385.1. Taxonomy (NCBI): domain Eukaryota; kingdom Metazoa; phylum Arthropoda; class Insecta; order Lepidoptera; family Noctuidae; genus Polia; species Polia nebulosa. The sequence goes on along the minus strand of OX589596.1, from coordinate 23,387,280 downwards.
TTTGGTTTACTCCACCACTTGTGACTAGATTTTGATGATTCTTTTTATGTTTAGTGGGTTATACTTCAGAGGTGGTTCCATATACTACTACTGCCGACAAACTGTACTGCAGTTTGGCAGAAGACATAAATTTTAAGGATTAAAAAAAAATATATATATAAATTTTATCGTAAGTTATTGATACAGCGCTTAGGGTGCCGAAAGTCCGAATGAAAAAACGAAACCCTTATAGGATCCCTCGTGTGTCTGTCTGTCTGTCCGTCTGTCACAGCCAATTTGCTCCAAATCTGCTGGACTGATAGAGTTAAAATTTGGTACACACATGAATATCTGTAACCCAAACACGGACGTGTACCCTAAATAAATTAATTTGGAATATGGGGGTCAGTTTTGGGGTGAAAATCAGAAAATTAAAAATCAAAGTTTTTTAAACTGTGTCGTGCAACATATCAAATGAAAGGGCACATTGTGAGGGTTTCGAATATATATTTTTTTTCATAATTTTAAAATGTAAAATTTTGAAGTTATTTAATTATATGGTAATAATATGGTAATTTTTCATCTATTTTCTTAAATATAGGCCCAGTGGTTTCGGAAATAAGGCCCCGCTTATCTCCGAAATCACAGGGCCTATATTTAAAACATATTCCATTTTCTGGGGATGGGATGTCCACCATGAACCGGTTGTTTTTTTTGTTTACCACTAACACTAGTTGTAAGATATTTTACTCACAAAATCGACTATATTGTTGTCTGAATTTAATAAATAAATTAAAAAAATAATTTGTGTATTTCAGTTTCAGATTTGTGCCTAGCTTGCACGCTAAATTTACAAAATTCTCTGGAAATACCAACATTGTCCGAGGTTTAATGTTACGGGTATGTACGAGTTAAAAATACTTTGTTTAGGTATAGTTTTGTAGATTATTATTAGTTAGTTTTTTTAGTTTCACTGCCATATGAATTTCCTTTGTCTGAAATAAATTAGTTCGTTTATTTGTTTTTTACACATAAATGCATTAATACATGTATTTTTAAATATTTCTAAAAACATTTTGAACAAAAAAAGAAGTAGGTATTAAAAATAGTTGACTGCCGGTGTCGGGAGCAAGGTCCAGCTACCGGTGGTTAGGGCTCCAGAGACAGTAACTTCCTCACAAGGTGGGCCATTTCGAGGAGCACTGTCTTCTGTATCAGACCCTTAAATAGAGTTTTATCATTAATAATAATTATTGAATTATAGTTTATTTCAATGTAGATATTGAATAAAAACAATTAGTCCTGTGGGTAAGTGTCAAGAATGGATAATACCCACCTAATTAGGTACCTACCGAAATTATCATATTATATTTAAACGAGGTTGTAAAATAATAAATCATCATGCATCGCTTTTGTTCTCCAAGTAGAATTTAGCTGCAAATGTACTATCGGTAATTTTAGTATTGATACAGGTGTCAGAGCTAAACCCATTAGCTTATTGGTGAACGAAGCGGAAAAGCGTCGTTAAATCAGAAACAGTCGTGAAACGGAATGATGTTTTCAATTCCTAATAAATTAATTATTTTTTATATTTTCTTACCGTCTCTAGGTGGTTAAGAATAGTATTTTTTTACCATGATAAGCTTGCGCATGATAAGTGTCTCACCTGATGGTAAGCGATGATGTGGTCGAAGATGGGGCACACTTGCCTAAAACACCTACTTCTAGGCTATTCACTCTTGTCTTAAAGACCCAAGTTGTAGCTATCAGGAAATACAGATTCCGGCAGGGAATTCCATTCCTTAGCTGTACGCACCATGAATGTGTTGTATACATATAAGTAGTACTCTTTGATGTGTTCCCAAAACCAAAAATGTTAGTGAAGTACCCAATTTGTGATTTACAGAAAAACATTTTGCAGCGACGGATTGAATGTCGTCCAATAAGGATCACATCGTTTACAATCTTGCGGTTCTATGTATCGAGATATTGTCTAGATCGTGAGTTCCTGGTCTATCCGGAACTATTCAATCTAGAGAAATTAAAATTTTTCCAGTCGCACTTTCTTCCAGTCGAGGTACAAATCAACTCGCGTCGCGAAGTGGAGGTAGTCTTTGAAATTCAAAAAGCACTTTAAAATTGTGTCCATTCTTAATAATAAAAATGTTGTCTTTGCCTTTGTGAGTTCTATATTTTTTCATCGAGTTTTTCATTCAGTTTCCCCGCTATTTCTGCATTCCCGTTCATGCTTTTACCCCGCTAACTGTGCGCTAATATACCTATGTACCTATTGGTAGTACTATTGTTAGCAAGTATTCCATTCGGTAGACGGATTTCAGATTAAATTCGTTTCCGACTGATTCATTACATTTTGCCAAAATGAAGCAAATATTTTAGTAGGTTATTTATAAAATGTTATTCGGTTAACTATACAATAGGCAGCTTTCTATTCAAAATTTTCCTTTTTTGCAGTTTTTTTACGTCATTTGTGGTTTTAATTCACTGTGAAAGTAATTCGAAGCCGAATATAGTGGTTATAGTAGCAGATGATTTGGTAAGCAATTACATTTTTGTACAATTTGTACCTACCTAAGTGATACAAAGGTATAGGTACCGCGAATATCTTTGGTCTTCTTTATTTATAACGAATTCACCCGTATTTATAACGTTTACCATTTTATTAAGCCTTTCTTGCTGAAGAACTAAACACAAGTATAATCTAACGGTATCAAAAAAACTTAAATCTAACACATCGGGTTTTCCGGTTTAGTGATCAGCGTGTCCTGTGACACATAGGCCTCTTCCAGCTGTTTCCACTCATTACTATCTCTAGCTTTTCTAGACCAGGTAGCGCCTCCAGTTTTTTTTTTATGTCGTCTATCCATCTCTTTGCCTGTCTTCCCCTTTTCCTTTTGCCATCACGTGGTTGCCACTCTGTTATAATTTTTGTCCATTTTACCTTACTATCTCTCGTCATGTGTCCTGTCCATCTCCATTTCAACTGTCTTACTTTATTTATTATATCATCTACTTTGGTTCTGGATCGTATTTCAACTGCCCTTAACCGATCTTTTTTAGTGACACCAATCATGCTTCTCTCCATTCCCCGTTGACATGATCTCAGTTTTAAAAGATGTTTTTGATTTAGGGCCCACGTTTGGCTCCCATATGTCAGGCAAGGTAAGACGCACGAGTTGAGGACTTTTCTCTTAGCTGCCATGGAAAAGTATTTGCTTTTAAGTATCTCCTTGAGTGACCAATATCTTTTCCATGCACAAGCAACTCTTCTTTCGATTTCCATGTCCGTTTGATCTCTGAATGATATTAACTGTCCCAGGTATGTGTAGTTTTTCACGTATCCAATGCTTTCGCCATCTATTGTTACGGCTATTTCTTCCCTGTTTGTCATTACGTTTGTTTTAGATTTATTCATGGTAAGACCCACTATTCTACTAGCTTCTGTTAACTGTTGCAGCATATGTCGCAGTGTGCAAGGGCTATCAGTGATTAATACTAAATCATCTGCGAACCTTAAATGGTTGAGTTCTTCCCCGTTAATATTTATGCCTACATTTTCCCACTCTATGTTCCTAAATACACTTTCTAGGATTGCAGAAAAAAGTTTTGGGGACAACGGGTCTCCTTGTCTTACGCCTTTCGCTATAGGGAACTCTTCGCCGATTGTTTCCAATTTTATTTGTGCCGTGCTGTTCTTGTATATATTTTTGATTATTCGAATGTATTTGGGAATTCCTTGTTGAGTTAAAGCCTTCCAGAGTGACTCGTGCTTAATGGAATCGAACGCCTTACTATAATCCACAAATGCAATATACAGTGTTTTATTGTATTCTTTGGATTTCTCTATTAGCTGTTTTAATACATGTATATGGTCGATGGTTGAGAATCCCGCTCGGAATCCAGCTTGTTCGATTGGCTGTTGTTCGTCCAATAACCCTGTTAGTCTATTTAGAATCAATTTTGAAAATACTTTATATATATTTGACAACAAACTAATTGGTCTATAATTTTCGATGTTATCCCGATCCCCTTTCTTGTGTAAAAGGAGAATTGTACTCCTTGTCCACTGCGATGGTATAGATTCCGTTCTTAAGATTCTATTATATATTTCTGTGAGTTTTCTTAAGTTTTCAGGTACCATGATTGAAGATTTTATCATCTCGTTCGTTATTTGATCTCGCCCAGGTGACTTGTCGCTCTTTAGACTGTGAGCAGCTTTTTCTATTTCTGATTGTAGAAAAACTGGAATATCCTCATTTTCGTCGTCTTCTAGATTTGAAGTTGGAATCTGAACAATGGGGTCCGCTGCGTAGAGTGACCTGTAAAAGTCTGTTGCAATTTGGATTATAGTTCTTCTTTTGGTCTCCTGCTAACCTGCTTTATTCTTAATGTTTGGTATCCATTGTTTTGACTCCACCAGTTCTTTTAAGGCTTTTTTAACTCCACCTGTCTTTTTTATGTGACTGTTGAGTATGTCTAATCTTCTTTTCGCTCTGTCCTTCTTAATACATTTACTTATTTTTTTACTTACTTCTGAAATAGCTCTTAAATTATGTTTATCTTTTTTTTTATTTTTTAAAAGTTGCCTTCTTTCTTCTATTAGGGTTTTGGTTTCATTTTCCGTATAACATGCCTTAGGTTTTGCCAACTGAGCGTATAGTGAACTAATTTTGAGTCGGCGCCAAATAATAAAATGATTAATTACCTACATCTAGCCTTCTTCATTCCTACGTACAAATAAAATTTAGATACGTATTTAATAATAAGACTGTTGTTTGGCGCCGACTCAAAATTAGTTTATATAAAATTTGATATTTTATGTAGGTAAATAAGCTCAATACTCAAGACTTAAAAGGTTTATTTATTTTTTGCTTTTTAGTTCTTTTTCGTCGGTTGAATTTTCTGTTAAAAAGTTTTTTTTTTATTTTGAGGGGTGAGCAATCATAAAAATGACTTCTCCCGCTCTGGGTGGAGCGGGACGGTCAGACTCTTACTGACTAAGACCCACCCCTGTTCCTTGCTGCCCTGAGTATCCAGAGGCGAGGTAACTCTGTTTCGAAATTATCCTCAACCCCCCGGGCAGGCATCGGCCATGACGGGTACCGTCTCTATTGCTGACAACTCTTTGAGGCGCGCGAGTAACACTACGCGCCGTCAACTCTCGGGCCTGGTGCTGATCGGACGGCGAGCTACCCATTACTCGCCGTCTGCAGGCCCGGGTCTACGGTGGCCGGAGATCGTCTCGCGGCGCCGGAAGTCCCAGGCGTCTCCTGAGGCGACTGCTGCTGAGAGCGTGAGGGTGTCTCCGTTGTTGAGTCTCCCTCACGCGTCCCGCATCCGCCTTCGCGAGCATTACTGCTTCGCAGAAGGAGGAGACGGCTTCCTATTCCCTCTCGCTCCGTACCATGGCCTGAACCAGGGCAGGGCGCGAGAGGTCGCTGCCACCTATCGCATCCACGAGGACACGGCGGGGCTCCGCCCAAGCGGGGCAGACCTCCACCGTATGTTTCACCGTGTCCTCGGGACGATCCGCGCAGTGGAAACACCCGGGCGTTTCCTCCCGTCCTATCCGACACAGGCACCTCCCGAAACAATCATGGCCGGTGAGGACCTGCGTCAGGCGGAAGGTGAGGGCGCCGTGGGGCCTCTCCAGCTATTCCTCAAAGAGGGGCAGCAACTTATTATTAAAATATTAAGGTAGAACGATGTGCTTACTGACACAGCTTTATTAGAACAAAAAAAAGGTACAGACTCAAGAAGTATACCATAGACCAACTTGATGTGTTTTCTTAATTACAAAGCTACTTTTATATTACCAGCAAAGATGGCACTAGTGTTTATATAATAATACAATAAATGGGATTTCGATATAAATAATAACACCCCCACTATATCGAAATACATAACCAGAAAAATATATATATAGGTATAAAAACAAAACTAAATTCTAAGGAGTCCCAAAATCTCCATGAATTTATAATTTTTTGCTCTAGGCAAACCTTTTGTCAATAAATCAGCAGGCATCTCAGAAGTTCCTACATATTTAGTTTCAACAATCTCATTATCAATGGCTTCTTTTATAAAATTGTAACGTACATCTATATGTTTGGACCTCTTGTATGACTGATGACTATTGGCAAGCTTTAAAGCACTTTGGCTATCATTAAGCAATATTACTTTATTACAAAATCCAACTATTTCTATTTCTAGTCTACGCAAATGTATGGCCTCTCGACACACTTCCGATAAAGCCATGTATTCTGCTTCACAGCTACTCAACGCCACTGTGCGTTGTTTTCTACTCTCCCAAGAAATAGCAGACCCACTTTTCAAAAAACAAAAACCAGTATATGACCGTCTATCTGACGTGTCACTTGCCCAATCGGCGTCTACATAACCAACCAAATCTGCTGTTCCTTGGGAGTACTTCAAACAATAATGTTTAGTCTTATACAGGTATCTTAGCACTCTTTTAGCATAAGAAAAATGAACATCTGAATAGTAATTATTGAACTGAGATAAATAACTGACAGAATATGCTATGTCTGGCCTAGTCAACACTGCAAGGTACATTAAACACCCTATTAACCGTTGATATGGAATATTATCTTTACATACACTAGATTTTTCAATATTCAATTTACATTCAATAGGTGTTTCTGCTGTGTGACAGTCTGACATGTTAAACTTGTGCATCAATTGCTCTATATACTGTTCCTGATCAAGAGTAACAACACAGTTTTTTCTATCAACATTAACTGGCATGCCTAGGTATTGTTTGACTTCACCAAGATTTTTGATTTTAAATTTAGCATTTAAAGCTTCAATTAACTTAACAGTTTCAGACTTCACATTTGAAAAAATAAGGAAATCGTCGACATAAAGACCAACTATTACCTTTCTATTATTTTGACAATCCTTTAAAAATACACAAGGCTCAACTTTACTCTTGACGTAACCTAAATTACATAAAGTTTCATTTACTCTATCATACCAGGCTAGAGAAGCCTGTTTTAGGCCATAAATAGCCTTTTTTAATCTAAGAACCTTGTTACAATTAACATTAGGAAAACATTCAGGTAACTGCATAAATAAGGTCTCTTTTAAATGACCATTGAGAAATGCTGTAGTGACATCCAGGTGAGTAATGTCCATATTTAACTGTACACTCAATGCAAATAGATAACGCAAAGTTGAATGTCTTATAACAGGAGAAAAAGTCTCATAATAATCCACACCAGGTCTTTGTGTAAATCCCTTCGCAACTAATCGAGCGCGATATCTCACTTTTTCGTCACAGTATTTCTTTTTAAGTACCCACTTGCACTTCACTACTGTACCTGCACTTGGAGCATCTACCAACTCCCATGCATCATTTTCACTAAAACACTCTAGTTCTTCCCTAATTGCACTTAACCACTGCTCTTTCTCTGGTCCTACCAATGCTTCCTGTACTGTCAGATCACCAGCATCGTTAGCATTGTCCCATGCCTTCACATTAGAATCAGCACACATGTTTAAATATCCATATCGCTCTGGTTTCTTCCGCAACCTGACAGGTTTTTTATCATGCTCCGATTCTCCTGATTCAGATGATGAAACACTTTCATACTCACTGGGTATATATGTCACATCAGACTTGTCAATATAAGTTTCATCCACATTATCTTCCAAGTCTCCCGAAGATATGTCCCCCACTGAACCAAGATTCTCTTCATTACATTCTTTGTTTTCTGTCACAGGTATAGATACTTCTTCCATTATAATAACGTCTCTACTGGTACTGACCTTTTTAGTGATGGGACAATAAACTCTATACCCTTTTATGTCTTCTGGGTAGCCCACTAGTATCTTTTTCTCTGACTTTTTGTCCCATTTTAGGCGCTTTTCCTTCGCCACATGCACCATCACACGACTGCCAAAAATTCTTAAATGACCTATGTCTGGCTTACGTCCTGACCAAATCTCATAAGGAGTTTTATCATTCAGCACTGGAAGAACAGTACGGTTATGCAGGTAGACAGCTGTGTTTGATGCTTCAGCCCAAAATTCTTTGCTCAGCTTGGCATCAAATAATAAACACTTTGCCTTCTCGACAATTGTACGATTAGAACGCTCCGCCAATCCATTTTGTTCTGGCGTGTAAGGATTCGACTTCTGGTGCAAAATGCCATTTCTCTTCAAATAATCATCAAAACTTCTGTTGCAAAATTCCTTTCCATTGTCACTACGAAGTGTTTTAATTTTCCTGTTCAACTGGTTCTCTACTTTGGCCTTATAATCCTGGAAATATTGAAATGCTTCACTTTTCTGCTTCATGAAATATATGTAGGTCATCCGACTGTAATCATCAATAAACAAAATGAAATACCTGGAACCACCAATCGAAGCATCCATAGGACCACATACATCGCTGTGAATTATATCCAACAATTCACTACTTCTTGAACCAGCATGTCCAAAAGGAAGGCGTGACTGTTTGCCTTCACAACAAACAATACATGACAACTGGGAAATGTCACTTTTCTTCTCCAGTTCCATGCCACTCACTGCATCAGACATCTTGTTTAAGTACATGCTATTTACATGGCCTAATCTGCGATGCCATGTATCCACAGATGCAAACATTGTAGCCAGTGTGCTTTCAGAAGTTCTCAATTTGTAAACACCATTTGTCAATGACGCCATGGCCACCAACTGCTCATTTCTGTTATAAATGTTACATCCACTGGTAGTAAACACAACTTGGTTACCATTTTTAACCAATTGACTGACAGATAATAAGTTTGTGGTTAACTTTGGCACACACAACACTCCTTTGACAATCACGTCGTATTCACTGTAGTCAGTAACCGTAGCAATTTGCACATCACCCGAGCACTTCACGCTGAGCTTTTCTTCGTTAGCAACCACAATTTCTTTAATAGAATATTCGGTTGAGACATTTTTAATCCAATTTTCGTTTGAGGTTAAGTGGGCGCTCGCTCCTGAGTCAACATACCAATCGTTTCTCGAAAAACTGCCATTCAAGAAAACTGCATTGAATGCGTTTGTCTGTTTACGTTCACTCGATTTAGTATTTGAAGAATCTTTGTCAACAGTACATTGATTCCGATCCGAGATTGAGTGTCCGATTTGTTTACATCTGTAACACCGCGGTATTTTCTTTGACTTTGACGTTTGCGAATGTCCGTTGTCTTTGTTTCCGCCATGACCAGTGCTGCCAACCTTGTTTTTTCTAAAGCTTGCAAATGCCCCGTTAGCGTCGCCGCCATTGTTTTCATCCAAATCCATCAACTTAGATTTAATGGCGTCGGTGGTGATGGCGATCCCCGAATGCTCAATCGCCATTATCATTGGTGCATATTTTTCGGTTAAACCAGCCAGCAAAAGACAGCCGATCCACTCATCACTAATTTGGAATCCCGTTCCACTTAGCTTTTGTCCTGTTTCCACTAGCTGTGTCACATAACTGGTCATAGAACTGCAATTTTCGAGACGAATCGAAATAAGATTTCTCAATAAACTGATGCGTCTAGTGAAACCGGAGTCGTCGAATAAAGCCTTGAGCTTGTTCCACAGCTCCAACGACGTTTTAACCTCCTTTATGTGCACGTACAAGCTCGAGTCGATAGTGAGAATCAATTTAGCCTTAGTCCTCGCATCATCAGCGGCTTCTGTGATCTTCCCGGTAACAGGTTTTATACAATGTTCCATGTTTTCCAAGATCAGAAAATTCTCCGCGGCGAAGCACCATTCCGTGTAATTTTCCCGCCCTTTCAGCTTCGGTACATTTACCAGATAGTTCGTCGACATGATATTTTAGGTTATCACTCGCGATCTACGCTAAAAAACTGAGCTAAAAACTGAAAATTACGACTGTCCCTAATTACTTGCTAAATTGACACGCTGGGCTGGGCCCATAACCTATTATTAAAATATTAAGGTAGAACGATGTGCTTACTGACACAGCTTTATTAGAACAAAAAAAAGGTACAGACTCAAGAAGTATACCATAGACCAACTTGATGTGTTTTCTTAATTACAAAGCTACTTTTATATTACCAGCAAAGATGGCACTAGTGTTTATATAATAATACAATGAAATGGGATTTCGATATAAATAATAACAAAACTCCCCGGTAATAACAGCTCACTTTGAATCTCAAACCTATTTATTTCCCGCACCAAATTTTTTACGTAATCAACGTACAACCTCAACAGGGCTGGAACGACGTGAGTTTCCACGGCTCGGATCAAATAATGACGCCGAACATCGACATGCTGGCATACCAGGGCATCATAATCCCGCAGTACTATAGCCACGCGCGCGGCACGCCGGCTAGGAGCGCGCTTTTCACCGGAAAATATCCTATAAGGACGGGTACGTTTGCAGCGAAAAAAGCGCTTTCTTGTACGAAGCTCGGGTGAATTTATTCGTGTAATATTTTAAAGTAGACTGTTTATTTGGCTTTTTGATATGGAGTTAAGTCTGCTGCTTTTTGTAACTCTTTTATAGTCACGAATAATAGCACAATTTTGTTATTCAAATGTTGAAGTAAGTATTTATTAAGGTATTAACTTTCCAAGGCCATGTTTTGTCTTTTAGATTAACAGCCTTGTTTATGAAACTCGATAACAGTAACAACAGTTGATTATAATGTCCTAGGAACTGTTTTATTGATATACATTGTTATGTAAGGCGCTGGTACCTGTGAAGTGTGTTTAACCTTAGAAAAACTGTTTTTGTACTTGATCATACTAAATGTGTATATTCTGAAAATTAACTTATTATTATAATCATAAGGTTAGTTTAAATACTAATTAGCGGATTCTAAATTGATAATTTTGCTAATCAGTGTGTTTGCTAATCACTAATAATGTGCTTACTTTTTAGGGTTCCGTACTCGAAGGGTTCAAATGGAGCCCTATTGCTGTTACTCACGTGTCCATCTGTCCGTCGGTTCGTCTGTCTGTCTGTCCGTCAGTCTGTCCGTCGTCTGTCGTCAAAATTTTGTTCCGAAGAATTTTTTAACTTCCCACTGACTTATGAACTTGAAATTTGGTGATAACGTTTATTATTACGTATATTTTTCTAAAAAATAGCAATATATTGATAAATCAGATTTTTTCTTTGATAGTTCCCTCATTTGGTAGGTACGGAACCTTAAATATGCGAAGACCGACGTTAGGTAATTAGTAAGGCTCAGCTATTTCTTGAAGTTCCTATTTTGAACCTATGTATATTTTCTGGCTCAGGATCAACCGACTGGTATTGTACCATTGTACATGTAATAATAATTGAAAGTAACGGATTAGTGCTATGAAAAGATTTCCTTTCAGCAGTTTTTCTCTGAAAATAGAACAAAATAAGGTTTAGATTTGTGCAGCTTAAAATATAATGTAAACTGGCACTTTGTTACAAAAATATAAACACGTGAAGTAGGTATACTTACTATAGTAATCCAATTATTTATATTTAACTCGCCCGGAATAAGTTCACAACGAATATTTTTGTTTTAATCACATCTTACTTCGATTTGTTACGTAATTTCCTTAATGTCATAAAGAGTCAATAAGTAAATTAATTTGTAATTTATTTCTTTGTAGTATCGTAATGTGAACCTCTTAAGAGGCCGACATTTTTTATTAAATCAAATGAGCCGATCAATGGTAGAGAAAAAGCTCGATTTAAGTAATTGTAACTTTGTAACAACAAACAAATTGATTTGTGGTTTTGATTTCTAAAGACGATTGAAATTATTTATACTTGGAATGAAGCATTTTGGTACGATTTCCAAGAAAGAAAGACTTCAAAAAAGAAATAAATTCTTTTATGCCTATTCCGATTCCGTAATATCTGAAAATTGCCTCTACTATTGTACTAAATCTGAGCCAAATAATATTGTTATTGAGCTACATCGATCCGTTTGAGTTAATCCAATATCCAACAACCTTATTGGGAGTTACATGTTTGAGCTGTTTGGGGTTGAAACATGTCTGTATGGGGTTGGAATCCGAGTTCTCATCGAGTTTTTCGGGATATCAGCAAACACCTAGTCGACAATGAATCAGCATTGCTATTTAAAGGTGCTCCCTCACTGGAAGCATTCGCCTGTAATGTAACGTTACAGAGTCGAGCATTACATCAGTAAGTGAGTGAGGAGAACCGAGCATTACGGTGCGCGACGTGTAATGATACAATATGTAACATGTTGATACAACTTGTAACATCAAACAACTTATTCAACTAGAAGCAAATTCTCAAAATGTTTTTGAATTGTCACATTACAAGCGAATGCTCGTCAGTCAGTGAGGCAGTATTGTAATGTAATGCTCAAAATCGAATCTGAAATATTACATTACAGACGAATGATCCTGGTGAGGGAGCACCTTAACTTGGCAATGCTGCCCGCGTTCTGGATTTCTGGGCACTTTTCCCATTGACAGCGATGTGGATGAATTTTTGGATGCCCAATGAGTTGTTTTCCGCGTTTGTACCTACATAATATATTATTATTATGAGCTTGTATATACTCGTACCTATTAAGTTCTTTAGATTAGTTTTTCATAAGTAGATTGTAGTTACAGTCAGTTGTAAATAAAATTAATGTAAACTAATGATACGTTCCTAAACAAGGTACCCAAGGAATCTCGATCTCATCTGCAGAGGACCGCGGCCTCCCTCCTACAGAGCGACTACTGCCCCAGTATTTACAAGAATTGGGCTACACCACACATTTGATAGGTAAATGGGGCCTCGGTAAATCCAGAGAACATTATCTCCCCACTAATAGGGGATTTGATACGTTCTACGGTTTCTTGGGTAGCAGTGTGGATTATTACACATATAACCACGTCGAGGTACGTATATTTAAGTCTTTAAAGGTTCATACACACACACATCAGTCACATTACTATCGCGTTACTGACCAGTCACGTCCAAAACATAATTTAGTAGAATAAGGAACTTCCCTTTTTTATTTTTGCGAAATCATTAAATAACTTCTCCCGCTCTGGGTGGAGTGGGAGTGCGTGTCAGACTCTTACTGACTAAAACCCACCCCTGTTCCTTCAGTTGCCTGTGACAGGAGCGTGGTGGTTCTATTTAAAATTTATCTGCGATCCTGGCAGGTATCGGCCCTAGCGAACGCCGTCAATGCTGACATCTCTTTGAGGTGACGCCCAGGGCGTCTCCTGCGGCGGAAGGAACTTCTTATTTGATCCGTCAGCGTCAGTTATACTTCATCAAATCAATGAAAAATTACAAAGATACAACTCATCAAAGTTCAGGAGTGATGGGAACTTGTGACGTCACTTCTAGGCGAAAAGTGTCCAAGGCGTAACGTCACGGAAACATCGCACTTAATTTTTCATGGACACAATCATTCTTCATGGACCACAGACTATAGCTAACTTCAGGGTGTCGGTTTTTTGTGACGATGTGCGCGCGCATCGTAAAAAACTCTCATCATTTTTCCCTAAAGCGACAAAAGAAGTATAACTTCAAAAAGTTTTTATTTTTTAATTTTTAGTTGTTGTACCCCATAACTAAAAGTAAATAGTAAAGTTATGCCTGAATTGATAGACTCAATAAATAAAATGAGAACATCATCAATGGAGTCGAAGTCAATTAAATACGCATTATTAAGGATAACTCAAAAACACTGATCTGATCTTGACCACATGAGAAGCACCAGCTTTAAAAAAAAGCGTGTTTGTACTTATATACGCACGTAAGAAGTTATACATCTTTGGCGTAACAAGATAAAAAACCAAACTGTCACAAAGTTTACAAAAGGAAAACAATCATTCTTTATGAACCACAGACTATAGCTAACTTCAGGGTGTCGGTTCTAGCTAACTTCAGGCTGTAGGTTTTTTGTGACGGTGTGCGCGCGCATCTTGAAAATTTACTCTCATCATTTTTAGTGGATAAATATGCCTAGTGCTTTTTTTTTTGGGGCGGTGGGAAATCGTCCAATGACATCGCCCGCTTTAGGGTGGAGCAGAAGGGCGTGTCAGACTCTTACTGACTAAAACCCACCCCTGTTCCTTCCTTGCCTGAGTGCCACGACGTTGCTTAAGTAAGTGACACGGTGGAGCATACGGTGGAGGTCTGCCCCGCTTGGGCGTAGCGCCGCCATGTCCTCGTGGGTGCGATAGGTGGCGGCGACCTCTGGCACCCGGCCCTGGTTCAGGCCATGTTACGGAGCGAGAGCGAATGGGAGGCAGTCTCTGCCTTCTGCGAAGCAGTAATGCTCGCGAAGGCGGAGGCGGGACGCGTGAGGGAAGCTCAACGAAATGGCCCTCACGGCCCCGGCCGCTACCACCGCAGGAGAGGTACTGGGCGTAGGACGTCGCGAGACGATCTCCGGCCACCGTAGACCCGGGCCTGCGGACGGCTAGCAGTGGGTAGCTCGCCGTCCGATCAGCACCAGGCCCGTGAGTCTACGGCACATAGTGTTCCACGCGCGCCTTAAAGAGATGAGTGTCAGCCACCAGCCCTTCCGCTCCATCCAGAGCGGGCGAAGTCATTGGATAATTTCCCAACGCAAAAAAAAAAATTAAAAAAAGGTGTTGATTCTAGCTAACTTCAAGGGTATTTTTTGTGACGGTGTGGGTGCCCATTGTAAAAATTTACTCTCATAATTTTTCCCTGACGCGCCAAAAGAAGTATAACTTCAATAAAAAAAGAATCATCAAAATCGGTTTATCTAGAAATAAGTTCTGAGGTACCTAACACACTTACAAAAACACACTCAAATTGAAAACCTCCTCCCTTTTTGGAAGCCGGTTGAAAACCACGTAAAATTTTAAACTTTTTAAAAATACTGTGATACATTGTAAATGATCGAATTTGGATAATCATAATCATAAATCATTTATTTGCCAATAACGTAGGTAAACAGATAAGATGGTAATTTTAAGGATAGTCCCGATACATTTTGCCTAAGCATTTTGCATAAGATTTATTATAGTTGAAATTATCTATGCATATTATATGGAAAGTTTACACTCCCGCGAGATTTACTACAATTTTACGGTGTCTGCATTTATCCGGTGAGATGGTCATGGTGGGTATAATACAGTGTAGTGGGCAGACTCCTTAAACATTAAGATATTTGGAACGCAGAGCTATTGTTGAAGGGAAGAAAAGAAATCCTCCTTTGTTTGTACTTAGGAATAGAATTTTCTTTTCTTGAATTATATTCTACAGATGTTACGATTATCTTGGATCGTTGACGATGAAGACCAAAAATATATTTTAGATTATCTGATTTACTGAAGTATATGACATAACACTTTATATATTTTATTAATTAACGGAGCGTGTAATTGACACTTGATAATAATGGAATCGTTGGGTAGTTACACAATGGTTTTGCTGCTACAGATATTGTAATATTATGATTATGGAGGTAGGGAGTAGAGGATCCTGTAGCCTGTAGGAGGATGTACCTATGTATCTATGTTCTAACAGGCTCTAGCTTTTGCCAGCGGCTCTGCTCCGTTGAAAGACGAAAATTATCTACGGGAACATATTTGGGTACTACCGGGGTAAAACTATCCAATCCAGGCAATGGTGTACCCGTGTTTCAAATTTTTATCAAGTTCAGCTGTTGAGCAGGGATTGTAAAAATTAATTAAAAAATTCAAACATTATATAACATCTATAATGCACATATGTTTGAACTTTCGGCGCCGCGAGACCCGGGCCTGCGAACGGCGAGTAATGGGTAGCTCGCCGTCCGATCAGCATCAAGCCCGAGAGTCGACGGCGCGTAGTGATCCACGCGCGCCTCAAAGAGTTGTCACCAATAAGGACGGGGCCCGTCATGGCCGATGCCTGCCCGGGGGTTGAGGATAAATTCGAAACAGAGTTACCTCGCCCCTGGGCACTCAGGGCAGGAAAGGCTCCACCCTAGAGCGGGAGAAGTAATTGGATGATTTCCCATCCCACAAAAAACAAAAAAAAAAAGCGTTCTTGGGAAGCTTCACTGAGGTTACGATACTACAGTAAAATTCTCAGCTTCAATTTACCGAGATCGCATCTGGATTAATGATTCGTTGCGTAGACACTTGAGACAGAAAACTACACCAATTTTACATCACAATTTCTACCAAAAAATAATTTACGAATAATAAAAACAGCCACTGAACTTCGCTCGAAGAAAGCCCGCCAAAAACTGCCATTCATCTTTCTTTTGGGTAGAAAATCTGAATAAAGAACTTGGTTATCGGTGTTGAAACTAATCACACGATTTTCTTTTAACCGACTTCGAAAATGGGGGAGGTTCTATGTTCGACTGTATGTATGTTTTTTTATGTATTTCCATCGATTTCTCTGTCAGTTGTAGACCGAAAGAAATTCTTTTTTTATCCGACAGAATATACTCCCGAGGTGGTCCAATATAAATTTAATCGAAATTGCTTCAGCGCTTTTTGAAAAACTGAACAAAAACGAAAAATACGTTTATATAGATGACGTTTTGGTTTTCTCCAATTACGAGTATTTTTAAATGCCACGTTCCATGTTATTGGGGTTTTTAGATCTGGGGTATAACAACTAAAAAGTGAATCGACTTCCAAAAAAGAAAATACATAAAAAAAAAAAAAAAAATAGCTTTAATTTCGGAAGTCAGTGTCAAATAACGAAGAAATAAAATACAAACACCGACTTCCGAAATTAAAGTAATTTTTAAATTTTTTGTATCTATATTTTCTTTTTTGGAAGTTAGTTGTTTTTTTTTTTGTAAAAGAGTTTTTTATTATGATAAGCATGACCAGAATCGACATCCAGGATTAGCTCCAGATAAAGAAACTCTTTAATGCTCAACAGCACGGACACGAAATTTTTTGTACAGATTTAATTGTGATAGCCGGGTATAAAAGCTTGTCAAGCCCCTCATTAGCAGACAATTAAAAACCTATTGTCGCGTCTCCTTAAGGAGACGCGGGGGGCCTGATGGATTTAAAAAGATTTTTTTTAACTATTAACTTATTTATTGCAAGCCTTTCTTTTAAATTGCAATGTCTGTTTGCTCGGGTTAAATCTTACAAACTGAATTACAACGACTTCCTCATATCCTATGGAGTTTAATTTTCACATGTTGGTTCAGTTACGTTTTTGGTTTTTGGTGCCCATCCACAAAAAAAAATCATCCAATGACATCTTATTGACTAAAACCCACCCCTGTTCCTTCCCGGCCCTGAGTGCCCAGGGGCACGGTAACTCTGTTTCGAATTTTATCCACAACGCCTGGGCAGGCATCGACCATGATGGGCCCCGTCATGGTTTGCTGACAACTCTTTGAGGCGCGCGTGGAACACTACGCGCCGTCGACTCGCAGGTATGACCTGAATTGACATTCAGGATTAGTTCCAGAAATCCAGATAGAAGAACTCTTCAGCGGTCAACAGCACAGACACGAAATTTTGTGTATGAATTAAAACTTGTTTAAAAATATGTTTTTTAAAATTAAATTTTGTGTATGAATAAAGACTTGTTTAGAAATATGTTTTTTTAAATTAAATTGTATGAATAAAGACTTGTTTAAAAATATGTTTTTTAAAATAAAATTTTGTGTATGAATAAAGACTTGTTTAAAAATATGTTTTTTTTTTAAATTAAATTTTGTGTATGAATAATGACTTGTTTAAAAATATGTTTTTTTAAATTAAATTTTGTGTATGAGTAAAGACTTGTTTAAAAATATGTTTTTTAAAATTAACTTTTTTATAAATGAGGCCCAAAATATTAAGTTGGATGTAAGATGAAAACATGAAACTTATCCCTTATTAAATTTCCAGACATGGAATGATTCAGTTTACTACGGGCTCGATTTCTTCAATAATTTGTCCCCGATTGAAGATCAAAGGGGCCACCTTACTGAACTACTGACAGATCGAGCAGTTAACCGTACGTATGTTTGGTAATTAAATCTTTCTAACGTACACATATACACATTTTATCTATAAATAGTATAAATATTTATTAATTGCATTTATTAATATACAGAGTTAGGACATCAAAGAGTTTCAAAGCAATGAATAACATTAAATGATGCGTGGTTAATCGCTCATTTGATTAATAATTCCAACTCGTAACTTGGTCCCTAATGCCCTATGCATAAATAAAATCTTGCAACAGCTATGTGTCAATAGGGTTTTTTTTTTGTTTTGTGGGGTGGGAAAACATGCAATGACTTCTCCCGCTCTGGGTGGAGCGGGAGGGCGTGTCAGACTCTTAATGACTAAAACCCACCTCTTTTTTTATCTTTCCCTGCCTGAGTGCCCAGGGGTGCGGTAACTCATTTTCAGAATTTATCCGCTACCGGATAAATTCTGAAAATGAGTCGGATAACATTTAAAAATGGGGTAAGGCAGATATGTCTCAATTACGATATTTTACTAAAAAAAAATAATTAGTCCGTCAGTTAAATAACCAAAAAATATTGGACACGTATTTTTTGCATTACCAAACCAATAAAGGATAAAACGCATCAAAGTTCAGAAGTGTAGCCCACACTTACGTCACTTTGGTGGTAAAAAGTGTCACTCCGCGTGACGTCACACGACATTTTAACGCACTGTATCGCGCTCGTTTTTAGGGTTCCGTACCCAAAGGGTCCAAACGGAGCCCTATTGTTGTCAATCACGCGCCCGTCTGTCTGTCCGTCCGTCGTCTGTCACAAAATTTTGTTACGAAGAATTTTTTAACTTCTCATTGACCTATGAACTTGTTTGGTGATAATGTTTATTATTTTACTAACAAATACCAATATTTGATACGGAGCCCCATTTCAGTGTCTAGTGGCTCACATGTGAAATTGGAAAAGGAATTTCCACACCGTGGAAATTCCGTTTGCCTCGCCAAAATAATTGCCAAAAACCCGATTCACGCGTTTTAAACCGCTATTATTACTATTACCCAAGGTCTTTAGAACTGTGGCAAGGTTTACACACTCGGCACATGACATAGTCTGTAGTTACACGATGGCCGACTGTCAACAGGGCTTGACAGATGTTGACATTTGGCGCGTGCAGGGCGTGAGGGTG
The DNA here is from genome assembly GCA_951329385.1 of Polia nebulosa. Taxonomy (NCBI): domain Eukaryota; kingdom Metazoa; phylum Arthropoda; class Insecta; order Lepidoptera; family Noctuidae; genus Polia; species Polia nebulosa. The sequence goes on along the minus strand of OX589596.1, from coordinate 23,368,221 downwards.
CGAAATCCGACACGCACTTGGCCAGTTTTTTTTGTTTACGTGCCAAAAAAAAATACGTGTTCATTATTTTTTGGTCATTTAACTGACGGACGGGCTGATTAATTTTTTTTAGTAAAATACCCCATTGCATCATGGAGCCTGGATTGGTGCCCATTTGATAGCTCACTCCCTATTACAAACAGGGTGTACCGAAAATGCGTGGTCATATTTTAGATACCACGTCTGTCTATGGAAATTAACAACTTTCTTTAAGTTTTCCAGGATTTTTTTTTGAAAAATTTCCTGTAAATAAAAAAAAAATTGGACTTAACGTTAAAAATTATCATCGTCTGATAGGAAAACTGGCCAAATACGTATCGGATTTCACACATTAAGGGTTCCGTACCAAATATTGGTATTTGTTAGTAAAGTATACGTTATAATAAACATTATCACCTTTCAGGTCAATGGGAAGTTAAAAATTCTTCGTAACAAAATTTTGTGACAGACGAGGGACGGACGGAAGGAAAGACGGTCACGTGAGTGACAGCAATAGGGCTCCGTTTGGACCCTTCGGGTACGGAACCCTAAAAACTATATTGACCGCCCGTAGAAATTTTTTTTTGGCAGGTCCAAAATTTTTTTTTTAAAATTTACTATTAATCCCTTCAAGTAAGTGGTTCATTTTTGTGGGCTTCTGCTTATGGGAATGTTCGGTATTTTAAATATGACCGCGTTTCCGTTACATCCTGTAGGTATATACATGTTATTAGTTAGCCTTAAGTTTAGTCGATTCTGATACCATTTCTTTTTCAACCAATACAATCCATCACAAGTGATCCATACTTAACCAGATCTACATAATTATCAACCTCATTCCAGTGATAAGGAATCACGATACATCAGTGCCCCTGTACCTCCACATCTCTCACGCAGCCCCTCACGTCGGAGGGGGCTACGTTAATCTGCAGCCCCCCGAGGACCTCATCGCCGCAAACGACCACATCGCACATACAGCACGGAGATATTTGGCCGGTAACTGAATATAAGCAAATCTTACGACCATTATGCCTAAAGGATTTGAAGCTGAGGTATCGATTTAGACTTAGGGCCGATTTCACAAGTTCTAAACGCCCAGTTAAACGCGTTTAGCCGCTGTCATAAAGCTCAAGAGTTTGTTTGTTTGCTAATCTCAGGAACTACTGGATCGAAATGAAAAATTATTTTTGAGTTGAATAGTCCATTTATCGAGGAAGGCTATAGGCTATATAATATCTCGCTGCGACCAACAGGAGCAGAGCATCAATGAAAAATGTGTCAAAAACGGGAAAAAATCCTTTTGAGAGCTTCAGTTGCGTGCGCTGCGTAAACGGTTAAAGTTACGCAAAAATTATGTATGACGGAATTGTTCTCCTTTTAAAGTTCTAAAAAAAGTCCGCGAGAGTTTACGTCTATCTTTTATGGTTAACTCACTATAATCTTTTTTATGATTTTTATTTTTTACGCTAAGCTTAGTTCAGTAAAACTTAGTTTAAAGAGCGAATGGTGAAATCGGCCCTTAGTAGATATTAATTTTTAATTTAGTTACAACAGAAGTACACTGTTATCTTTTGGTTTCTGATTTGGATGAAACAATCAGAATGTGCTTATCCCTACTTATATTTTCTAGAAATCCGTTCAGTCACTGAATTCTTCATTATCGACTATTTATTTATTTATCGACTTTTTTATTTTATTTATTTATCACATGGAAAACCAACAGCTTTACATAAATGCAATAAGTATACTAAAATAAGAGACATTAAGCCAATAGGTTTTCACGGCCAGCTATGACCTTTTCTTTGCGCGTTTTCAAACAAAGTGAGTCAATTTGGTTGAACTATGAGTGCCATTAGTTCCAAAACTAAACTTCTATCGTACCGCGTACCTACCTACGATCAGTTTAATGCCATTTATAGAGGAGGTAAAAACCTCAGAATCTCATTAGTGATACTTAGTCCTTGTGGTCTTAAGGTTGAGCTAACATCGGACATCGCGTAATTGACTTTTTTATGAAGCGAACTTTTTGCTCCATCAATGGCGAACGATTTGCCCGCTCGGGGTATTCAAAGCTCGGAGACACTGAAAAGAAAAACGATTACAGGCTATCATGAAAATCAGGCTGACTCATTAAGATCCTTTAGGTAATTGTTAAATACAAACAACTTGCAGGCATATTGACGGCACAGTTGGCGCAGTGGTTGAGCGTTCGGCTGCTGCGCTGCGTATCGCTGGTTGGATCCCCGCACGGAACAAATATTTGTATGAGCTGCAGATAGTGGTTCCGGGTCTGGGTGTCTTGTGTATGTGAATTTACATGTTTGTGAACGCACCCACGATACAGGAATATTTCTAGTGTGGGGCAACGTTCTTTAAAAAAAAAAAAAATATATATATATATATTCGTTCCAGTGTCTCAACAGTGTTCTAGAATTGCAATTCCCCATATCAATTTAGAGGCGTGTTCCGATATCTCAACAGGTCTCGTTACCGGCTTAGACAGGAGCGTCGGTCATGTTATATCGGCACTAGCCGAGAGAGAACTCCTCCACAACACTATCGTCGTTTTGGTTTCCGATAATGGTGCAGCTTCAACAGGATTAAACCGAAATTTCGGCTCGAATTTACCTCTGCGGGGCACGAAAGGCACGCCCTGGGAAGGTGCGGTGCGAACGACAGCGGTCGTATGGCACGCATCTATACCAAGCAACATCCTGCAGGGTCTGTTCCACGTGACCGACTGGATGCCAACACTAATTGCTGCTGCAGGTGGCAATTATAACGGCACAATAGACGGTATCAACCAATGGAATGCTATAACAAAAGATGAGGCACCTCCTAGACGCGACGCGTTGATAACAATGGACGATCTTAAGGACTGGGCAGCTCTCCGGCAAGGAGATTATAAAATAATCGTTGGAAACGTAGAACCGGAAAAAAGTAAATTCTATGGCACGGAGCTAAAGAAGTTAAGACTTCCCGGGTATTCATATGAAAATGTGTTGCTAAGCTGCGATACAGCACGAGTTTTTAAGGAGACACTATTTTTAGACTTGGACCTGGATATGGCCACTATGAAGAGAAATTATTCGAATTTATATAGGAATATAAATGTCACAACAAGTTCAGAAGATCTTTGCATACCAACAAAAGGTTAGTATTAACATTTTAATTAACTACACAACGTCGCTTAAGTTCTAACACTACGTATGTCAAAGTCGGAAACTTTTCAGGAGAGCAAATAAAGAGCTAGGAGCAACACAGTTTAAAAAAAAAAATTGAGTTACACGCTGTTGCTATGGCAAAAGAATTAAGTTACGCGGTGTTACTGTATTTTTTGTGTACAATACTGACATAGATACGTATTGTTTTTGGCGTTAAATTATACGTCACCATTCATTCAAATCCTCATGTTTGATTTGTCAAATGGTCGTTCAAATCCCATCGAATGACATACGCAAGGCATTTTGTCAAAAAAAAAACTTACGTGGTGTAAGAACTTCAGCGACGAAAAGCGAGATAAAAAACAACGATTTCTAATGGTATCTCATTTCTAAATTACAGCAAAGGGATGTCTTTTTGACTTGAGCGTGGATCCAGCAGAAACCAATGACTTGTGGTACTCTTATCCGGAGCTCGTCCACCACATGGTCCTCCGACTCCGCATTTACTGGTCCGCACTAAATCCACGCCAGAAACCAACGCAAGACCCGAGAGCAAATCCTGCACTTCACGATTTTATTTGGCTCCCGTGGCTTGATAACGAAGAAAATGTATCAAAGGCTTTACAGGCATTCCCGTCTTTCCCTTTGCAAGTTTCCGCCGGCGAGCTACAATATTTAGTGGATTTCAATCTCAAAGCGTTTAAAGACAGTTTGACAAATTATGTGCAGAGTTCAGCTGACGCATTTATGCAAAACATCGCTAAGTTATTCTCTTTTTAAGTGTTAATAAAGCTGTTAAATAAAATGAACAAAATCTGAATTTTGTTAAAACATCTGTCTGTTAACTTTTTAAATTGTTTTATATTTTTATTAATGAAAGGGTTGTTTAAAACATGCTTGATGACTTGGATGGGCCGAAATAATGAATTTTATGAGGCGACGAGTTATTTCGTCGTCGCTTCGCCGCCCGCCCTTTGATCAAGGCGTGCATTAAAAAGGAAAATTGGTCAGCTTTTTAGGTTCGCATAGCTGAAAGAGCATCTGTGTTATTATGTTAAAATAAATAACAACATCCATCTACGTCTAAAAGGCGTAAGGGACTAACGAAATAATAACGTTTGGAGGAAGTTTCATTACATTTCGGCCATTTGCCGCTTTATTGCTTTATAAATATAAATTACGAATAAAAAGGTATTTATTCATAAGTATAGTAATATAGCAGAGCCTCGTTATTTATCGGAAAATCTGTGATTTACGAATCAGATCCAGAATAATGTGTCATGAATAAAATATTGTATAGCCTTCGCTCCAATTGGTGTAGTATCTATAATTTGAATGAAATGTTGGGAGAAACAAAACAAGGATCTTGGAGATTTTATTCATAACTTGGAATAAAAATAGTCACACTAATGTTTCTTTTAAAATTCATCACAACATTTTCTCAACAACTTTGAGGGAATGAGCAGAGTGAGATGTAACAGAACCACTTGCCGAAGAAAACTTATTATAAAATATTTTTTTACGTTGGAATATGAGTATCGGTACATTGTTTCTTTATTTAACTAAATATAAGTTAGTAAAACGATAATTACATACAAATGATAACACACATAGACGAATAAGATAGTCAGTTTTTAGGTCTCTATCACAACCTAGCTCAAAGACGCTTGTTTCGGTCAAGCCAAACTTTCTGCTACTTTTTGATCGAAACTGACCCAAACCGAACCCGAGACAGAACCTTCGATTGGCCAATAACAAATATCTGTCTAAATATGGATTGTGAGTTCATGGCCTCTACATGAACTTAGTATTCACATAAATTGACTTTGACGACAAGGTTGGCGCAGTGGTAGAGCGTTCGGCTGCTGCGCTGCGTGTCACGGGCTTTATATTTGTAAAAAAAAATTAAAATCTGTTCAGTAGAACCAGAGATTACCCCCTGCAACCTTACAAACTCACAAACTTTACCTCTTCATAATATTAGTATAGATTATTAAGTATAGATTGGTCACACAAATCAGTATGTAAATTAAAATAGATACCTTCGCAAATCTCCACCGAATTCCCTTTGTGTCTGTAAAATTGTCGACTTTAGGAACATTAAATCAGGATTGATAGCAGGAACTGTGAACGCTACCCAAACGTTTTGAATCGACTTAGTATTGGCGTCATAAATCTTTTGAGTCGGAGAGCCCTCTAATCTAACACCCGACGAGAAATATACGACCCTTCGTTTGTACACCATTATTATACTGAATAACCTCGAATCGTGAAGAAAAATCCACGGCATAGAAGACTAAGTTTTCATGGCAACTTATAATGATGAAAGTTCACATTATTAATTCATAAGGTTGTTCGTTTGAGTTTAATATTCATTTCTGTGACTCCAAATTATTTTCAATAAGAGAGAGTAATGAAATGTCATGGTTATGGTTATGGCAGACGTCTCGTTAAGGCAGCATTAATTACTCGTCTGCTATGAGGACGAGTTAACCGAATAAGGTTGAACTTAATGGAAAATAGAGGGGTGAAAACAGCCATGAGTTTGAACTTATTTAACTACTAGTTTCTGCGGGACTGCGCCCACGTGAAACAAGAAGATTATCCTCAGAGTGCAGGGAAGAAATAGTATCCTGTGTCCTATTCCAGGATATGGTCTACCCGTGTGACCAGTTTCATACAAATCTGTTCAGCCGTTAAGACGTGAAGAGTTTACGAACAGGCAGCCAGACAGACAGAGTTACTATTTATAATATACTATATAAGTATGAATTAGCAACTAAGTATTCTAGAAAACAAAGCAGGTTAAAAACTTTAAAGGTCCATATGTAGGTGGTATATCCAACGACTTGGCACGGGTCATTTAATTCCTGCCTCATGAATTCAGCATTTCAGGTTTGTCCCTCACTAAGTTACTTATATTCGCGTTATTTAATCCCTTTAGTTTTAAAATCCTTCTATTTAACGCGTCAGTTACCGGAGACACAGACACAATAGAAAATCTCATCATCATCATCATCATCATCATTATTATTTCAGCCAAAAGACGTCCACTGCTGGACATAGGCCTCCCCAAGTGTCGCCACAATGACCGGTCCTGTGGGTCTCGCATCCATCGGCTACCCGCGACCCTCACCAGGTCATCGGTCCACCTTGTTAGAGGCGTTCCAACGCTGCAACTTCCGCTACGCGTTCGCCACTCCAAATCCAGAAAATCTATAGTTACTTTATCCTTTACTACCTTTTTTTTTGACATCTCCCGCTTTGGGCGGAGCGGGAGGGCGTGTCAGACTCTTACTGACTAAAACCCACCCCTGTTCCTTCCCTGCCCTGAATGCCCAGGGGCGCGGTAGCTCTGTTTCGAATTTATCCACAACCCCAGGGCAGGCATCGGCCATGACGGGCCCTGTCATGGTTTGCTGACAACTCTTTGAGGCGCGCGTGGAACACTACGCGCCGTCGACTCTCGGGCCTGGTGCTGATCGGATGGCGAGCTACCCACTACTCGCCGTCCGCAGGCCCGGGTATCAGTTGGTACCTGACGCGTTAATATATTTTCATATATTTCTTTTCCAACTACAGTTCCCATTGGAATATCTAAAGTAAAAAGAGTATAAGATTGACGAATCACAGCGCACTAAACTCCTAACACGTACGCTGCTCTCGACTGTTATTTATTCGGAACTAAGGGATTGGCGCGGTACCGATAGTGTGAATGCTCTCATTGTTTATCCTGTAAAATAGTTTATCCCGGCGAGAATGTATCGATATCAGCTTTGTACAGTGAATTTGTGTATTTATTTCACTCGCTTTATTGAAAAGAACTGACTAGTTTTACGTTTCTGGTGTTCTTTATGTTCGGGCTAAAGTATAATTGAATTTTGCTTCTGAAATATCTTTCTCGCGTTTGAGTGGCTTTGATGAATTTGGTGGATAACAGGGAATATGCATTTAAAAAAAAATGTTATCTAACCGGTTTATCGATGAATATACTAAAATAGAGTACGAACAGTGAAAGCAGAATCTAAATTGATTGAAAATTAAATGAGATATAACAATTTTAAACAAATGTATCTGTCCCTCTCTCGAAAATGCTGTTTTCTATGGCAGTTGTATGGGCGTCATGTCCTTTGACGTCAAAGAACATGTCGGACTCCTCTTTCTAATTATCAACTTTAAAGCTTTATAACTTCGTCGCTGATGATGATATTTTGAAAATAGCTTCATATTTGTTCACTATAGTTATTATGTCTTCAATTGAACAAATAAAAAAATATTATGCATATTCCCTATTATTATGCTCTAGGTATAGGAAAGAGCATCTATTAGTGCATATATTTTGGTAAAAATAATCGAAGAGTCACGCCTGGTAACTGTCATTAAGCCTAAATGTTTTTTTTTTGTTGGGGTGCGAAATTTTCCTATGACTTCTCCCGCTCTGAGTGGAGCGGGAGGGCGCGTCAGACTTTTACTGACTAAAACCCACCCCTGTTTCTTCAGTTGCCTGAGTGCCCAGGGGCGCGGTAACTCTGTTTCGAATTTATCCACAACCCCTGGGCAGAAGCTAAAGTGTCTGGTTTTAATTTTTTGATGCTGTGGTAATCAGCCAAAAATTCTCTATCGATCTGTCTAAGCAGTATTTTTCTAATATCAATAGATCTCGAGATAAATAAATAAAATCAAAGTTGGGTTCCCTTGATTTCTTTGTAATTGAACGCTGCTTTTTGTGTTCGTTACTCAAAATGTGATTTTGTCAGATAACGGCATTATAGCTGGTGGACGGCAGAACAGTGATCTAATTGGACCAAAGGACGTTCGAGCATCCTCCGTAAACATATTTATCTATAGTAGTAGTTAACACCAACTATCATTTGTCTAAAATGATAATATTACGAGTATGAATAGCATTAAGAGTAGTCACATTTCTACCAAACTGAAAACACAAACGTTATATAATGAACCCATAACATCGCAGTTGGCAAATAAAGCGTGATTCTATTTGCATGCATGGCCAGGGAACAAAGAAGTGCGCATTTTTGTCCCGAAGAAGTTTATCAGCGAATTGCCATCGGGGATGGCAGGCTGGCGTGGCGCCAGGCTGCGTTCCTAACAACTTTATTATGCATTACCGGGAGCGCGTCACCCCTAAATAAGCAACAGTTCACTTGCCAAGTTTTGGCTTTACATTTTCATTAGATGACGGTCTGTCAACGCGTGTGCTATTAGAGCATAATTTGCGATGGCAGCGGCTCCGGAGATTGGACAAGTGTGTAGATTAGTGACATTAAAAATAGATTGGATCGTGTAGACCGTAAACAACCTGGAGAACATTTGGTTATGTTGTTTGTGTTGGTGGTTACAAGTAGTTAATGAGTAGTTTAGCAGTTCACGGCTAAACATTACAATAATGGACTATAGTTGTGCCATTTCAGGGCAAAGACTTTTGGACTCAGACTGCGGTGAAACGAAAATTTATTCCCACGTTTTCTTACGTGTTTTGTATTTTGTTCAGACATTTTTTTTAAATTTTCTTGGAGCCAGTGATGCTCTCCGTGATTGCGCGTTTAAACTTGGTTATGCTATTAAGGGTCCCACAGATATGAGCGACACGGTAGTGCGTCAACGATGCGACAACCATTTATCGTAGAAATTGTTCTACTGATAGACGAATTGAAAAAGGGTTGCCGTATTGTCGTGTCATGCCTGTCCGTTGACACTTCACTCTACCCCAGCTTCTTTCCAAAGGTCACCGACTTATCAGGTGGGAGCGCGCTAATCTGCCTTTGTTAATTGTCAATCAACACGGTCCGGCCGGTGCAGGTGATCTTGGGTAATCAGGTGTTAACCTGTTCTGCACTCGGTGAACCATGTTGATAACCTAATTATGACAGTTCATCAAACTAACTTACATTGGTAAATAAGTTTGTCTTGATCCGGGCAGCTAGCACATGTTCGTAACTTAAAATTTCAAAGACTTCAAGTTTTTTGGCTACCTACTAACCTGACTCTTAAGGAGTACAGAAACTAATGGTGTCATTGAAATAAATGCTATGAATTTAGTTAGATCCCAGGCCTAAGAGTGTGTGACTGATATTTAAATAAAATTGGCCAAGTGAGTGTCGGATTTCGCACATTAAGGGTTCCGTACCAAATATTGGTATTTGTTAGTAAAGTATACGTAATAATAAACATTACCACCAAATTTCAAGTTCTTAGGTGTTAAAAATATTTCGTAACAAAATTTTGTGACAGACGACGGACGGACAGACAGACAGACGGACACGTGAGTGACAACAATTAAATAGGGCTCCGTTTGGACCCTTCGGGTACGGAACCTTAAAAATGTATGATAAGAATAAAAAAATTGAGGTCCTATAGTACTAAATCAAATAATTATTCTCCTTCTCCTAGCAACTATGGTTTTATTTATACTTACATAGATATTAGGCAACCGTTTTGTACACCATCTGTATTGACTTCATTTCTTTTTAATCGACTTCGCAAAAATAACAAAAAACACGTAGATGACGTTTTGATCTCCTCCAATTACGAGTATGTTCAAATTCCATGTTCCTTGTTATTGAGGTTATCAAATCGGACGTAACTTTAATATTTAGTTTTAGTCCTAGGGTATAACAACTCCCATTCTCCTGCCCTTATCCCAATTTATTTGGGGTCGGTGCAACATGTCTTTTTCTTCCATACTCCTCTATTAGTCGTCATCTCTGTAGTCACCCCCTTTTTACCCATATCTTCTTTCACACAGTCCAACCATCGTTTCTTTGGCCTTCCCCTACTCTTATAGCCATCCACATACATACACAATACTTTCCTCACGACATTTTCTTCATTGGGGAATAACTACTAAAAAGTGAAAAATAAAAAACTTTTTTACAAAAAATACAAGCGACTTCCAAAAAAGAAAATACACCTTAAATTAAAAATGTAACTTAATTTTGGAAGTCGGTGTCAATTAACGAAGAAATAAAATACAAAAACTGACCTCCAAAATTAAAGTTATTTTTCAATTTTAAGCGTATTTTCTTTTTTGGAAGTCGTTTGTATTTTTTGTAAAAAAGTTTTAGTGTAGTATTATGCTCAAGGTCCAGGCTTTATTTGCGATCTTTTAAATTCTGCAATGTTAAACACAAAACTGTAAATAAGATAAAATATGAGACTGATTTTTATTTTTTTGTTTCGTAAAAACATTGCCCCATGGCCTATGGTACGGTATCTCGTGTACCGTGAGACACAGATAATGATGCAACGTGATATGATTCGAGTTATTAATAGAAAGCAAGGTCCTCATTGTGTGCTCAAAACAATATACAGCAAGAGTAGGCGTGATGATAGAGAAATATCTATACAAATTAAAGAATCTGTAATAACCATCATTCTCCTGCCCTTATCCCAATTTATTTGGGGTCGGCGCAACATGTCTTTTTCTTCCATACTCCTCTATTAGTCGTCATCTCTGTAGTCACCCCTTTTTTACCCATATCCTCTTTCACACAGTCCAACCATCGTTTCTTTGGCCTTCCCCTACTCTTATAGCCATCCACATCCATACACAAGACTTTCCTCACGACATTTTCTTCATTCCTCCGCATCACATGCCCATACCACGACAACCGATTTCCACACAACTTTTCAGTCAGCGGTGCCACTTTCAGACTTCCTCTTATATACTCATTCCTAATTCTATCCATGCGCGTAACACCACACATCGCTCTTAGCATTCTCATCTCAGCTACATGCAATTGCTTTTCATTCATCCCTTTTGTGGCCCAACATTCTGAACCATACAAGACAGCAGGTCTGACCATTGTTTTATAAATCTTCCCCTTAAGTTTTAGGGGAATGCGGGAGTCACAGATAGTCCCGGTGACCTGCCGCCATTTTATCCATCCAGTGTTAATTCTGTGCTTAACAGTCCGATCTATTTCGCCATCGCTTTGCACGAGTGAACCGAGATACCGAAAATCGGAGCAGACTGGGAGAAGCGCGCCATCTAGCACTACAGCTTCAGAACTGGAGAGACCGCCGAAATCGCAGAACATGTATTCAGTTTTGGTTCTGCTGATTTTCAAGCCAACTTTCTCCAGCTTCTGTTGCCATTTCTCCAATCTGCTCTGGATCTCAGGTCCATCTTCACCGACCAGAACAATGTCGTCGGCAAACAGCATGCACCAGGGTGCCTCTTCCTGTATTTCCGACGTAAGAGCGTCCATAATCAACAGGAAGAGGTAAGGACTTAAAGCCGACCCTTGATGCAAGCCTACAGCCACACTGAACTTATCGGTGTTGCCAGCAGCCGACCGGACGTAGGTACTAGATTGTCTGTACATAGCACGAATCAACTCAACATACTTCCCAGGCAAACCTTTCTCTTTCAAGGCCCACCACAACACATCCCGAGGTACCCTATCATACGCTTTCTCAAGATCAATGAACACCATGTGCAAGTTCTTGTGCACACGTCTGTACTTCTCGCACAATTGACGGAGAGCGAAGGTGGCGTCCATTGTCCCTCGACCTGGCATAAACCCAAACTGGTTCGGGGTAATCTCACTCTCCTCTCGCAATCTTTTCTCTATCACTTTCTCCCATACTTTCATAGTATGTGACATGAGCTTTATCCCTCGATAGTTGTTGCAGTCCTGTACATCCCCTTTATTCTTGAAGATGGGCACTAGCGAACTATTGCACCATTCTTGTGGGATCACTTCTTCATACAACAACTTATTGAAGAATAAAGTCAGCCACATACATCCATCCTCTTTTAAACACTTCCATACTTCCACTGGTATATCATCAGGGCCCATGGCCTTTCCATTTTTCATACATTGAACTGCCTTTCTTACTTCATCCATGCTAATTTCTCTCACCAAACCCATATTTACTAGTACCTCTTTGAGCACACCACTCCATTCATTCTCTTCGTTCATCAACTTTTCAAAATAAACCTTCCATCGCTCTTTTATTTCGTCATCTTTCGACAAGACTTTACCGAGTTCATCCTTCATACATTTTATATGCATTATATCCCTCGTTCTCCTTTCTCTTAATTTTGTAATCCGGTAGAGCTCCTTCTGGCCTCTGGGGCTGTCCAGTAAATCATATAATTTTTCCTGCGCCTTAGCCCTGGAAACTGCAACCGCCTTTTTTGCCTTCCTCTTCCATTCTTTATAAATTTTCTTTTTCTCTTCTTTCAAATTATCATTTCCGGTTTCTACATTCTGCCATACTTTAAACGAAATTTTCTTTTCTTTTAGCATCTTTTGCACATCTTCATTCCACCACCATGTATCCTTTTCTATCATGCCTTTACCTTGCGATTCTCCAAACACATCTTTTGCTACTCGCCTTATACAACCCGCCATCTCTTTCCAACATTCAACCACAGATTTTCCTTCCATATCCTTCATTTCTATCATTTTATCTACCACTTGACTCTTAAACATACTTGCACACTCCTCATTTTCTATCATACGCCATCTGATTTTGGGTGGGGGCCGTTCTTTGTTCCTACCGGACGAGACACTGACTGTTACGTCCATCAATATGAGCCTGTGTTGAGAGACTAAGCCTTCGCCTGGCAACACTTTACAGTTTTTGACTGTTTTGAGACTGTTTCGTCTCACCAAGGAAAAGTCAATTTGGGTCGCGTGCTGGCCACTTTTGTAAGTGATCAGGTGTTCGTCTTTCTTTTTGAACCAGGTGTTAGTTATTGCCAGGTCAAAAGCCGAAGCAGCTTGCAGCAATGTCTCGCCATCAGTATTACGGTCTCCGTACCCCCAACCACCATGCACTCTCTCATAACCGTACTTCAGACTTCCTACATGCCCATTAAAATCACCCCCCACAAACACCTCTTCACTCTCCTGTACATTCATCATCACACAATCGAAGTCCTTCCAAAACTTTTCTTTTACACTATCCTCACATCCTGATTGGGGTGCATACGCACATTTACTATCATACTCTCCACAACCACTTTAATAGCTATCACTCTATCACTTACTCTTTTAACATCCACCACACATTCTTTTAACTCACTATCCAAAACTATGCCCACACCATTCCGTTTGCCATCACTTCCACAGTAATAAAACTTATATCCTTCTCCTAATTCTCTTGCTTTTGCACCCTTCCATTTCGTTTCTTGCAAACACGCTATATTTATCCGTCGCCTTTTTAAAACGTCTGCTAACTCTCTTCCTTTTCCAGTCATAGTACCTATATTCCAGCTCGCACACCTCAATCTTAATTCTCTCACTCTCCGAGCTTGCGTCTTACGTCGCACCCGCCCGTCCTGGTGCGACAACCCTTGTCCATTTCCCACAGGAGCCGGGTGCTGCCCCTGCGCGTCGCCTGTGGGGTACGCCCTAGCCCTATCGCACATCATATTTTTCCAGACCATGTTGCAAAAAGGTTTTGGCAAAAGTTTTATAGCCGGCCGCCTGCCTGACGCCAACCCTCCTTGGGAATGCTGTTGTTGGTGGTTTACCCGCCACCGCGCGGGTGGCCCAAGGTGCTTTAGTAGTATGCACTAGGGCTCAAGCTCCCTTAGTCGCCTCTTACGACACCCACGGGAAGTGATGGGATGGTACTATTCTTTTACGTCCGACACCATACAGAACTCAAAGAATCCGTAATAACCAACCATGTTTTAAAGAAGCCTTCGCCTTTTTTTGTTTAAAGCCCGTCACACTATTCACAATCACTGTAACCCTTGAAAATCGAGGATCAACTATGGCGAACATCAGAAAAACGCTGGAAACTTTGCCCCACACTACGAGTCACTCCTGTATCGTGGTTGCGTTCACAAACATGTAAACTTACATACACAAGACACCCAAACCCAGAACAACTATGTGTAGGCCATACAAATACGTGCAGGAGACGAACCCTAGGAATGCAGCGCAGCAGTCAGTCGCTCAACCACTGCATCAATTGGTACCGTCCGTACCGTCGTGCTCGTAGAGTCCTGGAAAAAACGATTGAGCTTTCTCGGATCCCGAAACGAAATTATTCAAAAATGAACAGCTGAGGAGTAGGAAAAACAATGATATTTCCACTTTTTGCCAATGCGTAAAGTGATGTCTAATGAGCCTTTGCCAGCAAATTTGTCACGTTATGACTGATACATTGATATCCGTCACTCCAACAGTATGAACAGGTACTTGTCCTAAGTAGCGAGCTCTTATTCATCACTCATAGATAACTTAGACACTACGGACCAAAAAAAAATAATTCAAGAATCCTTCGTCTTTTTTTGTTTAAAGCCCGTCACACTATTCAGTCACTGTAACCCCTGAAAACTAAAAATCTTCAGTTTTTCCCACCAAAAAAGTGCTAAGGCAATGAAACTCAATGAGTTCTGGAAAAAACGATGGATCCAGCAACGAATTTAATCAGAAATTAAAAGCAGAGGAAAAATAAATAAATCTACGTCTTATGAATGCATAATGTGAGATGTCTAGCCTTTGCCTTAGCAGATTTGTCATCTTATGGCTGATATATTGATGTCCGCCACTCGAACATTATGAACAGGTACGTTGTCCAAAGTAGCGAGCCCTTATTCCACACTCGTAGACAACTTAGACTCTAAGGACCAAAATAAAGTTCTATACATCTCCACATTATCTGATTGTAAGTTGTTCATTCTTGTTAGAATTCCTCGTTTTGAGGTCCTCTCTAGTTAGAAAGTTCCACGGGACGTGGGAACACCTTGCAAACTCCTCTGAACATTCATAACTCGTAATAAAATTTGTGCATTTTAGAAAACCGCAATACCTATACAGGGAATATGTGAAACTTTTCGTTTTATGCCAGGAATACTAAAATGTAGCCTTGTAGCGTTGTAGCCTTGTAGGTTGTTTTATCGTTTGTAGCATCTAGCACTAGCGCGGAGGTAGGAAGAATGTGGGGTTCGTTACTGAATACAGATGTGACAATCTGTCTTTTGTGTTATTGTCAATTTGTGTATATCTCTGTCCTCGTATATTTGTTACATTTATTGACATTTATCCTCCAGAAAAGATACAGAGGAATAATGTTTTATGTCAATCCAAAATATTTGGAACTGGCCAGCATGATACCATTATATCTAATCAGCAAAATAGTATGCATGTTCTACCTTTATTTGAGTCTCATAAGTTCTTTAAAGCCAAAGCCGACTACATTATAATTTTACAGCCTATATTTCAGCGTTAATGACGTTCTTCTCCTTTGATCTGTGATGTATCATTATCAGACGTACTCCATCGAGGTAAATTAATATTTTCCTACAGTAAATATTATAGTACCTACAAGATATTAAAATGTCATTTTATGAGAAAGAATACTCATTCCTCCATTAAGGAACATATAAATGAACATAAGAATAATAATGGAAAGTTAAGAATCATAATGGTATCTATTTATAAATTCCAAGAATAATGAAATAATGTGATTAATCTGTGAAAAATCTACCCCACGTTGAAGAAATAATATTTTTCCATCAACATGATTGTCATTAGTGAAAATTTATTCAATACAAAAATTCCGTAATGAAAGTATTGATTAAGTTATAAATATGAATTTATCATTTTCATTTACATATTCATGAAATGTCTCCGTTGAAGTATCCAATTCGAATCGACGAATAGGGAACTTTCCGTTCCACGTACAAAATTCTAATTACATTATGTTTCTGTATAAAAGCTGCGAGCGGTCCTTTCATAAGCTCGCAAAGTGACATAATCCTTGAATTTAATAAATTACCCCACAAATTGAGACTTATATAACAAGAATGAAATTAACGAGGCAAAATGACTTACAGTAGGTACCTCAGCTTTTATCGTGTATAAATTCGTTATAGTTAAATTATTTATTTTTTACTTTGGCCTTTTGAGGCACTTGAGGCACTTCCTGTTCACTTTGAAATAATTAAAATTTTACTTTGTGGTCAAAATGACGTGACAACAATGTTTATGGCCTGGATTTACATTTTGAAGACATTTTCATCATCTTAACTTGTGCCGGAACAAGCTTTGCAAAGAAACTTCAAGGTAAGGTAATTAGATTGGGATGCGAGAGTGTTTGACAGAGTCACGGGGCGCTGGAACGCAAAAGGCAGCTGAAGAATCACGAGTGGGTTTTAGTCAGTAAAAGTCTGACACGCCCTCCCGCTCCACCCAGAGCGGGAGAAGTCATTGGATGATTTCGCACCCTAACAAAAAGAAAAAAAAAACATTTAGGCTTAATGACAGTTACCAGGCGTAACTTTTCGATTATTTTTGCCAAAATATATGCACTAATAGATGCACTTTCCTATACCTAGAGCATAATAATTAACCACCAAATTCATCAAAAGCCGCTCAAACGCGAAAAAGATAATTCAGAAGCCAAATTCAATCACACTTAGCCTCTCCCGCTCGACCCAGAGCAGGAGAAGACATCCCATGATTTCCCACAGACAACAAAAGAACCGGAAAGAAAAAAATCTAATATATCAATATATCAGTATTTGTTAGTAAAGTAAACGGAATAATAAACATTATCACCAAATTTCATGATCATAGTTCAATGGGAAGTAAAAAAATCTTCGGAAACGTGAGTGACAGTTAGTAGGGCTCCGTTTTGGACCCCTCAAGTACGGAACCCTAAGAAAAGGGAATCAGATAGACGGTCAGCATTGGTGCTAGCAGTGTCGACTACTCAGGTTAATTTCTATTTGATAAAGATCAACGGTACGATGGATGGCCACTATCAGTAATTCATTCACAACAGTCAACAATTCCAAATAAGTAATTATTTTGTAAAATATCTCATTTGAACATCATTATCTATCTCACGAACAACAATATTTAAGTGACCTATTTTTCAGACAATGGCACCAATAAAATGAACTTTCAGTGTACAGATAACGGTTCCATTCATTCATTCAGTGCGCTGTACGATTTTTTTTTCAGAAATTTGGTTCCTTTTTTTTGCGAGTTCTCATTTTACTTGCTCTTCCGTATCTTACACCCATTGATGTAGTTCATTCTTCTATTTGTAAACGTTCCTTGTTAACATTCCTTTTCTTAAAATGACATTGGGCATTCATTTCGGATTTTATTTTTGCTTCTATGATGGAATGGATAAACCGAATCGAATAATTATTAAGGAAATATTAAATCGAGAGAGAGAGAGAACAAAGAGAGATAGAGACTCCAAGTTATCCCAATTGCCAGAGCCGACCATCTAGGATAGAAAAACCTGGCGCAGAAAAGTGTGGAGACCCGACCCCAAATAAAGGGAACAGGAGAAGTAAAAGAAGATGGTATTGAAATTACTAACACCGTCATATCACTCGCAAAATATTTCAAATTCAATCCAAACTGGAAAGCACGAAGGAAGTGAGGCCTGAGTCGTCATAAATATATCACTCTAACTAACCAATTGGATTACCTACAGATTGGACGTGCTAAACGATTTGTACGAATGAATACGTTCCGGTCTAATTCGACGGGATATATGTACTTGTGTGTAACAGTAATGTGGAATCATCGAGGGGATGTTGAGTGAGCTAAAATTGTGAATTAGATCCGAAATATAGTCTCATTTCGGATCCAAATTCACAGTTTTGGTTAGCCAACCAAGCCTTATTATTACCCGGGCTTGCGGGCGGCGAGTAATGGGTAGCTCGCCGTCCGATCAGCACTAGGCCCGAGAGTCGAACCTCCGAACGTTCCACGCGCGCCTCAAAGAGTTGTCAGCAATCACGACGCGGCCCGTCATGGGCGATGCCTGCCCTGGGATTATGGATAAATTCGGAACAGAGTTACTGCGCCCCTGGGAACTCAGGGCAGGGAAGGAACAGGGATGGGGTTTAGTTAGTAAGAGTCTGACACGCCCTCCCGCTCCATCGAGAGCGGCAGATGTCATTGGATGATTTCCTAGACCACAAAAAAAAGCCCAGATTGTTAACTTAAAACATATTATTAATCCACTTGTCGTTTTTTAAATTATTAAAAAGTGAAATACGATACGATCCATACGATGTCCACCAATACGCCGCGCAGAGGATCTTGAAAACGTTGGAAAGCAGATGATTCTGAAGTATTTTGTGTTCCATTGCTGCAAGGCGTTCCGATGCGAGGATAAAGTAATAAATCTATACTAATATTAAAGAGGTAAAAAAGTTTGTGAGTTTGTTTTTAGGAAGTAATCTCTGGAACTACTGAACTGATTTAGAAAATTCTTTCACCAGTAGAAAGCCACATTATTTGTAGATGCTATATGCTATATATTCGAATAATATGTCCACGTGGAAGAAGTCGCGGGCGAGGTGCTAGTTTGTTTTTTTGTCAATTAAATAAAAGTCGATTAGATAAAATTAATGACTAGTCAAGAAGAACTAACAATGAAGAAGCTTAAAACCAAAACTAATAGTAAGCATGTGTAAGCATAAAATATAATCCTAGAGCAGATTTAGTCCTAGCTAATCCACTTGTAACTTAGTCTTAAACAGACGTGAAAAGAACGTGATGGAACTAACTTTAATACAGCTAAAGTAGACAGATAAAAGTTTCTTATGTTGGTAATAGATTTATACCAGATGAAACGTGATAATGTTTTTAAATAAAAGATGTCGCCAACCGAAGTAGTCGATTTTAATTCTTAAATAACTTTGATGGGTTAAGAGTTAAAATATTCTGTTACTCATTGTGATGTTGACTTTAATTAAAAATTGTTTTACTATTTGTGACGTTTTTGCGTTAAGTTTTAAGAATTTCTTTTTCATTACAGCTTGAGAAATTACTTCAACAACCCGAGGACAAAAATAGCAATGAAAATGATTTTCAAAAAGTCCAAAGTGTAAGGATTGACATTGTACGGACAAAATGTTACAAGTACCATCTGATATTTCGGTAGTAAGTCTTTAAGGCGTAGTTATATGCCAACGGCCTTGAGTGGTTAGCTTGTGAGTTCTGTGCTGAGCTCACGAAAAGCGTCTTACGTCCACCCAGTAATAGTAATTGAGAAAAGAGCCAAGAGGATCATCGGCATGAGTCGAAACTCCAAAGTCTAGAACATAGACGCCGAGTTGCTAGCCTGTCGGTTTTCTATCGGTTACATTTTGGGGAGTGTGCGACGGAATTGGAACAACCTGGGAGTCTTTAAGTCAAGAGTGAATAGGTTACTTCTAGGCAAGCGTGCTCCATCTTCGACCACATCATCGCTTACCATCAGGTGAGATAGTGGTCAAACGCGTGCCTATCAATAATAATAAAAAAAAGGACTCGCCCAACAAGGAGCGCTGACCCAAATTAGACAACGACATAAACACGTATACTAAAAGATAAATAATAAATTATCTTTGAAATGGTGGTGAATTCATAAAAATACACTTAATAGTTTTTGCGTGATTCTCAATTTTTTATCCGCTTTAGACGTAACTTTAAAAATTAATTAAACTGTGTTATAAAAATATAGATTCAAATATTCACATTAAATTACGGAGAAAATTAGCTAGTGTAACATATATTTTTCTCAAAGAAATAAGACTATTTGTTTAGACGTGATGTTCAATTTAAAATCACAGGAAGTCATATTTAACTGCGCCTTAACCTTTAACTTTTCGTAGGTACCTCAGGAATTTAGGGTTTCTATTGAATAATTTTCATAATATTTTCGTTTTGAAACTTTAATAGTTTTTAGACTATGTAGGAGCATTAGTGGCCCAGTGGTAACGGTCCCGACTTATGAGCTGTACGTCGTGGGTTCAATCCGGCGTGGCTCTTAAACGGTGAAGGAAAGCATTTTGAGAAAACAGATTGTTCTGCCTGGGGTCGCGGGTAAATTTGAAATAGAGTTGCTGCGGACCTTGGCACAGGCAACTGAAGGAACAGGGGTGGCTTTTAGTCAGTAAAAGTCTGACACGCCCTCCCGCTCTAGAGCGAGGAGAAGTCATTGGATGATTTCCCACCACAAAAAAAAAGAAGGCGCCGCTTTACTTTGTGTAAGTAATTTATTTCATCACCACTGCTCTCAAAACGGTGAGGGAAAACATAGTGAGGAATATATATTCTAGGACCAAACATTCTAAGCTATAAGACATCCACTAACCCACACTGGGTACGTGTGGTGGTTCACGGCCCATTCCCTCTCCTAGAGAGGAAGCCTGAGTCCCAGCAGTGGGAATATTATAAGGCTGCTTATACTTAAACTATGTAAGCTTCTAGCTTCGCAAATAGTAATGTCTATTTATCTCCGTCATCTGCCAACAAACAAGGTTTTGCTTCTAATTCTAAATCAAGTTAACATGTATTAGTGATGATGTAATTAGTTGTTCGCTAACGAGAAACGCAAATATTAATGAATCTCGGGACAGGAGCTCTTTCTCGACGTTCCTCGCATCCTATCTGCCTAAGGTCTATGTTACTCTAGGCACCATTACGAACTTTTTAGAGGAATAGTAAACTTTAATTAGAATTCTGTGTACTTCAGTACATTATTCGTTTACCTATTTTTGGTTACTATAGTTAGAGAGGGAAAGCGAAAACTACCTTATCTTTAAATTATAGATGTATGTCTAGTTACTCCTTTCATAATAGCATTAGACAGAAGTTAAGAAAGGTTATTTTTCACACACTTGCACACTTTGTAACAAAAGTACAATAAACATGTTACAGTCCTGCCCAGGGGTTGAGGATAAATTCGAAAGAGTTACCTCGCCTCTGGGTATTCAGGGCAGGGAAGGAACAGGGGTGGGTTTTAGTCAGTAAGAGTCTGACACGCCCTCCCGCTCCACCCTAGAGCGGGAGATGTCATTGGATGATTTCCCAACCCACAAAAAAGAATGTTACAGTTACGATAGACACCGAATTTATTATATTCTATTAATATAGTAGCTATCACACTTAATTATAACTACTTTAACTTTTATCCTATGAAATTACGTGGTTTTCATTTAGTTATGGTAATATTTCATTCCAATTTAAAATTACCGTGTTAATGCTAAAAATCTAAAAGAAGCAGGAGTGAACATACCCGGACGTTTTTCGTGTCACTATAATTCTACAATAAAACTTTTTTACAAAAAAAAAACAACCGACTTCCAAAAAAGAAAATACACTAAAAGTTATAAAATATCTTTAATTTCGGAAGTCGGTGTTTGTATTTTATTTCTTCGTTTTTTGACAACCGACTTCCGAAATTTAAGTAGGTAATTTTTTTAAAATTTTTAGTGTATTTTCTTTTTTGGAAGTCGGTTGTTTTCTTTGTATTTTTTAACATGGAACTTGGAATTTAAACGTACTCTTAATTGGAGAAAACAAAAACATCATCTAAGTATACGTATTTTTCGTTTTTGTTCAGTATTTCAAAAAGCGCTGAAGCAATTTCGATAAAAATTATATGGGAGCTTTCAGATAAAAAAAGAATTTTGAAAATCGGTCTACAACTGACAGAGAAATCGGTGGATATACATAAACTAAAAAAAAATACTCAGTCTAACCTCCTCCTTTTTCGAAGTCTGTTAATATAATTTAAAATGTTACCTAATCCCTTCATAAGTTGTGACAGTCGGGTTTTTCTAATTTTACCGGTGTACGTCGGATGTTAAATTAACGTAAATAATGATCTGTGAATGTCATTCAATGTGAATACTTGTGAATGCGACGCCTTGTTAATTGTTACTGCCGAATTTTCGTGATTTGATAGCTATTTGTTACTATTTTAAAACTAAAATTAAGAATTAATAAAATTAGGTTAACTTAACTTTGACATAAAATGTTTTGTATCTGTGCTTCTACGTGCCTCTTTTTTTCTAAAGAATGGAGTATAGATGCTGTAAAAATTCGTCGACATTATTATTGATTTAGCCTTTAGGAGTATTGCTTTATATGTAGAACCACCCCGAGTTATCCAATTACTGGGTTCCATGGCACACGTTCCATGTAAATTACTGGTATTCAACTGATCCGGTAAGACTTGAAGCCGACCCCAGAATACTTGAAGCCGGTCCCAGAATAGTTGAGAAAAGGCTAGGCTGATTGATTGATACAAATACAAATACAAATACAACACCTACACAACCTACACCTTTTTTTTGCGAGAGACACGGTGGGGCTCCGCCCAAGCGAGGCAGATCTCCACCGTATGCTCCACCGTGTCCTTTGGGCCATCCTCACAGTGGTGACACCCGGGCGTTTCCCTCCGCCTTCTCCTACACAGGAACCTCCCGAAACTGTCGTGTCCGGTGAGGACCTGCGTCAGGCGGAAGGTCAGGACGCCGTGGCGCCTCCACTCCTCAAAGAGGGGCCTTTGCGGCGTGCCCATAGAACCTACCCCTGCTAGTCTATACTAATCTATTTATAAATGAGAGATACAGTTTGTTCTTCTTTATGAAGTAATCTCTGGAACTACAGAACCGATTTTGAAAGTTCTTTCACCAGTTGAAAGCTAGATTATTCTTGAGTGTTATAGGCAATATTATAAGAAATATTTCTCCCCTGAGAAGCCGGGAAGGGTCGCTAAGTTAATATTATAAATCTTAGGAAGAAAAAAAGCGAAATATAAAGACTCAAAGTTCCTTCACTGCCAATCACTGTTAATCTGCACTATAATCTACTTATGAGCTATTATGAAGCTAAGTGGTCATAAAACTGTCATATTATTATATAGAAGACATCTCTGATTTATTTTCCTGACATCTATGATAACATAACGATAGGCAGGTGTCACTTATGTTTCTTGAATGGCAGTCACCTATCCGATATAGATATTCGATAATACTTTTTTACGTAACCTCAGAATTTTCACTTTTCTTCGTAAAACACGTTAATAACGAGATGGAAAAGTTTGCGGTTTCAGAATTTACAGTAAGCTCACTTACACAAGGTTGAAACACAAATAATGTACCTACTCTAATACACTGATTATCCAAATACTTGCTTATTGGAATTGGAAACATGGAAAGGTGAAGGCCGTTTTGATAAGTTTTCACTGTGTCCCAGCAGTGGGTACATTATATGCTGATTATGTGGTAAGTAAACTTATCAAAATAATGAATCACTTTGAAAATGCGAATAGAAACAAAAATGAAATAAAGTGTTTTTGTGTAATAATGCTCATTGATTGGCAATGCTAATCAATGAGCGATGCTCAAAGATGCTCGAATGCTCATTGATTAACAATGCTAATCAATGAGCGATGCTCAAAGATGCTCGAATGCTCATTGATTAACAATGCTAATCAATGAGCGATGCTCAAAGATGCTCGAATGCTCGTTGATTAACAATGCTAATCAATGAGCGATGCTCAAAGATGCTCGAATGCTCATTGATTAACAATGCTAATCAATGAGCGATGCTCAAAGATGCTCAAATGCTCATTGATTAACAAAGCTAATCAATGAGCGATGCTCAAAGATGCTCGAATGCTCATTGATTAACAAAGCTAATTAATGAGCGATGCTCAAAGATGCTCGAATGCTCATTGATTAACAATGCTAATCAATGAGCGATGCTCAAAGATGCTCGAATGCTCGTTGATTAACAATGCTAATCAATGAGCGATGCTCAAAGATGCTCGAATGCTCATTGATTAACAATGCTAATCAATGAGCGATGCTCAAAGATGCTCAAATGCTCATTGATTAACAAAGCTAATCAATGAGCGATGCTCAAAGATGCTCGAATGCTCATTGATTAACAAAGCTAATCAATGAGCGATGCTCAAAAATGCTCGAATGCTCATTGATTAACAATGCTAATCAATGAGCGATGCTGATGATTAAGATGCTAATTCGTATCTTAATACGTAGATCTTAAATTTAATTTCACTATTGAAATAAATCCGACCAGTCGTTGTGCCGTCACTTGCGGGAGGCCTATGTCCAGCAGTGGACGTCTTTCGGCTGAAATGATGATGGTGATTTTAATAAAGGTTAAAGGTGAATGTATGAAATGGTGATAAAGCAATTAATTTTATAATATTTTATTGTATTTACTATCAGTAAAACTTTATTAATTTCAAAATTATTTGTTTCCTCGTCAACAAAACAAAGGATTTCGAACAAAATTCATAAAAAAGTAATTGGGTACCTCTCGTCAATATCTTGGAAACCTTTGTTAAAATATATTGAAAGAGTTTTGTTAAATTAAACCACGATACTGAAATGATGAATGGTTATTTCACTTCATTAAAATGAAATGTACTTGATAACGGTGAATGGAAAACGAAATATTAAATGAGGAATAAGAATTAAATAGAGTTGGTTGAAATGTAAGGAATGCACTTTAGCTACCAAATGGTCCTGTTCTGTACTTATAAAGAGAAAAAATCTTTGTAAAAAGTTCTCTCGTAAATGGCATGTCAGCGTTACTTTTACAGATTAAGCTCTAACATTTGTCTCATAATCATCATTTCAGCCGAAAGACGTCCACTGCTGGATATATCCAGCAGTGGACGTCTTTCGGCTTGAGGGAGCCCTATAGGGCTCCCTCAAGTGTCGCTACAACGACCCGTCCTGTACTTTTTGCATTCGTCGGATTCTATCGATCTTCAACAGTTCATCGGTCCGCCTTGTAGGATGCCTTCCAACGCTGCGTCTGCCGGTACGCGGTTGCCATTCCAGAACCATTCAGCCCCATCAACCATCTGTTCTGCGAGCAATGTGTCCACCCACTGCCACTTAAGCTTGGCGATTCTTCGGGTTATGTCGGTAACCTTGGTTCTTCTGCGGATATCTTCATTCCTGATTCAATCACGCAAGAAAACTCCGAGCAAAGCCCTCTCTATTGTTTTTTGTTGACTTTAAGCCTTCTGATGAGGCTCATTGTGAGCGACCACGTTTTAGTGTCATATGTCATCACTGGCAACAAGCACTAGTCATAGACTTTCGTCTTGAGACACTGAGATCTGAGATGAGAAGATACCGCGTAGCTTCCCAAACCCTGCCCAACTGAGTCGGATTCGACGGTTGACCTCATTCTCGAAGTTAGACCTACCTAACTGGACCGTTTGTCACAGGTAAATGTAATCGTCTTCAACTTTGATTGTGGAGTCTCCGATCTTAATAAGAGTGTGCTACATGGGTGTTTACCATAACCTTGGTTTAGTCCATGTTCATTTTAAGACCAATTCTTTTGTAAGCTCTACTGAGGTCATCTAGCATTGTCCTGGGTCTTCCATAGTCTCAGCCATGACTACTATATCGTCGGAAAATTGAAGGTTATGTACTCGTCGCTGACGTTAATACCTAGTGCTCTGCGGCTGTGGACAGTTTTGGAAAAATAACGTCTCCCTGCCGCATACCTCGCTGCAGATGGATAAGTTTCGAGGTCTGATCCTGAAGTCGGGCTGACATGGTGGCGTTTTTATACAAACACTTCAGCACCTTGATGTATCGATAGTCAATCTAGCACCAATTGTAACTAACTAAACATAAATCATGAAATTAATTTACAAGCTTGTTTCGGCCTAACATACTAAAATTAACGCTGTTATGCGTTTTACGCAATCTGCTTTGTTTAACGTCATAGGGTTTTGTAAATCCAAAGCCTTTTGTATTCATAAGCACTTGAATGGAATATATTAATAGTGATACATCACTGAGTGACTATTATTAGTTTGTAGTAGTGTTTTAATAAATGCATACTTAATTAAAATTTGTTCATTTAAATCTCATGTTTGCTCTACAGATCGTTAAATATATAATTAAGCTTTGATTGATGTAATTTTTCCTTCTCATAATTTTAAATTTCATTTTATTTGGGGTCTACGTAACACGTCTTCAACAGAACAGAGGCACGGCATTTCTGTATTTGTCGTTATCTCAGTAGACTCCTCTTTTAAAAAAAATTACAACGGGTTGCACTCCGGGAGTGCCGGCAAAAGTGAAAACTTGAACATTAACGTTTTTCTTTCAATTTTCGATCAAGTCACGTGTCCTGACGCGAGTTAAACATTTTATACCCATCCTAAGAAAAGTGCTCAACGCCGCTAAAAAAGTTTTCACTTTAAAAAAAAAACAGAGTTACAGATGATACGGAGGTCATCTGTCACTCTGTTTTTTTTTTTAAGTTTTGGTACACTTTTTTTTTTTTTGTGCGGGTGCACTTGAAACCATCTAGATTCACATGCAAAACTTTTTTGCCGACGACTTATTATTTCTACAGAATGTAACGGAAATAAGTAGATACTGTGTAGATACTGTTTCTAACCATAATAAAACTTTTTTTTACCAAAAAATAGAACCGACTTCCAAAAAAAAAACAAAAAAAAGTGCAAAATAACTTTAATTTCGGAAGTACATAGGTGTTTCTGGTTTTGATTCTTTGTCTTTTGACACCGACTCCGGTGAAGGTTCTATTTTTTTGTTAAAAAGTTTTTGTTTTTTTTGCATTTTAGTTGTGATTCCCCATTAAATTGTATATTTATGCGATAGCAGCAATCGCGGTTTATTTACTATAATTTTTTGAAGAGTTCCGTTGTCTGTCTCCAAAACTCATCATCAAATCTATATGAAATTTAAATGGGACCATTTCGGAATAAACCCATTTGGAACAAAAAAAAAATTGCAAATCCGTCTTTATATGAAGTTATGCCCGAAAATACATAAAAAAAATACAAACATCCGAATTTATTCTTTTTTTTAAAGTCGGTTAAAAATGTCCAAAAAAGTCATTGTAAATTCCCAAATAAAAAATTGGACTTACCGTATAGTTCTGATCATTTACCGTGCTAATTTTGATCAAACATTTTATTGCCGAATTTACAATAACTTTCTTGAAGAAAGTTGTTTATTTCTATTCACTTCCGTTACACTCTGTATATATTATGGATGGTAGTCAACAAAATATTTTGTCAAACAAAAAGCAACAAAGGTGAAAAAAGCAAGGCGCAAAGAAAGGTAAAAGATAGATAGGCGATATGATACAAAATACAATGGACCATAACTGTCACGAGTTCACGACATGACGGCACGTATCGGCCGAACGAGTAACGTAAATCCGGCCGGCCGGTAGGAAAGTACCACAGGTAGAACTATTCGTTACACGTCAACTCCTTTCATGTGCCATCGTATAACAAGCGTGAACAGCGTAAAAATTGACATCACCCAAATATCAATTTTTACGCTGTTCGCAGGTTTTTGTTTTGTTTCTTTTTTAAGGCGCAATTATTAAATACGACTTCTTATGATTTTTAATTGAACATCACGTCTAAACGACTAGTTTTATTTCTTTCCAACTTTCCAGTCGTAGGTCTGTTTGAAGAAATTTCTTTTGAAATAAGCAGCACCGTTATGCTCTTCTATCTGTATTTGTTCGTTTTTCTCTTGTAAGTGTTTTTGTGTGTGCATAAATAAATAAATATGTTACTTTTAACAATTTATTTTCGTCGTAATTTAATATGTTAATATTTGAAATTATATTTTTATAACATAGTGTAATTAATTTGTAAAGTTATGTCTAACGCGGATAAAAAATTGAGAATCACGCAAAAACTATGAAGCGTATTTTTATCAAACCTTCACCATTTTAAAGATCAATTAATTATTTATATTTTAGTATATTTGTTTTAGTATAATATCTGTTGTATATGAGCAGTGGTGGCCTAGTGGTATTGGCCGCGACTTACAAGTTGTAGGTCGTGAGTTCAAACCCAGGCAGGCGCTTTACTTTGTGTAAGTTATTTCGTCACCATTACTCTCAAAACGGTGAAAGAAAACATCATGAGGAAGCCGGCATGTCCGAGAACCAAAAATTCGAAGATATGTGACATCCACCAATCCGCCATGGATTGGATGGATTGGTGGATTATGGCCCACACCCTCTCACAGAGAGGAGGCCTGTGGCCCAGCAGGGGGGACATTAAAAGGCTGATGATGATGATGATCTGTTGTTTTATGTATAATAAATTAATAATGCGTCTAATTTCGGACAGCGCTCCTTCATGGGCGAGTCCTATTACTGGGTGGACGTACGACGCGTTGCGTGAGCTCAGCACACAACACGCAAGCTTACCACTCAAGGTCGGCATATAACTGCGCCTTAAGTGAATTCCTAATTAGAATTGAACCTGATAGGTTAACGGTTGCGAAATAATTTATCGGTGTGAGATGATATCCGTGTTCTTTGGAAATCAAATCTGTGTACTATGCAGAATATGCTCTACTATTATTAGGTAAATATCATTATCCTCCTAAGGCTTACAAGGTAGTTTAACGTATTATTGGCAAAGACCAAGACCGGTTTCTTAAAAAGCCAAATAAATAATAAAACAAGAAGTCTTGGCGGGTTCTTGTTTACATTCACATCGGCTGACACAGGTAACATTATTTAATAATCATCTCAAACACGTAACGGAATGAATGCATCAACGCAGTCAGATAGTTTGTGCACAAAGGCTTTTGAACTTGACAGTTACAAAAGGTTGTTGATAAACAGCAAGTAAACCGCATTCAATGTTAAGTAGGTCTCATAAATAACCGCGCTACCTTGACATTGACATCTAAAAGTATCGAATCCATTTCGTGTTTTTTTAAGTGAAGTTGTTATGCTAATCAAGTAATGATGGTTTGATTTTTGAAGCTCAACGGTCTCGGGTCTGATGACCACTGTGGCCAGTTAGTTGCCGTGCCGGTTGGTGTGCGAGAGAGAAGGCACGACGGAGCGTCAACGCGTCAGTGCCTCCCGTGGTACACCCGGCATTTATCGCGGCGCATTCTCGTATAGCGCGCGTTCCCTGCTCGGTCATCCCGCATATGTATTCCGCGAGTGTATCTCTGTGAAGCTCTCTTGTGATCACTGGATGTTTTGCGTGAACCATGGGTGGACGACTAGTGTTGTTGTTAGTGATGTGCACGGGACTCGTGCTCGGCGACAGGAAACTTACCGTCGTCGAGAAAATTAGAGGAGACGTGGACCTCTCGCAGGTATTCCAAACTTTCTAACGAGTACTTAAATAGTTTTAAAAGTCATTTGTTTTACTTGTAAGAAGTTTTTAAGAGCACTCTTTGGTGCTGGAACTGCTTCAGTTGTGCTAAAGTTAGTTATGGCAATTTTTATGAAGTAACTTCGACGGGTGAAGGGTTACGTTGGACCTGCAGTTTAACTGCCGTAAAGTTAGCGTAATCATTTGGTGTCTTAAAGTGTATCATTGGTCCAAATCAAAACAATTGCTTTACTCTATTTTTATTAAGGTGGGTGTAAGGTAGAGCTTCGAGGTCTATGACCTATTAACTCGTTTTCGTAGTAGGTAGATACTTTTCGTGATAAAAAAGTGCAATAAAATAAGTGCCAGAGGCAGATAGAGATATGTAAATAAATAAAATTCTGTTTCTTTTTAACTCGCTCACTGTACCAGCCTCCTTATCAACTTTATAACTTTGATGACTCCACTTCACAGAGTTGTTTTTGTATGGAGAAATATTTCGCACAAGCATGTTTTGTGTTTAACTTATTTCCTTATTCACTGAGCTTAGTTTTCATAATAAGAAGTTAAGTAATAATAACAGCTGCAATTAAATTTTGAAATGCGGTTTGTAATCGCGGGCCATCTGGCTGGGCTGTGAGTCATGTGGTCAAACCCCTTGGCTAGTTTTCCACTTGGAACAATGCCTCTCTGATTTGTGCCTATAAACTTTCACTACCCGACATTAGCATTTCCTTTGTTTCCAACGATTTGCTGTAGGTACTTAAGAATAGTTACGACCATTATTTCCTA
The DNA here is from genome assembly GCA_951329385.1 of Polia nebulosa. Taxonomy (NCBI): domain Eukaryota; kingdom Metazoa; phylum Arthropoda; class Insecta; order Lepidoptera; family Noctuidae; genus Polia; species Polia nebulosa. The sequence goes on along the minus strand of OX589596.1, from coordinate 23,338,333 downwards.
AAAGGGAAGAGGAGTCGGAACAAGCGTAATGCTTGACATTTTACTTCAATCATTTGGGAAAGACAATGGGTTGACGCCCTTGTCTAGTTTCCGCAAAGGACTCAGTGGATCGTTGTGGGTTTGATTCTTATAAGAAAAACCCAATCCACTGACCTGATTTTATGTTCTGAATTGAACTAGAGTTTGAAACTAAAATAGGTGACATCAAGAAGTGCTGAGTTTCCAGTAATTGGGAATATTGGTCGAAGGTAAGGTAGAGCAAAATCTAAGCGCATAGGGTGCTAAAATTAGCCAATCTCCTAACTTTGACCTGACTTTTTTGGCCACAGAACAAAAACTGACATTACATAACTCAAAGAAGGGTTCGGCAGAAGAAAAATAATGTAAACGGCACACCCAAAGTACCAATTTGCGAATTTGCAATTCATCCATCGGAGCCATTAAAGACACAGGGAAGTACCCATAACACGGCAAAAAACGAAAGACGTCTGATTGCAAGTCAGAAAGAAATGGCTGATTAAAGAGAAGGGTCAAGACATATACCCAGCCGTACTATAAACCTGTCACTCCTTAGTGCATATTGTCGACTTCTTACCAGCTACTTGGCTAGGCGGCTTCCGTTTTAAGTACGCGTGAGTCATGTAACGACATAAGCATGACGCGACGTTGCAAGTGCATGTCAATAAAGTTTGAAAGCTGCAGTGCTTCAATTAGAGGAAGGGCAAGAAGTTAATCTAATGTGTTTACTTACTTGTTTAGTTACTGGTCAGCTGAGTGGGGCTGCAATTGCAATAATTGAGGTTCTACTTAACCTTAACTCATCTTGAAATCAGCCGGTACAGATAATGAAAGTAAATAAAGATTAAGAACTGCCATCATGGTGTAATATACAGGGTGTAATAACATATAAAGTTGTCATCAACTGATCAAAATTAGTATGGGAAGTCCATTTTTTATTTTTTTCGAAAGTGGTAAAGACTTTTGTTAAAAGAAGTATTTCAAATATGACCATGTATTTCCATTACACCCTGTAGATACAGTATTCAGTCAAGTTCGTCATTGTAAGCGTGGGCTTTTTTTTTTTGAATTTAGACGGGCTTGCTAGGTGAAGAATGAAATCTAATCAAAAATCTGTTTAAAAACCATATTTCAAACCAAGGCATCGAGGGTTGGTGCTGAAAATATATCAATGCATGATCTAAAACTATCTAATGACAGCTACAACAGACGGCATTGCCATGGCCGAATACTGGGCCAGGCATGGCATTTCCCCGGGCCTGCGGACGGCGAGTAATGGGTAGCTCGCCGTCCGATCAGCACCAGGCCCGAGAGTCAACGGCGCGTAATGTTCCACGCGCGCCTCAAAGAGTTGTCAGCAATAGGGACGGGGCCCGTCATGGCCAATGCCTGCCCGGGGGTTGAGGATAAATTCGAAAGAGTTACCTCGGCCCTGGGCATTCAGGGCAGGGAGGAACAGGGGTGGGTTTTAGTCAGTGAGAGTCTGACACGCCCTCCCGCTCCACCCAGAGCGGGAGAAGTCATTGAATGATTTCGCACCACAAAAAAAAAAGGCATGGCATTTCAATCTGCCTAGCCTTTTCCCAACTATCTTGGGGTCGGTTTCTAGCCTAACCGGAAGCAGCTGAATACCAGTATTTTACATGGAGCGACTGCCTAACTGACCTCCACAATCCAGTTACTGGGTAGTACTTTACCCCTTGGTAAGACTGGTTGTCAGACTTTCGGGCTTCTGACGATCCCTAACGTCTGTCAAAGATCCACGGTTGACAGCTGGGACCAACGGCTTAACGTGCTTCACCCATCCATGGACCAACCTCGGCAAGCGTCGCTTAACCTGAAGGATCGACCCGTGCGGCTGTTATTACTTAAGCCTCAAGCTCCTCCTCCTCCCCAAGGGATTGAATTAAGAAAATATGGGTACTATTTGTGCTATCGACACGCTAAGAAAAAGAACTAAAACTGACTTCAAAATTAAACTAAACTCGAACAGTAGTAGCGACCACTTGACCGAAGGACTTACCTATGATTTGCATATTATAAGTCCAGATATACATAAATACACTAACTTATTGTTATCTTCCAAAGTTTATTCATCCATAATGAGAATCCTAATACAAAACAAGTGAAATGCAAACCAATTCCAGCGAGCAAATCTTGCTTGAAGAGTTTAAAAGACCCGTAATTTTTTTTCTTATTTACAAAGCGGTGGTCCGCTCGAGGCCGATAAGCTAGGACAAAATCTTCTTATTAAAGATATTATTTAGTCACGGTCCAAGCCGGGTTACAGAGAAATTTACATATTTTGTTCGAGAGCGGAAGAGGGACCAAAATAAACAAAACTCAATAACTAAAGAGTTCTCCGAACTGGACTTTAATTTGAGTCTGTCATCGACATTAGTCCCGACGGACCAAAACGTATTAAGCTATAATGCGCAATACCTTCCTCTCGAAGGAATGCATAAAACTCGCTCCTATTTCAGGCCCAAGTGGGAAAACACATAAAACTTTGCTAATGTCTGTTTTGATACACATTTTGGTTATAAAGACATACTTTTAAGTGTTTAATTTCGCTTTTCTCGTTATCTCCGAAACAAACTCCCATTTAGAGTTTGTCTCCAACATAATTGAATTAGCTTTTGGGCAATATCGATAATTTAATCGATGGCCACGAACTACAAATGTTAATAAAGGATTGTTCATAATTTAATCGAACGTCTCAAATGGCTGCATCCGTTGTCTTATTTCGTTTCAATTGTGGCTCAACTTTGTCAAAGGCTGGTCTTGGATTTATTAATAGCTATAGCAACGTTTAGCAATTAGTCCTCATAGAGTTGGGTAGAGAACATCTATTGAAACAGGGTACGAGGTAGCCTGGACCGTTTATGTACTTATGTTACCAAACCTCTTCATTGTGAAGTCCTATACAAACATAGAGTTGCGTTCTGTTTTGAATTGTGGCTTCTATATGTTTGAAATTGAAAGTGGTTTAATGCCCGATGCTAAAATACAGACGACTTGCCTCGAAGCATTGGTAGAATTCGGCATAATTTTCAAATTAGTAAGCGCCAGCCGTTCCAGTTGAGGATCATTTTCGATTTTGATCTCTTTGGGTTGTGAATTCTTGCTTATTTCGAATTTTAGGCTACAGGAGTTCCATTTCTTCGTATTCATAAATCTTTTTGTCAGTATTCTTCAAATTAATACTTCTATATTTGTTGGGTAGCGGCGCTTATTAAGGTACGTGCCTGTAAACCGACAACCTTCAGTGAATGATGAAATATTAGATAAGTTCTTGAATTGTCTATGTTACGGATGTGCTTATGTACGAACGTACTAGGCATACATAAGTGGTAGGAGCACGCGACGAGCGCTCATCTTACCCGCTTCCTCAGAGATAATTATTGTGGACAACGGGTCCCTTCGTCAATCAACGAACAGTTAAATTTCATTTGAGCTTCCTTTGTGAAGGTACCAGTAGTAACGACTCACGATGAATATTATGTTACCTTCCACAAACTTTGTCATGTGGGTCGTTATGACAATTATCGTGGATTAGTTAGGACATAGCCATTGTTCAATTATCATGCAACTTGTTAGTGAGGTATCTGTTCTCTTATTATTTATTCACAATAATACCTAATATCTCGAATATTTAGATATACGCTGTATCATTTAATTCCGAATTTACGTATTCCAGGAGGGTAGGCCTTCATCCCAAAAAGGACGGCAAGAATGGATTTATTGGTAAATATTATCTTTAATAAATCAACGAAAAATGCGTTTACTTTTAATTTATGGCATCTGTTTCTCTGCTTCACAATTGGTGAAAAATGCTTTAATGAAAAATTGTTGTGTGTCGTGACCGGCGTTCCAGGTTTCAAGGGGACCCAGTATCGTAGCCCGGGATGGCAAATCTAAAGTATTTTAATAACTCTTATCTACCAAACTGGGAAGCATCCGAACATGTTTTATGCTTGAAATTAAATTCTTGACAATGGACTTGTAGACATTTGAATAGATTTTTGTCTGGCTCGTAACATCTTTGCTTACGTCTTGTGTTTGCATTAAACAAATAGATGTCAAATTCAAAGAATAATATAATAAGTTGGTCCGATCAGAACTAAATAGTAGAAAATAAATAATAGTTAAAAAACAAAAAAAAAAGAAAGCTTTTGTAACTAGCCGAACTAAAAAGTAGAAAATAATTTTCTTTAAGTTCAATTTTATCGTAAAAATAAAACTATTTTACAAAAAATAGAATACACTTTCAAAAAAACGAAGACATAAAACCAGAAACACCAACTTCCGAAATTAAAGTTATTTTGCACTTTTTTTGAAAGTCGGTTCTATTTTTTGTAAAATACGAGTAGTTTATAGTTTCCACTTTTTAGTTGTGATTCCCCAATAAATTGTGTTAACACTACATAGACGTTTTGAAGAGTTCCGTTGTCTGTCTCCAAAACTCATCATCAGATCTATAATATGAAATTTAAATGGAACCATTTCGGAATAAAATCCTTTCTAGCAAAAAAAAAATTGCAAACCCGTCTATATATGACGGAGTTATGCCCGAACAAACATAAAAAAACAAACATCCGAATTGTTAACCTCCTTCTTTTTGAAGTCGGTTAAAAAGCGTGGGGTGCTAGATGTCAATTGTTGTAAATATTTTATTGACATACTCGTATATTGGTAAAGTCATTATACAGCATGTAACAAAAACCCTGTCCGATCCAATAAAGGCGTTCCTGGTTTAACATACGTAGTAGAAAAAATAGAAAAAGGAATGTAACTCCTAAAAATCAAAAGTTATAGATTTTTTATTTTTCATAATATGCGAAATTTAACACTAAATATGGCAAATTTTCATCTTTCTTCAAGTTGACAACACTCCACCGGGCGGCGAAATCTTTTCATTTTTACCTATTTTTATTTCAAACGATACCTCCCTGCACTAGCCGCGCTGTAGGCACTTAGACATAAAACTGTAGGTGAACTTTGTCGAGCGCTCAGTTTTGGCTCTGATAAGTTTTTCTTTTTTTTTAAATTAATTATTTTCATTGCGGAAAAATAATAATCTCGTATCTATTAAATGATTACGTATATGTGTATGCAGTACGATACCAAATAATACCCTTTAAGATCGGTCAGGATTTTTGTTACATGCTGTATTATAAAATATCTTAAAAGCCACCGCATGCTTTTTCACGATAAAATTGAACTTACAGAAAATTATTTTCTACTTTTTAGTTCGGATAGTTTTATTCCCACTTATAATCCCGTATTGTATAGACTGTAGTATTCCATTAAATGCCACAATTCTCGAACCCGAATACAATTCAAAAATCAAACCGAATTTATTCCAACAAGCGAATGAATTTCACAATCTTTCGATAAAAAAATCAAGGAACGATTTCTCAAACGCTTGTTTTTAAGGTGCGACCCGACTTAATTGGAAGGCGAGTGAAGTGTTGGAAATTATAACATAGGGTCGATGTAAAATGTTTCATTATAGTTACTTATAACAATTCATAAGACCCGATAATGTTCCCGTTTCGCCATTCAAGTGTTATTTTATGAAAATGAATTTTGTTTTCTATCTTCGTTAACTTTTTTTATTGCAAAATGGACAATATTGCTTTTCTATTGGACTTTCATTACACCCATTTGGTTTAATAAATAGGTTGTTAGAACGATTGGCGCAGAAAATGTTTTTCCTACTTTTCCTTATGACTTAGCTCGGTGAGCAATATTACGAGCAATAAAATTATTGTTTTTGCTCTTACGTAAGTAAAATTATTACAGTCCTTTATTATATAAACTTCGTATTACCTATGCTATACTAGCGAATTATTTAATTAACGCCCTAGCTTCGCACGGGCGTTAATTATATACAATCACCTTCCTCATTTATCGCTCTTTATTTTAGTAATAAATAATTAAATAATAAAAAAAACCCCAACGCTTAAAAGAAAAGCATTTGAACGGCTGAGCCGATTTTCATAAAACATGTCTAAGAACCGTTGCTAGAAAACCTGCTTTTAAATAAAGTAAAAAACACATTCAAATCGGTTCACCCGTTTAAGAGCTACGGTGCCACAGGAAAACACACACATAGTGGTCAAACTTATAACACCCTTCTTTTTGCGTTGGGGGTTAAAAGCCGCATCAAAATCCGTTGCGTGGTTTACAGGAAGCGGAGATACAGACAGACGCGGAAAGCGATTTTGTTTTATAGTAGAGATTTAGATTTTATTAAATATTACTGCTACTACTACTTTAAATGACATATCTTAACTACCAAAATATTAGATAAACAAGATTTTAATAGAGTTTAACATTTCTTTAATAAAGAGTCCGCCCAGTATAACGTATCATACCATGATCATGCTAGGAACGTATCAAGCACGGAAAGAAACCACACGGACTACTAACAAAACCTGCGCATCTAACGACTCTTGCCAAGTTACACGCCGGTATTTGTACTAGAGCGTATCATCATACCCGTAAATAACGGTCATCATACGCGGTTATAACCCATAAGCTCACCGTTTCACTACTTGCGCGCACCGGTTTGTCAAATATATTTTGCCGGTGCTGATACGCTCCGTGCTTGGCACGCGGCGGTTTTGGGCGGTGACGGAACCGATTCCGGTCTAGTGGACATTGGCTCATACTATTTAATACAAAATAATATATATTCTATTACCTGACAAGTTCCTAGTACGGTCATAGTATGATCATAGTATGGTACGGTGTAGACTCCATTAGCCTACAAAATGCGCTTATTAATATCAATGTCACGTCAGGTTATACCCACTCTTTCACTTTTCTCCCTTTATAACATACCTGAGGTTTGTTACATTTACAGAATTCGGAAACAAGGCTCTCATTTAATTTTTTTGTAGAAATCCCTTAAAAATCACGGTTCAAAAGACCGAAAAACGGCAATCATCCAAAAACTCGTGGGTTCTTCGAAATTTTTCCACGTTTTTTACACTCTATCTCATAGTAAAATACATGCACGACGTGACAATATCTGGGGACACATCCTGTCACCGCTTCCTGCGCTCCTGTAGGTGACGAAGTATCAATTGATAGGGAATTCAATATGTGCGTACCGCGTGCCTCGTGGCGTATTATGCGGGCCACGAGACGCGCTCAGCGTTGTTCGCTGTTTTCATATTCCAAACACGACGAACTGACACCTACCTGACAGGTGTTCTAATGCCTAAACGAATTTTAACGTATTTTTGCGAAGGTCGGCTAGCTTGTAAAAAGTTGGTTTCTATCATCAGTGGGTACATAGTCGTGGCTATTGTTGCCTGTTACTTCCTTGGGATGTAGACGAGGGGAACGCAGCGATGAGTCATAGACGTGAATTTTAATATTGGTTATCATTTATTGGGTTTTAGGGTTCCGTACCCAAAGTGTAAAACGGGACCCTATTACTAAGACTCCGCTGTCCGTCCGTCTGTCTGTCTGTCTTCTGCCACCAGGCTGTATCTCCTGAACCGTAATAGTTAGACAGTTGAAATTTTCATAGATGATGTATGTCTGTTGCCGCTATAACAACAAATGCTAAAAGAATAATAATTTAAAAAAAAACAAATTAAAAAAAAAAAGTTATAAAATAATAAAAATAATAACTCACACACTCACAGTAACAAATTACCTAGCGTTGAAATATGAAAATGTTATTATTATCAGGGAACTATCTCACTGCTTTCAGCTTTTGTTTTCCTATAATTTAATTTTTGTTTGTAATTGATTTGCTTTTCTATGTAACCGAACATTTTTTGTCAAAAATCTTTTGAATCCTCAATATTGGTACCCAAGATACAGGCTTGCCTAGTTTGGGGCCAATGTAAAAATATATGTACCTAATACTGTTCTATAGTAAATAAATTATTATTATTGTTATTATAATAAAATAAAATGTGTGTGAATGTGTGTGTGTGTATTAATATAATTTTAATTATTTAATTATAATTTTCTTTAAATATTGTAGGGGGCTTCCATACAACAAACGTGTCTTTTTTGCTGTTTTTATAGATAACCATACGGAACTCTTCGTGTGCGAGTCCAACTCGCACTTCATCATCAGCCTTTTTATTGTCCCCACTGCTGGGGCACAAGCTCTGTGAGAGGGTGTGCGCCGTAATCCACCACGCGTCTTCAAATGTCTTCGAATTTTTGGTTCTAGGACATGCCGGTTTCTTCACAATGTTTTCCTTCACCGTTTTGACAGCAGTGGTGATGAAATAATTTACACAAAGTAAAGTGCCTGCCTGGGTTTGAACTCACGACCTACAACTTGTAAGTTACGGCCAATACCACTAGGCTACCACTGCTCTCGCACTTGGCCGGTTGTATTATATGATTTGATCTTTTATTTGATATTAAGGAAAAAACCTATCAAATCCATACTTATATTATAAATGCAAAAGTAACTGTGTGTGTCTGTGTGTGTGTTTTTTCCCCCAGTTTTTCTTTTTTTTTTTGTGGTTCTCGTTTTTTGCGTCATGTTTACCGTAAATAAACGTATTTTCTTTCTTTCTTTTTCTTTCTGTGTGTCTGTCTGTTACTCGTTTTCCATTAATAATATTTGCAGTAAGTGTGAATTATTTAAAAAGAAACAATGGTGCCCATTCTCTTGTTCAATAACTAAACTAAAATTAGAGATTCGCTATTTTTTACTAAAAGGCAGTGCGAGAAAAGGACGGTTATAGCTATGAAATAGGTTAGAGATGTCAAACTAAGGTTACACGGCGGGCGCAAGGCGTAAACACGCCTTGCGCTTTACCGTGTTTTTAGTCGACATATTTTTTCGTGTAACCTTAATTTGTATGGAAATATTAGTTCAACTAAATTTGTCAGCTCTAATTTACGTCCGTCTCTTTCTTGTTTTATTAAAGAGAAAAAGATAGCAATAGCCCATGTTCGTGAACGGGCGCCGTCAGTTGAGACTGGTCATCTCTCAGCTGCCACTGGATTATTTTAATCTTTTTTATTTTTATTGTTTATGAATTGTTTACTTCACATTGTTCTCATATATTAGAAGCAATAAGACATATGTAACCAGGATTTTTGTAATAGGTACATAACATGGTTTAAAAGAGTGTCCATGGAGTTTCTTGCACGTTCTTCTCCATAGAGATCTACGCCTTGGAATGCGCAATTAGCTTCATCTTTCTGACTGATCGACTTATTGACAATTCAAAAGTGCCTGTAAATGGTTTATTTGAAATAAATGATTTGATTTGATTGGATTTGATTCGTAATGGAAAAACCCAATATAACTTTTTTCCCAACCCGCGAATCGAACCCAGGATCTCACGCTCCGCAATCGCGCTTGCGACCACTAGACCAACGAGGCAGTCACAATATACCATAAAAATTACCCATAAATATTTTAAGGATATCAAATACTCAGGTATTTCCAGTCTAACAACGGCCCACGAGAACGGAGCAAAAGTCAAGCGAGCGTTTGAAATAAATAAGTTACTGTTCGTGAATAAAACTGTCCGTCCAGGCTTTTAATATTCGATATTCTGTTTGAAAGACAAACTTCCCCCCACCTTGGAGACCGATACCAATACCTACCGATACTCTATCACTATTAGTTAACGTTGAGTCGATCGTTCCGACTTTAATGTCGGTGTGGTCGCTCGACAGCTGTTATATTTCACTTCGCAAATAATTACCGCAATTAAAATATTTAAGTACTGTTCCTTAACCCCGGCAGGGTTATTAAAAGACGGTAAGGCAACGTTTGCTATATCAACTACGAGTCGTTTTATGTTACTAATGGTTTTTTTAGTACCTGCTTACCATACTTTTGTTTTCAGAGATGTAGTTTACTTTCATCGGACCACTAGACGTACGGCGATGTGCCACCGATGCGTGTTGCACATAAAACCCACCCAGCATAGAACGTTTTGGGAACACATTCTTTGTGGGTACAGCTAAGGAGTGGAATTCCCTGCCAGAGTCTGTGTTTCTGTGTGTGTTTGTCTGTGTTTTTTTCCTGATAGATACAACCGGAGCGTTTTTAAGTCCAGAGTGAATAGGTTACTTCTCGGCAAGTGTGCCGCATCGTCGACCACATCATCGCTTACCGGGTGAGATAGCGGCCAAGCGCGAGCCCATTTTGTGACAGACGATGGACAGGTAGACGGACAGATGGACACGTAAGTGACAGAAATAGGGCTCCGTTTGGACCCTTCGGTTACGGAATCCTAAAAACTGTGCATTGAATAAAATAAATTAATTTTAAACAAGTTTATAGTTTTCTTGCTCTCTCTCTCTCTGCCTAGCCTTATCCCATTATTTGGGGTCGGCTCTCCTCGTCATTCTTCGCCAGATATGTCTGTGCTGGGTCGTCAAAACGTCCAAATTCCCTGCCTTCAGGTCGTTGTTTACGAAGGACATCCAGGTTAAAGGGTGTCTTCCCCGCTTTTTCAGACCGATGTCGATGCTCATGACTTGTCTGGTTATGTGTTCTCAGGTGTGTTTCGGAGAGATTTTGTTGGATTGGGCGGATCTTAAAACTGCCACGGACATGTTCGTTTCTTACCCTGTCAAGCAGAGTGACACCTCCTGCCCACCTCAACATTTTCATCTCCGTCGAGTGCAGCAAGGTGTGGACCTTCTTTTATAGGTTTATAGTTTTCTTGCAAAAGTGAATAATCTAAGTTCGGTACAAAGTCATACCATTATAATGGAACGGAGTAAGATTTACCCAGAAGGGTCTTCACAGTAACTTTGTGTTATTTTATCATTTGAGTTCACAAATGACCAGTCGTTGAAAGTTCCTGAAACTAATACATTTTGGATTACTTTCCCACAAGTTAAAGTTACTATCCAGTTTAAAGTTTTGGCTAAGCATGTTTAGATCACGTGGTTCCCTTTGAAGAATGTCTTGTGGTTTTAAGGAGTTACTAAATTAATCACGAATGTTAAATAACGTAGTAAACCTTAACTTTGTGAGTAGAAGTTTCTTTGAATTAAGACAACGCCGCGCTGAAGTTAATTATTATGTAATAATAATTATTGCTTTTAATAGCTTCTGTTGAGAGAAAATTACAATTTTATGTTTTACGACAGGTACTTTCCTTAGCAATACTATGTTATTGTGATGTAATACTGCAAAAGTAGAAGAGTTTAGTGGTGGTATTAAGCGATTTATAGGAAATCCTAACACATAAATCGTCTTATTGAAAAGTTCTGTTTATACGGCAGAAGTGATCGCCTTTTTTTCTTAAAAAAAAAGCGGCTACTGAATTACACATTCAATGAAAATTTCAACTGTCTACCTATAACAGATCATGGGATACAGCCCACTGAAAGACAGACGGACGGACGGACAGTGGAGGCTTAGTAGATTTTAGGGTCCCGTTGGTTACCCTTCGGGTACGGAACCCTGAAAACAATATTTACAATACTATTCAATTAATACAAGGTGTAGCGTAAATGTGTGGTCGTATTTTACATACTGATTCTGCCCATTGAAATAAATAGTAATATATATAGGGTGACTGGTAATTAGTGACCAATACTTAAACACGTGATTGTACTCATGATAACAAACAACTTTCCCAAAGGAACATATAGTGAGACAGGACGGCGCACGTGGCTAACAGCTGATAGGTCACAGCCCCGCGCACGCGAATTTCATACGGCTGTTGTGTTATTGTGATAAAAGTGAAAAAGTATAAATAAAATGTTTCTCTGGGAAAGTTGTTTGTTATCATGAGTACAAAGACGTGTTTAAGTATCGGTCACTAATTACCAGTCACCCTATATAACAGTCATAGTAAATTCCAAAAAATAAAAATATTTTCCGTAACAAGTCATCATCGGCTGATCAAAATTAGTATGGGTTGGGTGGTCCAATTTTTTTTTCGGTTCTACAATGACTGAAGAAACAGAAAAGAGAAAGAACTCTTTTGAAGAGAAGAGGAGCTCGTGGCTAAAGTAATAACAGCCGCACGGGTCGAACCAACAGGTTGAGCTACGCTTGCCGGGAGTGACCATTTTTATATACCGAGACTTCTCCGTGCCTCGGAAAGCACGTTAAGCCGTTGGTCTTCTGTCCAGGGGTTGTGGATAAATTCGAAACAGTTTTTGAGTTACCGCGCCACTAGGCACTCAGGGCAGGGAAGGAACAGGGGTGGGTTTTAGTCAGTAAGAGTCCGACACGCCCTCCCGCTTCACCCAGAGCGGGAGATGTCACTGGACGATTTCTCACTACACAAAAAAAAAACCGTTGGTCCTGGCTGTCAATCGTGGATCTTTGACAGTCGTTACGGGTCGTCAGAAGCCCGAAAGTCTGACAACCAGTCTTACCAAGGGCTATCGTATTACCCAGTAACCGGGTTGTTGAGGTCAGATAGGCAGTCTCTCTATGTAAAATACTGATATTCAGCTGCATCCGGTTAGACTGGAAGCCGACTTCAAGATTGTTGGGAAAAGGCTGGGCAGATTGATTTTGAATGACTTTTTGAAGAAAGTTGTCCATTTTTATGAGCAGAAGTGTTTAAAATATGACTACACATTTCCGTTACACACTGTAGATAGGGTTGCCAACCGTACTCTAAATTAGAGTATTGTACTCTATTTCATGTAGGTGTAGTCTATACTCTGTAATACTAATAGAGTACGCTAAAAAACTCTTTTTTTCACAATGTTTAGCTATACTAGTCAGCCCTTTGACATAACCCAAAAATGTTACGTTTACTGTTACTAACAGTAAACGTTACATTTTTTTACATTGTTATTCACTGAAATTAATAAAAAATAAGCTAAAAAGAATGTTTGGAGTCTTACAATTCTTTTAAAAATGATTAAAAATTGTAATGTGCCGCAAAAGGCACCAAAAATATCTTTTCAAAAAATAATTAAGGTGGTACTCTTTTTCTACCCTGTCTGAAATCAGATATACTCTATTTCTAACTGTAGATCCCAACGATGATTCAACATAACTGTAATACACGAATATATCCCGTCGAATTGGACCGTAACGTATTCATGCGTACAAATCGTTTAGCACGTCCAATCTGTAGGTAATCCAATTGGTTAGTTAGTAGTGATGTATTTACGACGACTCATGCCTCACTTCCTTCCTCGCCTGCTTAGATACTACGTGCGTTTCCAATTTAGATTGAATTCGAACTATTTTGCGAGTGACATGACGATGCTAGTAGTGTCAATACCATCTTCTTTTACTTCTCCTGTTCCCATTATTTGGGGTCGGGTCTCCACACTTTTCTGCGCCAGGTTTTTCTATCCTAAGTTGTCGGCTCTGGCAATAGGGAATATGCATGAAAAAAATATTTGTTATCTAACCTGTTTGTCGATGAATATAGGTACTAAAATAGAGTACGAACAGTAAAAGCAGAATCAAAATTGATCGAAAATTATCGAGATGTTATATCTCGATAATTTTAAACAAATATATCTGTACCTCTCTCGAAAACGCTGTTTTATGTGGCAGTTGTATGGGCGTCATGTCCTTTGACGTCAAAGAACACGTCGGACTTCTCTGTCTAATTATCAACTTTAAACCTTTATTACTTCGTCGCTGATGATGATATTTTGAAAATTCCTTCATATTTGTTCACTATAGTTAATAAGTCTTCAATTGAACAAATGAAAAAATATCATGCATATTCCTTATTGGGCTATCTTGTGGTCTCTCTCGATTTAATAATTCCTTAATAATTTTATTTGATTCGATTTAATCATTCCAATATCATAAAAGAAAAAATAGAATCTGAAATGAATGTCCAATGTCATTTTAAGAAAAGAAATGTTATCAAGGATACCGTCATAGTCAATATCGTAAACAAAAAATGTTCTCCCATGCTCATTTTAGTCAGCTGAGCCTGAGATTTGATTGAGAACTTTGTATGGAGAGCCCCTGAAAGAGGGGAGGCCTGTGCCCCAGCAGTAGTGATAATAAAATGCTGATGATGATGATGTAGAAAGTTGTACATTTCCTTACACTCTGTATATGGGTGACCATAGTAACGTGACACGACGTCACGCTTGTAATCCTTAAAAGGTTAGGCGAAAGCGCGAAGGTTCGGCGGAGGTAAAAAAAAAAGAGGTGCTCTGTATAGGTGTATACCTACAACTTGCCAGATATATTCAAGCTCATGTGCTTGTGTTGGTTACGTTTGTGATAATTCTGTAAATATCCGTGAACTGGAAAACTACTGGAACTATATGACATGGATTGTGAAGGTTGTGAATTCCCAAACAAAAAACATCTAGACTCTCTGTTATCTATTATAATGAGTATTCGATGTCAAAATAAAGAAGAACAAAAATAATCTTGTTTTTTTATTATGACTGCGTAAGTACTGTCTGTGTTGTAACAATAACGCCGTACTTATAAAAATCGCTAACTATATGCTTATTTTAAAGACTGATTCTAAATATAGATTCTAAATGCAAATTCTTTAAAAAAAATTGAATTACGAACCTGCTAATCAGTGTTTAAACTAATCACATGGTTATTTTTTATATAAAAGGTCCTTTTGAATTAAGAATGTGTTGTGTTGACTTCATCAGTTTAATCGCGGCCATTTTGATTTAAATTCGAATAGTTAGAGAATGTGGGTAGTCGGATAGGATTGTACTCTTAGGTTGATGCAAATAATGGTGGGGTCGAACATCCGAGCTCCTGACAGTGATGCGGGTGACTCTCAAGTGATGGCTCGACTTATCCAGATTTATGCGTTTTTTTCATATAGACATCGATCTCTTCAGATTTCGGTTGGAAAATCAACACTTGGAGATTGTATCTGTGGGTTCTAAGTTATTTGCACTAAAAACAGTGTTACAAGCCTAAGCTAAACTTCTGCTTTCATAGTCTAAACTATGAAAGTTTATAGACGGAGTGTCAAAATCTAGCAATCTGAAATAGGTACCAGAATGAAAAGCCGGCTTTTATCTTTACACGCAAAATAAGCTCACATAGACAAAATGAGAAGCCGATACATCATCGTTACGTTTTTCAAGGTCACTCACACATTTTAACGATCCTGCTTCATTTAATGTCTACGTTCCGTCTATAACCTTTCATAGTCTAAGGTTACAAGAACCAATATCTTTGGATCTTGAAGTATAATAATGATAATGTTTTTTTTATCAATATTCAATACCCTTGGTTTTTGATTCCACTGCAGAATGTGTGAACTATAAGTACCTATTCTTAAAAATAATCACCACAGGGCTAAGCAATAGGTGGTTGCAGTTTGATTAACATCATTCATTAGGCATATATTTATATTATTTGTAAGCTGTCTGCCTATAAACTTAAATTACTAATTTATCTTTATTTTGCCGTACCATTGCATCCAAATGATTACAGTGACCCAAGATTATCTAAATGCCATTAACCTCTTGCTCTCTCAGACGAGACACTTTGACAATAACGATTATAAAACTGTCCTCAACAAATAAAATACATTTCATTGTAATCTGGAAATAAACTACGTAGTTCATTTCGTTGCTAACTTGCCAGTTAATGCAACAATCAAATCGATGGAACTCAAGAGGAAGCAGAAAATTAAAAAAGCAAGCGAAGACTGGTCGAAGTTTGTTGAACTCACTGTTATGATCGTGTTCAAAGAAAGAAAGAAAAAAGCATGCTGAACTTTTTCTAGCGACAATCGCTCAAAGACTTTGATAAGAAGCAAAGAGGTTGTTTGAAAAATTTACTGCTTTCGACGCGGGAAAATTGACCCTTCATCTATGATGCCCCGATAATTGAATGCCCGTTATAACACGAAGCAGAAACTTTAACAATATTCCTCAAAGATTTATAGAGAAAGTTTTTCATTATATTCTTTACCTACTACATCAAAATTATGATGAAAGTACACGATCAACTAAATTTCGAATAAGCAGGTGGTTTTAATCGGATCAAGTGTAACGACTTGGCGAAACGAACTCCGTACCAACACCCTTTGAAATTGTACTGTTTTAATTATAACTTTCGCATCTGCCGTCCAAAATAATTAAAAATGTTGCATAACGAGCACGATTTTTGCACAAAAAATACCGTGAAATACAATCCTGTAGAGATTACAATCAGAAGTAATGTACCGCAACAGTAAATTTCATCTAAACGTTATCACAAATGTGAGTAAACGACATACGAATGAATCCAATAACGTTCGGTTACTCGGGGAACATCTCGGATGCAGGCAGCTGCCTGAGAGATAGGCTCTTTTATATTCAGAGCAGCGAGCCCACACGCCGAATTGCTTACAGTTCTACAGAATTTCTGAACAGTATCATTGTTCTTGTTTGGATATGGATCCACAGGTTTTAAAAATTCAACCCCTTTAAAACACAACACACTTTTGAAGAGAATTTTACACACGTAGCGATGTAATTTCAAACTGGCTTATTTTTTAATGGTTTCACAAATGGCAATGGTCGATTCCAAGGTACTCGTACATTTCACAAATACCAGCTAGTATAATGATTTTGAGCACGTATTGTTGTTTTATGTACAAAGGCAATAATAATAATTTAGGCACTAATACCAACCGTAAGTTCCACTTAAGTAGTTGTGAGTTATGAGGAATATTGATTTTAGGAACTTATCAATAAAAATTAATTGGAGTTCGACAATGAAAAAAACATTTGTGACAACAGACAAATGCCGTTGGATTTCCATGTGGTACTGAAGCTCGATGCTTCAGGAAAACAAATTGAGTTATGGAAAATGTTAACGAACTAATAGGAGGACGAGCGCTAAGCGTGGAGCACACTTGAGACTCTAAAATGTCTGCTCTGAGCGAGGGCCTCGTTTGAACGTGACATGCTAAAGTCGTCGCACTCTCCTCTATTGTCTACAGGGCATCCGCGGCGTTATCGCGTTAGCCCGCCTGCCCCTTTATATGGCTGCGTCCCTAAGAACTACGCTCCTCGCAAAATGCTTGTTTATCGTACACCCATTTTTGTAAAAGAAAATGTTGCTCGCTTTTTAGACATGTTTTCCAATGGAAGTCGCAGGCTTTGTTCTTTTCTTTTAATGTTTTTTTTCTTTCGTATTAACTAGCGGGAGCAGAAGTATTTTTGCGAAACAGAGCTCTAAATTACTGTTATTTATTACACCATTAAAGCCAATTGATTTGAATTTTTTTGGTGGTAATTGGAGCAAGTGGTTGTGATGCTGAGCCGTTAATAACTGAATTGACAAATAGGGCTATGAGTATGCATGATTAGAATGGATGGGAAGTCTGTCGTGCTATCTCTTACGGACTGATTTTAAAATGCTTGCATGGGCCATTTAATCCGTCATCGTCGTGAATTTATGAGCATGGTTCGGTGCCCCTCTCTAATAAAAGTCGATGAGCCGTGATCTGTATGCCAAAAGTTCCACAATAGCGCTATAAGTTGCTTTTATTACGCACGGTGCATCTTAATGCATCCGTGAGGGTCGTAAGCTAACATTACAGATGTCCGATTAATTAAATATCGTATGATTTATAGCATTCCATACTTTTAACGATGCAGATAAAGTTTTTTTATTCAATCGAGGACGTGCCTTGTTCGGGAGTGGCGGAGCTTTCAAATAAATAATTTTATTCGTGTGTAGTGTGTGCACCATTGATACAATTTTTAAGGTTACTAATTATTTGTTGTTAAATAATTTTGTTTGATGTATTGACTTGACCCAAAAGAACCCTTTATTCAGATATCCAACATACAAAATGTTTGAATTAGTTTTGTTTTATTTTTCTAAAACTGTTAGCCATTTGGCAAAGGCCTCTCCTAGCTTTGTCCTCTCATCTTTATTTGTGCCTTTCTCCACCAGGTTATCCCCGCAAGCAAATTTTCACAATAATATATTTTTATTTGTATTCGCTAGTATATTTTTCTCTGTTATCAACAACAATAACTATGTGAAAGGTATATCAGGTTCAAATATAGGCGGAAGCTATTCCCATTAGTTTGGCATACTTGCCATCTTCTTGACAGTTACATGGGATATGCATTAGCTCCCTCTTGGGTAAACCAAAAATTTTACAAATATTGACATTCATCGACCGATCATAAGTCTTTAGTTTGACGCCATTACTGCATAGATCGAAAGTATAACAGTTGTTTTCACTACATAGTATAAAACAAAGTCGCTTTCTCTGTCCCTATATCCCTATGTATGCTTAAATCTTTAAAATTACGCAACGGATTCTGATGCGGTTTTTTTTAATAGAGAGAGTGATTGAAGAGGAAGGTTTATATGTATAATTTGTACCCGAGCGAAGCTGGGGCGGGTCGCTAGTGTAACTATAATTGTGGAAGAGGTCCGTCGAAACCGACTCGGATGGGCAGCGTTTGGGAAGCTGCTCGGTATCTACTCGTCTCTTACCATGGTGTCTCAAGACGAGTCTATGACCAGTGCATGTTGCCAGTGATGACATATGGCCCTGAAACATGGTCGCTCACAATTGGCTTCATCAGAAGGCTTACAGTCAACCAAAGAGAAAAGGAAAGGGCTATTGATTGGTAGTCGAAGAGCAAAAAAGAGGGCTATTGACTGGTAGTCAAAGAGCAAAGGAGAGGACTATTGATATGTAGTCAAAGAGCAAAGGAGAGGGCTATTGACTGGTAGTCAAACTTTCGGTTTTAAGACTGCTCGTGTCGACACTTGATGACCGCTATAGCCTGAAAATCAATAAATGTTTTTTTTTTTACACTGCAGTACCGTCGCTATTATTTTTATTAGAACCCAAGTATTAAGCTTTAATCCATTTGATGAGAGAAATAAAAAAAGCTGAGCACAGACACACACATTACAATCCCGGCTCTATTAGTTTTTGCGTTCTATGCCTAAAAATACGCAGATTTTTAAGCGTATTATTGGATGCTATTCGTATCTATGATTTTTTTTATGCAAATTGACACGTAGGTAAAAATAGCGGTGTGTCGTGTACGTATGGGGGAGGCCGATATTCGATAGTTGAAAGCTAAATTTGATTTAGTTTCACGTGCGAAATTCTGTTCTGAATAGCTTAGCAGAGAGATATAGGCTTATCTAGTGGCACGTTTGTAGGCATTACCTTTTAGGTGTGTTCTATACAATGAAATATTTGTAACAACCGCAGGATCGTCTCCACATTCTCGAGATAACATCAGAAATTCATTCCCTATCGGTTATTATTATTATATTCTCAAGAAATGGTAATGAGATACTAACTGTGCACGTGACACCAGACTATTTGTTATGTTTCACAACACCAGAGGTTTTTTAAAAAAGTGGTGTAGAAAAAATGCCGTAAAGATATTTTTTTGTCGACTACCTTTTTCTGGAAGCACGATGCTCGAATCATAAAGCTTCTTTATCGTCCCAATTTTGTATTCAAGGTCGTAAATAGATGCCAATTTAGAATAAGCAATTTAAATTATTAGTCAGAAGCCACAATAACAATGTTACCTAAGTAGCTGTGCTTAGTAATTTTAAGCCCTGTTCGTCTTCGATTCAAACGTGAATCCATTCAGCTATTTTCGGATAAATCTTCCCCAATACTGGCGTTAAATTGCCGATGATTTAATTACATGAGTTAACTTTGACAATGCAAGGTACTCGTAACGTAATTAATGAGATCCGTTCCTCCTTGTTTCAAGTTGTTAAATACGAAAGCAATCTGCTTTAGATTCGTGTTCGAACATAAAAAAAGACTTTCGAGTTTCTGAATACTTGGACTGAGTTTCAGGATAGGTTTAATCAGACTTTTTGTGTTTGCTTTAGTGACGAATTTTACAATTAATTATGCCACTAAAAAGGAATAGATATTTTAAAAAGACTTTTTTTTTATTTATTGATATACTCGCGTCACTCCTAAGGCATGTTGCGCCGACCCCAAATAAATTGGGATAAGGGCAGGAGAATGATGATGACTCGCGTCACTCCTAAGGCATGTTGCGCCGACCCCAAATAAATTGGGATAAGGGCAGGAGAATGATGATGACTCGCGTCACTCCTAAGGCATGTTGCGCCGACCCCAAATAAATTGGGATAAGGGCAGGAGAATGATGATGACTCGCGTCACTCCTAAGGCATGTTGCGCCGACCCCAAATAAATTGGGATAAGGGCAGGAGAATGATGATGACTCGCGTCACTCCTAAGGCATGTTGCGCCGACCCCAAATAAATTGGGATAAGGGCAGGAGAATGATGATGACTCGCGTCACTCCTAAGGCATGTTGCGCCGACCCCAAATAAATTGGGATAAGGGCAGGAGAATGATGATGACTCGCATCACTCCTCCTCGCAGAGTGGTATACCACTATCTCACCTCATTGTAAGCGATGATGTGATCGGCGATGGATTGCTTACGCTTGCCTAGAGACAAGTGTAAGATAATAATATAATAATAATAAATAAAGTTTATTTACCAATAATTACAGAAATGTACACAAGTAGGTATATCTCACCAGTAGACTTTTTGTAGGCATTACAGTGTGTTTCAAAATTTCTGTACATAATTATAGTAACCCTGCCTCTTAAACTAGGCTAACCTGTATTTTAAGAGACAGTGTTTGGCTAATAAATTAAATTACCATTATTTATACAACAAGCGCACAGTGTCGATCTACGGTTTATACTTGTCAGCAGTAATAGTTGTGTGTAAGAGTAAAATGTGAAATGTGGGGGAAATGTGTGGTGATGTGTGATGGTGTGTGCATGTGCGATTGTGTGTGTGCGTATAGGGGTAAATGTGTGTATCTATACTAATAATATAAAGAGGTAAAGTTTGTGAGGTTGTAGGGGGCAATCTCTGGATCCTGAAACGATTTTGAAAATTCTTTTACCAATAGAAAGCCACGTTATTTGTAAAGTGTCATAGGCTAAATTTTTGAAATCCACTGGGATGAAGTCGCGGCCGAAGTGCTACTTATACGAGAAGAAAGAGAGAAACTAATTCAGTCTTGAATTAAAAAAAAAAAAAACCCTGGTTTTAAGATATTATAAGAAAGTACAGCCTCCGACAGGAATTCCACTCCTGAGCTGTAATATCACTATGGAAGTATTTAAACCACCTTAATTCTCACCAATTATTTTTTACAATGTGATTTCATAACATTAATTCGTATAAAAATAAACACTCACAACTTAACTTTCTTACCCTGTCTGTTGTAAACATAGTTCCGGATGAGTGCTTCTCAGGAATCGGAATTCATTCACGGGAACGCCAAGAACGTATTTCATTAACTTTTTTTTTCCACTGAGTCTGATAAAAAATACTGCTTTGCTCACAAGAGTTACAAGTCTACGATACCTTAGACTGCTCATACTCATGTAGAAATTCTATTTCACGAAGTGTACGAGAACCTACACACAGATGCAAGACCCATGAGCCCTGGTAAGATAGAACAACTATGTCATAATTATTATCATCAGCCTTTTAATGTCCCCATTTCTGGGGTACAGGCCTCCTCTCTGTGAGAGGCTGTGGGCCATAATCCACCACGCGGGCCCAATGCGGGTTGGTGGATGTCACATGTCTTTGAATTTTTAGTTCAACAACTATGTATACCTTTCTACAGGGTGTGACGGAAATGGCTGGTCATATTTTAGAAAGATACTGCATCTGCCCATGGAAATGAAGAACTTTCTTCAAGGAGGTTATAGCTAATTCCCAAAAAAAAAATAGGACTCTCCGTACGAAGTTATCATCAGCTGATCGAAATTATAGGTCAAAATTATTTTTTATATAATTATTTTTTTTTTTAAATTGGCATTTGGCTTTGCACGGTTTGTGCATTTATCTTGGTATGGTGATGCAGAGAGGAGGGATGAAACACATGTAACTAAAAGCCATTAATTATGAATATTAATGTGGATGAATGGAGAGCGAGAGGGAGGCCAAAGAAAATATGGATGGATTGTGAGAGGAGTGATATGAAAGAAAAGGAAGTTAGTGATAGCGTGACGGCTGACAGGACAGAATGGAAGAAAAAAAACGTGTTTCGCCGACTCCAAGTAACAGGGATAGGGCAGGAAGATGATGACTGTTTGTGCATTTAGCCAGTGTCAAGTTAAGAAAGTATTTAGTTTTAGATACAGAATACTGTCACTTATTTCTCATTAGAATGCAGATTTAACACATTTTAATGTTTTTGCATTATTTTGCAGCAAATGAGTCGAGTCAGCTTTCTCGGCAAGCTTCGCTGAGGTAATACTACGACAAAATTCTCAGCTTTATTTTACCGAGATCGCGCCTGTTTCGATGATTCCGCATATTGTCCAGTTGCTAAAACACTTGAGACACAAAACGCCAATTTTATATCACAATATCCAGTAGGAATCAACTTGCGAATAATTGAGACAGCCACTGAAATTCACTCGAAAAAATCCCACCCAAAAAAACCGTATCCACAATTACTTTCTTGAAGAAAGTTATTAAATTCTGTCGGCAGAAGAAGTATTAAAAATATGAACACGTATATCCGTTACACCCAATATAAACACAGATTTTGTTGAGAAAATAAAAAGGTGACGTAAATCAATAAATGCATAGGTAGGTACTAGACTTTTACGGTCTAATAAAGTAGGAACAACACATACCGGAGACAATACCATTGTTTACCATTTGGAGTATCCTCTTTGGGAATTACAAGCGTTACGGTTATGTTATTACTTTTATGGCTGTCTTCAAGAAGAAACTGCGACGTCGTTGTGTTTTCTTCATTGTTATCGAACAAAAATAAAAGAATATGTAGAATAAGTTCTGTAGTTTCTGGGGCGAGGTGTGTCTCTACAGTAGTAGACTCCGGAGGCTCGGAGCTCAGTGTTGTATACTTCTAGTGTGTGGTTTTAGAGTTTCAGTGTCAGGAATCTTCGGTATAAGTACTGTAGTTTCTGGGGCGAGGTGAGTCTCTACAGTACTGTAGCCACCGGAGGCTCGGAGCTCAGGAATTTTCGGTGTAAGTACTGTAGTTTCTGGGGCGAGGTGAGTCTCTACAGTACTGTAGACTCCGGAGGCTCGGAGCTCAGGAATCTTCGGTATAAGTACTGTAGTTTCTGGGGCGAGGTGAGTCTCTACAGTACTGTAGACTCCGGAGGCTCGGAGCTCAGGAATCTTCGGTATAAGTACTGTAGTTTCTGGGGCGAGGTGAGTCTCTACAGTACTGTAGACTCCGGAGGTTCGGAGCTCAGTGTTGTGTACTTCTAGTGTGTGGTCTTAGGGCTTCGGTGTCAGGAATCTTCGGTATAAGTACTGTAGTTTCTGGGGCGAGGTGAGTCTCTACAGTACTGTAGACTCCGGAGGCTCGGAGCTCAGTGTTGTGTACTTCTAGTGTGTGGTCTTAGGGCTTCGGTGTCAGGAATCTTCGGTATAAGTACTGTAGTTTCTGGGGCGAGGTGAGTCTCTACAGTACTGTAGACTCCGGAGGCTCGGAGCTTAGTGTTGTATACTTCTAGTGTGTGGTCTTAGGGTTTCGGTGTCAGGAATCTTCGATATAAGTACTGTAGTTTCTGGGGTGAGGTGAGTCTCTACAGTACTGTAGACTCCGGAGGCTCGGAGCTGTTTTGTGTACTTCTAGTGTGTGGTCTTAGGGTTTCGGTGTCAGGAATCATCGATATAAGTACTGTAGTTTCTGGGGCGTGGTGAGTCTCTACAGTACTGTAGACTCCGGCGGCTCGGAGCTCAGTGTTGTGTTCTTCTAGTGTGTGTTCTTAGGGCTTTGGTGTCAGGAATCTTCGGTATAAGTACTGTAGTTTCTGGGGTGAGGTGAGTCTCTACAGTACTGTAGACTCCGGAGGCTCGGAGCTGTGTTGTGTACTTCTAGTGTTTTTCATTCGAACTTTCGGAACCCTAAAATTGAACGTAAATGTTTATTCAGGTGCAGAGATTAAACAAAAAACCTCTGGTTTTGATTTCTGTTCAACAACATCAGCAGCAATTGATTCAATTAATAAATTAGGGCCGTTAACCGGATTAATCGTAGCTCAACCGTAACTGTGTCACACCCCTACTCGTGACTTATTTACGTAGATAATGTATGAAGAAATGCGGAACTTTGTCTAACAAGTGTCTTACAACCTACCCGACAATGAACTTCTTTTCGAACTTTGCCTCTTAGAACTTGTTTCAAAGACAATTCGGGAACAAAACTTACGATTAAAATTAATGAGGTTCAGTTCTAAGGGAGTTTTATGTACCTACCTTACGAGTATTTATTGCCCTAGGTATGTTGGTCTAAAGACGGGTGTAAATCTATCAGTCGTCATGGTCGTCAGAAATTAGTGGAGTTAGATCTTGGCAGTAATTGGATTATGGAGGACAGGTGGCTATGCAGTACCTACATACTGGTGGCGTATTAAGTGGATCACATATAGCTCTGTCTTGGTACTCCCCTTTTTTAAGTTAAATTTGCTCAAGCAGCCTTTTTTTTTTTGGGGGGTGGCAAGTCATCCAATGACTTCTTCCGCTCTGGGTAGAGCGGGAGGGCGTGTCAGACTCTTACTGACTAAAACTCACCCCTGTTCTTTCCCGGGTGTGCGGTAACTCATTTTCAGAATTTATCCGCTACCCCTAGGCGTGCAGGCACCGGTCACGATGGGCCCCGTCAGTGGTGGCTGACAATATCTCTTTGAGGTGCGCGTGGAACACTACGCGCTGTCGACTCACGGGCCTGGTGGTGATCGGACGGCGAGCTACCCACTGCTCGCCGTCCGCAGGCGCGGGTCTACGGTGGCCGGAGATCGTCTCGCGACGTCCGACGCCTAGTACGCCCAGTACCTCTCCTGCGGTGGTAGGGGCCGGGGCCGTAAGGGCCACTCCGTTGAGCTTCCCTCACGCGTCCCGCCTCCGCCTTCGCGAGCATTACTGCTTCGCAGAAGGCGGAGACTGCCTCCCATTCCCTCTCGCTCCGTACCATGGCCTGAACCAGGGTCGGGCGCAAGAGGTCGCCGCCACCTATCGCATCCAAGAGGCTGCTCAAGCAGCCTGCCAATAAGGTTTGGATCTCATGCAACGGGGCCATGACGTCACGATCACAATACTTAGCTTAGTACCTACCTACAGCGCTGCTATAAATTGGTTCTAGTCTAGTAAAGTCAGACCATGTGGAAGTGAAAACCAATAAAGTTTGGTTTCAGGATAACTTGGTCAAATAGAAAACTGAGTATCCACTACGAATAAAAGAGAGTGTATTTTTTCTCTTGAATATTTTAGCAATAGCACATAGTCAAACAAATGTTCAATGCAGATGTGTGTACAATAAATCATTCTACAAAGTCCGAACTGCGACCAGATTACCATTATTTATTATAATACCATTAAATGCCAACTACCCGTAAAATGCGTGCCAAAGAACACGGCATTTTGTGTGTAAACCGCCAACTTATTTGTCAAAGCTAATGGTTTTTACTCTAGGTAATAATCCCTAGTTTTTTTGCCTGATGTTTGTGTACAAAAAATTATAATGTGTTGTGTAACATGGTTTTGTGAATTGCTTGTCTGAGAGCATCTACAATAGATGGGGCCCCATTGTGACGGTAATTGAAAATGCGGGCTTAATCGACGCTTTCTATGTTATTGTAATATTTCGACGCGCGTCGTGATTTTTGGTGTCGATAAATTATCCGATGTTTGAATTTTTGGTGTCGATAATTTATTTGATGTTTTAATTTTCACTTCAATAAAAAATACTTATATTCTATAGGTAGGCGCCACATAGGTTGGCAATAGCGGTCATCCACCCACCTACAGTTATTGACATTTTTAATCAAAAAAACGGATATACAGACACAAAGCTATCCCGAATCAACATCTATCGTGATCCTTAACATTGTCTCATAATTGAAAAACGATTCATATTGAATTGTTCAGGTACGAGGAGTAATTAGGGAAAGGTAAATGTACTCTATTGTCAACCTATCTGGCGCCTACTATAGTAACGCTTACAGCCTAGTAGCACAGTATTATCATCGTTTTGTACTGAACAGTGGCAAATTGAGGCAATACAGTTAACAGAACTGGAAAATTGTTAGTACCCCTATATTTTGGCTAGCACTGTTTGCTATAAATTCAGACATTTGAGCAACTCTCCAGTGGCACAAACACTGCCTTTGAAGGAAGATATTCACTCAACCGTCTAAACAGTCTCTAAACTTTGAGTTTATGTCTGCTGGTGGTCTCGGGCCACTTAATTTAGGCGACGAAATAGTAAGCTAAATAAAGGAAGAAAATTAGAGTTATTTAATTAGAATGAAGGTAGGTTACAAGTTACAGGCTACGGTGTCGGTGTGTAAACTAGGTAAATTAAAGGAAGCACTTCAAGAGCCTGTTCCGGTTTCGAGCGAAATGCCGGGCGGCCACCGGCCACCGGTATGGCTTCCGCTCAGTGACCGCAGCATGTAGGCACTACCAGCCCGCCACCGCTCGCACACAACCAACAGTTTTGTAACCCGAAACCCAACCATCAAATATAGCAAATAATTCACGCCCGATACATCAGAGTTTACCGACGTTCAAAACACTCTCATTTATTAAGCCATTCATCGAATACTTGCTTATGGAGAAGGCTTTGTTCACTCCAAGTTATTCACCGTACTCGGTCGACAAATCTCAAAGCGGCGTGTCAAGAATATTTACTAGACGGCGGCCACTAGACATT
The DNA here is from genome assembly GCA_951329385.1 of Polia nebulosa. Lineage (NCBI taxonomy): Eukaryota > Metazoa > Arthropoda > Insecta > Lepidoptera > Noctuidae > Polia > Polia nebulosa. Next base: position 23,311,660 of record OX589596.1, on the reverse strand, counting down.
TATAATTATATAATTTTCTTTGTTGAAGGTATTCCATTTAACTGAGCACAATATTACGGCTCTTCTCATTCATGTAAATGCAATGGCAACAGCGTAAACAAAGCAGCGAGCGTTAACAATTAGTCGGTTTGAACACCAGCGTACTGATAAACAATTTGTTGAATTTGTACGAGCGTTAACGTACTTAATCAACAGTTTCCTTGTTTGTTTACGGTAATTAGCATCGATAATAATATAGCTGATGTTTGTATTTACCTTACACTGCAAGATACACAATAGACCCTCTCATTTCCGCGGATCACTCTTCTAATGTAAGGAGAGCCCAGTCTTTTGAATGAGTCGGGGACATTGATAAGACATGCAGACGCGCTCACGAGAATTTTAATTTAAACGTAACGAGACACTAATGATTACATTATACGTAGTCCAAGGCACTCGCTGTTGAAACAGGAAGTGGCGCTCGCCATGAAATAATAACAACAGTTGGATCAAATTAAAACAATTTCCATTGAATAATTTACATACTTTAAAACTTTGGAACGAGCTACCGGAATACCTGCCATAGTATAAATATTACAAGCTCAAAATGAATGATCGCAGTTTTCCAACTCCGCCGAGTCTGATTTATTCGGGTCCAGTTGTAAATAAATGGACGCGCTGCCATCAAGCCATCAATAAAATGTTCACAAACATATCACTCACCAAACTTAAGACAGTTCTGATAGATATAATGACAATGTTGGAAATATATTTTTGTACGAGGAGAATTTTGTAAATTGATGAACAAATTTAGTTGAAAACAAACCTAAAGTGATTGGAAATTCCACTTCCGACTTTATGGCTAAGACCGTAAAGTATTAAAACGTCTGATCGGAATTTGACTCAGCTTTTCATCGGGGTTCAGAGGAGCCTGCGAGAGCAATAACAAAGGTAACTAGGTAGAATCCTTAAAGCTCATCAATAGTATCCTGATGAAAATGCAAACTTGGCATTATTTTGTACAGTGCAGAATGCACTTTATTGAAAATAGGCTCTCCTACTTTGAATTATTCCAATAAAACAAAAACAACTCTAACAGTAGTTTTAAAGTCTAAAATGTTAGATATTTAAAAAAAAATGCCTAAATGCATGTCAGATTTCGCACATTAAGGGTTCCGTACCAAATATTGGTATTTGTTAGTAAAGTATACGTATCAATAAACATTATCACCAAATTTCAAGTTCATAGGTCAATGGGCAGATAAAAAATTCTTCGTAACTTTTTGTGCCAGACGACGGACGGACATACGAGCACGTGAGTGACAACAATAGGGCTCCGTTTAGACCCTTTGGGTACGGAACCCTAAAATTTGATTGTTTCCAAAAAACCTGACTGCCAAGAACAACTAAAAAATTCCTAATAAGTCACTTTTTAAGCAGTTTGATGCAGTTAGTGGCAGCTATTTTAGTTCAATCATAGATGCTTTTAGTTATAAACTTTAACGAAACATAGCCGCTTCAGCTAAGTAGCAAATTGTTGTTGCATACAAGCCAGCTTGCTTATCAAAATCTTCGACAAAGCTGAGTATTGTCCTAGCTCATATTGAATGCAAGCGAGCGCGCGGCGCCGCTCAGCTAGCGGCAAATCAAAAAGTACGCTGTTGCCTGGTACGCAGGAAATTCTCGCTCGGTGGTCCTATATCTATACCACTTATACTCTCCTAGTAATAATCGGATAGCCTGGATCAGATAGCCACTTTAATATAATAAAAGAGCTTGCAGCAGAGGAGCTCGGTCTTGGAGAACATTTTTAAAATAATTTGCTCTAAACGCTCGCTCTACGTAATAGAATTAGTAATTGAGATTCTCCTCTAAGTTACAGTCAATGGTTCTTGATATTATTCAGATTTTGAGCTTAGAGAAAGAGGTGGACCAAATAGATGCTTACTTTTTATAGGATCTTAGAAATGTTATGCAAATGCTTCGTTTATGCAAAATTCGTTTAAGGCACAGTTATACGAAATGGTTTTTAATTGAACATCACGTCTGAACGACCAGTCCTATTTCTTTGAATAAAATATATGTTACTTTAGACAATTTCCATCGTAATTTGATGTGTGAATATTTGGAATTATATTTTAATAACATAGTGTAATTAATTTGTAAAGTTATGTCTTAGAGCGGTTGCGTACTACGTCCGATACTTATCTCTGAACTCGGATCGGTAGTGCGTAACTTACCATACAAATTATTCTGCGACCACGCTGGACCGTCTTTTCACGGATAAGTATCAGATAAGATTCGGACGTAGTGCGCAAACGCTCTTACGCGGATAAAAAATTGAGAATCACACAAAAACTATAAAGCGTATTTTTATCAAATCTTCACCATTTTAAAGATCATTTAATTATTTATGTTTTATACTAATATACGTGTTTTAGTATAATACCTGTAATTATATGTATAATAAATTAATAATGCGTCTAATTTCGGACAGCGCTCCTTGATGGGCGAGTCCTATTACTGGGTGGACGTACGACGCGTTACGTGAGCTCAGCACAGTACACGCAAGCTAACTCCAGGTCATTGGCAGTTAATAGCGCCTTAAATGTATTTAATCTCATCTCTACGTTTTTTGTGCCAAATGAGGCCAAGCCACAGTCACGGAGGTAATTAAGAAAAATTCTGAATTTTTGTGGGATCACAGTTGGCCATTTCCGTCAGATGTGCCGACATTACTCTTGATGTATAATTTTGGGTAGGGTTTAGACACCTTAATCTGTTCTGTGATTGTTAAATCTAGCTTCGCCCGGACTTTGAACTTGGGAATAACCTTATTAATCATTTAAAGTATCTACACAAAGCTCTCTTCAAAGTCTCTAATAAATTAAATAATTCAATCTAATAATTCTAAGCCGTTAAAGTTGAGAATTTTCTTGTTGAATATGATTTTTTATTAATAATGTTTTAGGTCGCCCGTTTGAAAATAGCTTTATATATTTTTGGCTTTCGAGCGTTTTGTATGGAAAGAAATTATGTCTTACATTTTTATGTAAATATTTCCATCACTTGAGATTCGGTTTGGCTCATAAAATTAGCATGAATAATATTGTTAGTTGTTCAAATACAACCCTCAAAAGCTCTAACAAAGACATGCAAATAAAGAGTAACGAAGTAACAACTTGAGCGCAGCGGTTGCAGGGTCAAATCAGTCGTTATTAAACATTGAACTGCGGCATCATAAATAATAATAGTCTAGGGATATATCTGATAAGATACCATGAAAACTAAATGTAGCTTTTAGTAGCAAGTTGATCGTAAATTCAAATCCAATACACATGGCTAAAAGGAGAGTCGGAGAGCGTAGCGAATACTACGCAGTCACGCTACACCTATCAATATTCTACGTCTCCTATATTGTTTGTAAAGAGCTTTTATCTACGTCCATTTATAACGTGTCGGAAAATTGGTGACGTATGCAGTGTATCAAATATTCATCGACTCGCTCGGTATAGGTGTAGTCAAAATTCGGATACTTTAATACCCGAACAAAAGCATCATCGCACTGAAACAGTGTTAATAAATAAAACCATTACAATTTACAGAGAACATTAATATACCGACATTTTTCAATTACGAAGCAAAATTGTGGATAAAGTTGTATGTTTATCCGTTTTGCATACTGATGTTTGTTCAGATTTTGTTAAAACAACTATAAACGTGGGCGAAGGAAATGACTAGGGTCTCATAATTTTATAGGAGTTGAAGAGCGGTAGACACGAAATGTCACGTCGACAGTATGCGGGTCCCATTGTTCATACATCCTCCGATGACTTTCGTTAAAACACTTAATACTTGCTCTCCTTTGTCTAGGTTTCGAAACCTCGTTACGCATGCAGCAGTTTTCAAGTACGGATTTTTAGTGTAACTAATAAAATATACTTGAATTTTCGAAGACGGCTATTCGGTTCAATAATTTCTGAAGGCCTCGAGTTCCTAGAAGTAGATTAAGTTTAATTGTTCACTACTATACTATTAAATCTGACTAGATCAACTTACCAGAGCTGATGTAGTTAGTTTGACTATGAAACGAGAAATTCAATTTAAATATTATTGGTTCTAGATTTAATTTTTGAATTTGTAGAATTTTTGACAATACCAATATAAATTAATACTGGCAACTTTTAAAGATCAAACGATATTCTAAAAATTGAAAAGTGTTTTGTGCCGATTTTTAAATTTATTAAAAACAGTTATGGGAGTGTGTAGTGAAAAAATTAAGTGTGTAAACTCTTACTAAAATTCAAATTAAGACTTTTCTACTATGGACTTGGCTTAAAGGTCTTGTAACCAAGCCAGTGGCATAGTCACAAAATTAAAAATTAAAAAATAAAAATTAGTTTACGTGCCAATATCGTTCAAAAACCGGCCAAGTGCGTGTCGGACTTCGCACATTTAGGGTTCCGTACAAAATGTATTTTTAACTATTTGTATAGCCTTGGGTCAACAAGATGTTGATACTGTGAATATTTGAAGACTGTAGCTCCAACCGTTAGGCTGTAAAACCTGTGTGACAGACGACGGATAGACAGATGGACACGTGAGTGACAGCAATAGGACTCCGTTTGGAGCCTTCGGGTACGGAAACTTAAAAATGATATTTTATAAGTCTTATAAAATTAAAATTTTCTTTTTTTATTATACTAAGTTATAATTACATGACCTTTAGTTCAATCGACAGATATACAAGGTAGATACGACAGTAAATGAAATTACTGCCAATAGTTATCATTATAAACAACTTTTACTAATACATTTTTATGTTTGCATAACTTAACAAAATATACTGAACAGCTGATTTTCTTTTCACGATTATTATCGTTAAAAAAAAACCTTGTATAACGACTAATAAAGGGAAAATACCTGGAAATTTAAAAACAGAAAACATACCTTTTGAAATAAACAAAAGAGGAGCGACATATCGATGACAGCGAATTCAGCATACTTATGTTTCATTCAGTCCGGATGCAGGCGGCCGTTAGCTGGCCGACTATCGGACAAAGCTCGATTTTTCATGCAGATTTAATCAGTAGCTGGCTATTACTCGCTTACTCGCCCTGACCGGGTGTAGGTTTACAAATAAACACACTGTCCGACGAATTCCGATCTCTAATTCGAAGCATATGGCGCATTGTCGGCAGTTGACAGAGATTATAATATTAGAAAGCCCCATTTGGGGCTCGAGTACAAATGCCAATTAAGATTAGATTTATTAAATATGGAAATTGAATGCTTTTAGCATCTGGGTGTTCGTCTAGTCTGCTTTGTCATCTGGTATGGATTTGATATTTTGTTAGAAATAGTTTAGGTAATGGTTACATATTACTTTTACATATTTTTGAGCAGTGGCGGCCCAGTAGTATAGACCGCGACTTACAAGTAGGTCGTGAGTACTTTGTGTAAATTATTTCATCACCCCTGCTCTCAAAACGGTGAAGGAAAACATCGTGAGGAAACTGGTATGTTCTATGTCCTAGAACTAACAATTCGAAGACATGTGACATCCACTATTCCGCATTGGGCCCGCGTGGTGGATTACGGCCCACACCCTCTCATATGGAGGAGGCCTGTGCCCCAGCAGTATGGACATTAAAAGGCTGATGATGATGATGATGATGAATATTTTCAGGATTGGGTGTACAACTGCATTTGCGTTGGGTTACTTCGTTACTAGATCTCATTTAGTCAGATTTTTATAATATGTAACGTGTAAAAGTTTCAAACTACGAGTAATTTACAGAAATAAAATTCATCATTATGACATTTATGAGATACAGTGGATGGTCATTATTTGAATAACTGATAGGTGTTGTTTATAAGTGTCTGTCTTTACAGATAGCTTTATCTATTTACTCCAGCAGAATATATTCTTTAAGAAGGAAAAAAAAAACATATCATTTCTTAGAAATTTAAAAATATTTTTATCAACCTCTTATCGTAAAGTTCCAATAATGAAATCAAAATAATACCTTATTTATCCACAGACAAATTTTCCTATCAAATTACAGCTCGACCATAGAGATTTTCAAATCATAGGTTTTACTTGAAGTTGTTTTTGATGAGATAAGATAAAGTAGTGTATAATACTGCACATAATTAGGAATTAACCTTTCCCGCGTCTAGCGGACACATAGTGGGCAAGACATAATTAAAATCTGTTGTGTCAAAAAAAAAGACCCAAGACTCCCTCAGTCGTTACGGGTCGTCAGAAGCCTGAAAGTCTGACAACTAGTCTTACCAAGGCGTATCGTATTACCCAAATACCCAGTAACTGGGTTGTGGAGGTCAGATAGGCAGTCACTCCATGTAAAATACTAGTATTCAGCTGCATCCTGTTACACTGGAAGCCGAACCCAAGATAGTTGGGAAAAGTCTAGGCAGATTGATTGTGTCTGTTAGTCGGGAAAGGTTAAAAAAATTGCGTGATATTTTAAGAACCTTTATTATGTAACAGTATCATAAACTCAGATTATAGATCACTTTCATTACGCAAGAAAAGGCCCATTTCCTGTTTTGTACACTTTATTAACAGTTTATACTAAGAAATCCGTTGAGCGAACAAACAAGATTGATGAGAAAATATTGAAGGAGCTCTTTAAATAGAAAAGGCTCTATTAATATTAATAATAATGGTCTTATCTACTTCACGGTTCACAAGTGGGTCCTACTTGTGAATATGTGAGAGCATTTTTCGCATATATTCAAAGTCAGTATTTTTCTGTAGGTAGGCACACGTCCTTAATATGTAAGAGCCCGGTGGACGAATTCTGTACCTACAAACGGGGTGAATAGGAACGAAGGGGTGAATAGAATTAAAACTTTGATTGGGATTTTCACTTTGATAACTTATTATTGGTTTCTAGCAAAGCATCGATTTAGTATTTACAACAAATTCATGAATAAATCGGGGTACTTAAATGCCTCAAACAGTTTCTGAATAACGTGAAAAACCCCTTCAAAGTTTTGTTTCTATTCACCCCTTTTTTTTTTGGGTGTTGGAAATCATCCAATAACATCTTCCGCTCTGGGTGGATCAGGAGGACGTGTCAGACTCTTACTGACTAAAACCCACCCCTGTTCCTTCCTTGCCTGAGTGCTCAGGGGAGCGGTAACTCTGTTACGAATTTATCCGCTAACCCTAGGCATGCAGGCACCGGCCGTGATAGACCCCGTCAGTCGTCACCCCTGCGTTCATATTCACCCCGTTTGACGGTATTTGAAATTGGAATATTTTATTGCGAAAAACTGTTTTAGTCTTTCAGACTACTGTTATAATAAAATATTTTGCAGAATAATATGCAAAACTATGTCATTGTTTCTTTGTTAGAAAAATGAAAATAAAATAAAATAAAACAAAGTAGTTTAGGGAAGTTTCTGATATTGAAGTTAAAAATTTATTATCTACTAAGAGATAGCAAATGTTTGATGGTTCTACACTGTATGTAAAGTTACTTCATGTTATAAATTATTATTTAGATAGGTACATTAAAAAGGACTGAATCTTTTCCAGAATGTTTGCTTTGGAGTCCCACATTAATTGAATAAATAAGGTACCTGTAGGGGAGGGATTAAGCAAATTTGTTCACGTCGATTTGTTCTTGGGAATATTATTGTTTGAACAAAAAAGAGAATGGCAAACATTTGCTTATATCTTTTCTGTTTGATACGAAAATCAAAAAACTTTCTTTGTAAGCACTTATTTTGAGAGGAATGAAAATGGTTGGATTGCGATTTTGTGGTGGGTAGAATCTCTGTAATGGGAAATCCCGTCTTTTGAACGGCTAGGATTAATCGCTCCGCTGACGGGTCTTAGTGCACTGTAAGGAGAAATCCTTTTGACAATTCAACAAAATCCATTGAAGTCATTTAAGTAGTTGTCGAGGAGAAAATTTTTGCTGCAGACCTTTGAGTGGATACCTACCTACTAGAGCTTTCGAAAGTCAAACGCTATTGGTGCTACGAATGTGTTATGCAATTCGGGAGCTGGTTCTTCAGATGTAAACACATTCGTAGATACAAATGCAGAACAGTTTCTTTTTATTATTTAAATAATTTAATATCGGGTGGTTCCAAACTGTGACAAATTGGTGCCAAATGTATAAAAGGAGGAAGATGTAGTAGTGACTACATCGTACACACATTGGCACAGGACACAGAAAGCTGACATAAGATGGAAGAGGCTTTCACCGCAAAAAGTGGCCCGTACATATAAAAGTTAATAAAATATAGTAACAATACAAATAAAATCTTAAGAAAACACTATTAATAAATAATACAATATACTTGGTAATAAATAAAGCTTATTAAATACTAAAACACGGAGCGACGACATCGTAGACACTTTGGCACAGGACACAGAAAGCTAGCATAAGATGGAGGAGGCTTTCACCGCAAAAAGAGGCCCTTACATAATAACAAACTAAAGTAACAATACTAATATAATCCTAAGAAATCTATTAACAAACAATAAAAAGTATACCTACTTGGTAATAAATAAAGCTTATTAGTTATTATATAATATTAGCCTTTGCCAGCCGCTTCGTCCGCGTGGAATTAGTACTTGCCCCGATATAAACTTTTAACCCCTTTTTCACCCCCTTAGGGGTTGAATTTCTAAAAACACTTTCTTAATGGATACCTACTTTTCACAAAGAATACACCCTCCAAATTTCATGTCTCTTGGACCAGTGGTTTGGGCTCTGCGTTACTATATCAGCCAGTTAGGACTTTGAATTTCATGTCTTTAGGACCAGTGGTTTAGGCTCAGCGTTGATATATCAGCCAGTTAGGACTTTGAATTTCATGCCTCTAGGACCAGTGGTTTAGGCTCAGCGTTGATATATCAGCCAGTTAGGACTTTGAATTTCATGCCTCTAGAACCAGTGGTTTAGGCTCAGCGTTGCAGTCAGTTAGGATTTTGAATTTCATGTCTCTAGGACCAGTGGTTTAGGCTCAGCGTTGATATATCAGCCAGTTAGGACTTTGAATTTCATGTCTCTAGGACCAGTGGTTTAGGCTCAGCGTTGATATATCAGCCAGTTAGGACTTTGAATTTCATGTCTCTAGGACCAGTGGTTTAGGCTCAGCGTTGATATATCAGTCAGTCAGGACTTTGAATTTCATGTCTCTAGAACCAGTGGTTTAGGCTCAGCGTTGCAGTCAGTTAGGATTTTGAATTTCATGCCTCTAGAACCAGTGGTTTAGGCTCAGCGTTGCAGTCAGTTAGGATTTTGAATTTCATGTCTCTAGGACCAGTGGTTTAGGCTCAGCGTTGATATATCAGCCAGTTAGGACTTTGAATTTCATGTCTCTAGGACCAGTGGTTTAGGCTCAGCGTTGATATATCAGCCAGTTAGGACTTTGAATTTCATGTCTCTAGGACCAGTGGTTTAGGCTCAGCGTTGATATATCAGTCAGTCAGGACTTTGAATTTCATGTCTCTAGGACCAGTGGTTTAGGCTCAGCGTTGATATATCAGCCAGTTAGGACTTTGAATTTCATGTCTCTAGGACCAGTGGTTTAGGCTCAGCGTTGATATATCAGCCAGTTAGGACTTTGAATTTCATGTCTCTAGGATGAGTGGTTTAGGCTCAGCGTTGATATATCAGCCAGTTAGGACTTTGAATTTCATGTCTCTAGGATGAGTGGTTTAGGCTCTGCGTTGATATTATATCAGTCAGTCAGGACTTTGAATTTTATATATACAGATGGTATGGTCGACACAATAATGTTGTTTATCTGCCTTTAACATTGACAATTCGTTTCTGAAAACTTAGCTGGATTAAATTGAAGACTTGTAAAGTAGTCTGCAGTTCTGCACCTCGAGTCGGAGCACTAGACGTTGTTCGTAACAAGTCGAGAAAAAGCTTGACAAATTGAAACAGAAGTTCATTGTAGAATAACTGGAGTTACCCTCAAAATCCGGTAAAAACTTTCGAAGTTCTCTCTTCTTGAAACAATAACATTAATATTTGACGCTGAGAATTGTAATTTGCAAACATAACTCTTTAGTTTTTGCTTATTTTAGTAAGATTAAGCTAAAAATAACAACACGGCCACGGGCCAGCTTTAGGGTTGTCTGTAAACCTATTATTTAGACTGGTTGGCTACAGAGCAATTTACATTACTTATCCTATTATCAGCTTACTAAGCAAGGGATGGCCGATTTACGCAGGTACTTAATGAAAATTAACTAAATTATAATTTGAGCCAAAGTTATACCACCGATTACGTTAGCTTATCACGAAAGAAACATATTCCAAATGTTTTGAAATGAAAACAGTCACTGGAAAAGATAGATAAAACTAAATAAAGAAACAACAACTGATAAGTTGCTCAACTTGTTTTGACTCCATACATCAAAACAGCCAGTAAGATGCTCTACTTCGCGATTAAATCACAATAGTAAAAATATATTAAAAAGCTACAATATCTTAATACATTACATTAGTTACATAATCTGTGTGCCAATTCTGGGTTCAGAGGGGTTTAGTGACCCCTTGTTGACGTGTAGCAGACTCGCAGATGTTTATAGTGCCAGTGCCATCTTCGGATGGCGCCAACTAGACTGCGAGGGATCTCGGCATCGGCGTCGCGACGGGCTGGCGCCGGACGTTGGATGGGTGTAATAAGGCAACTTCTTTATTCTTAGTGATGAGTATGACAGTAAATCTGCACGTTGAAGAGATTTGTTGCTTTGGTGCGTGCATACTGTTAGTGCGTATTGAAATTTTAACGTTTACCTCATTATTGCATAATACGAGTAGGTTCAGTGTGCGTATAAATGAGTAGCGAATTTTCTTACTAGAGTAGTTGTTTGAACAGTTTTAATCTTGGAGTCTTAAGAGGGAACAGGGGCAGCGATTCTCCATATAAATGTATTCCCCTTTTTTCTTCCTCAGCAATCATTTTGTTTTTTTCATAAAGTCAAGGTCTGCTGTTGACAAGTCCCTGTCATTTCCTTTTTTGAGCAACTAATTAGTAAAGAAAACATGACCCTCCAAAAACGACAAAAAGTGGCCCTATTTTTACGGCTATTCTTAGAAGACTACCAGACAAATTAGAAAAGTTTTAACATAAAACATTTAAAAGGGACTTAGACATACTCTTTTTTAAAAAAATTGGTGCCAAAAATAATTGAATTGGCTCAGTTTTCGAGGAGAAAAAAGGGGAATACGAAACGTCGATCTCGTCAAAAATTTTGTGATAAAATCAGGAAAGGGGCAGGCTTGAGGGAGCACGATAGCAATAGTTTCTTCATATAGGTACCTATTTTGTAAGTTCCTCGCAGGCCCTGTTCCCTCTTAAGTTAAGAGTGTATGTTGTCTAGGCAAGCGTGCTCAATTGTTGACTTCATTATCGCTCCTCATCAGGTGAAATAATAGCAAACCGCAAATCTATGAAACATTAAAAATAAAATTTGGTAACATGGTCTAGCTATAGACCGATACCAAAACTTCGGTTTAAGAACCCTTCTAGTAACGAAATGGGATTTAAGTTTGAACTACAGTTAAACTAAACTTTACCAAGGTTTAACTATCCCTATAGTTTAACTGTGGTTAAAGTTTAGTTCCATATAGTAGTTAAGCCATTTCTTAAGACTAATTCAAGTTCCTTAAACCATAGCCACGGTCTCCATTATCGTTAATCCATATTAAAAGGAACACAGGTTATGTTGTGGTGGAACTCGGAGTTTGGACATGTGCCCGGTTCATGGCAATAGGTTCGCCTCTTGTAACAAGGGACATGGGACTTAAACCTTATATTAGTTTGTGCACTTGTTTAATATTTAATTTCATCACATATTTTACAATTCATTATTTTATGTTGCATGTTTTTGATGAAACTAAACGTAAATTGAAAACGTATCGTTCTCAATAATGCCGGTAGTGACGAAAAAATATTTATGTGTCAAAGTAACACTAAATTCATAAAAAGTACATTCACTAAAAATTTATTATAATATTGAAATTGCAATTTCTGTTTGACTAAATATAGTTAGTAAAATTATTCATACCTTTAGAAGGGGAAAAAGTAAGATGTAAAAAAGGCGTATCGAGTTAAGTGACGTCACAGTACAGCTTTGACAGAACGTTTGAAGGAAAGGTAGTTGAAAATTGTAATTTTTTTGAGCGACATGCAGTACTTGAATTTATTTTTAAATAATTTTATTGAGTTTATAGTACTGTATTTTATTGCTTTATGTGGCAGAAAAATTACATGCATTTTCCCTATTGCCACACACCCTTGCTTAAACCTAGGGAGAATAATAAATAAAAATCTGTCTGGCCTTTTCCCAACTATCTTGGGGTCGACTTCCATTCTTACCGGATGGAGCTGAATACCAGTATTTTACATGGAGCGACTGCCTATCTGACCTCCACAACCCAGTTACTGGGTAATACGATACCCCTTAGTATGGACTGGTTGTCAGACTTTCGGGCTTCTGACGACCCGTAACGACTGTCAAATATCCACGATTGAAAGCCGGGACCAACGGCTTAACGTGCTTTCCGAGTCACGGAGGAGTCTCGGTATGTAAAGATGGTCACCCATCCATGGACCAACCCCGGCAAGCGTAGCTTAACCTGATGGATCGACCCGTGCGGCTGTTATTATAAATAATAAGCATATAATAATCTGCCTTTTAACTATTCCACAGCTGGGGATATAGGACCCCTCTATGTGAGAGGGAATATGGGATTTAATCCACTATGCGGGCCCAGTGCGCGTTAGTGGATGGGATGGGGAATGGGAAGGGATGTCAAATGTCTTCGAATTTGGTACTAGGACATGACGATTTCCTGACGATGTTTTTCTTCACCGTTTTAAGAACAGTGATAATGGAATAATTTACACAAAGTAAAGTGTCTGCCTGGGTTCGATACCACGACCGACAAACACGTAAGTCGGCGACGTTACCATTGGACCAAAACTACTCTCACTACAGAGAATACCTATATGATTTTATGTTATGGTGATTTAATTATATCACTCTACATACTTCACGAAACGACCAAAGAATCTGTGAACACTGCAATAAAAAGAAAACTTCTAGCACTGGAACTGCAATGGCGGAAGCATTGAATATAATTAAAACACTCTTGTAACTTCTAAACTGCTTTACAAACTTTCTGAAAAACGTTCTAAGAAGTTGCGGCGGAACGTTTGAAAATCCATGCGGTAGTTCTCAACCGTTGCGGCGTAGAACTTTGTTGTATGTCGTGTGGTCCAGTGAAACTGTGGTTGGCAAGGATTAACGCAGGACTAAATGTTTCGAAAACAAGCTGGTATTGAAATAACTACAGAAAGAGGATTTGCTTAAAGAGATGTTAGTTGCTGGCCTGATTTATCTGTTGACTATAGTTTAGATTAGAGCTTGATTGCAACTGAAAATTGCATTTTTATCGGTTACGTCTCGGGGAGTGAGCTTCAGAATTTCATAGTTTAATTCCGCCAAGCCCGTTCCATCATCGGACCTTTAGACGTACGGCGATGCGGAACAAGGTGGATATCCAACCCATTTTTTGTTACTTTTGTAGCATGGGAAATCATCCAATAACTTCGCCCGCTCTGGATGGAGCGAGAGGACGTGTCAGACTCTTACTGACTAAAATCTACCTGTGTTTACCTGATGGATCGACCCGTGCGGCTGCTATTACTTTAGCCACGAGCTCCCCAACGGCTCAACGTGCTTTTTGAGACATGGAGGAGTCTCAGTATGTAAAGATGGTCACCCATCCATGGACCAACCCCGGCAAGCGTAGCTTAACCTGATGGATCGACCCGTGCGGCGGTTATTACTTTAGCCACGAGCTCCCCAACGGCTAAACGTGCTTGCCGAGACCCGGAAGAGTCTCAGTATGTAAAGATGGTCAGCCATCCATGGACCAACCCCGGCAAGCGTAGCTTTACCTGATGGATCGACCCGTGCGGCTGTTATTACTTTATCCACGAGCTCCCCAACGGCTTAACGTGCTTTCCGTGACACGGAGGAGTCTCAGCAGGTAAAGATGGTCACCCATCAATGGACCCACCCCGGCAAGCGTAGCTTAACCTGATGGATCGTCCCATGCGGCTGTTATAACTTTAGCCACGAGCTCCTCAAACGAACTCGAGCTCTCCAAACTAATTTTGCATACCTTATCTAATTCAATTATTTTCAAAAGCCGTCATAAACAACCCCAAATGGGATAGCCTGTAATTATTATCTTTGAACATTAAGTATTTCTAACGAAATTAAGGGTGTCCGTAATTTATTCCGATTCCTTTGATTGTAAAGTTAGGGGTCATAATTTGTGAAGAGTTTGCAAAGTTTCTTTGCAACCCCACTTGATGAGATTCAAAGGAAAAATATTCGATTTCACTGTATGGGAAGGCTCTTAAATATTTTATACTGGCTCTAAAAATGGCCTTGGATTTTCCCGTCCTTACATATTGATCGGGCAGCGTTACTATTCCTGTCTATCTTTTCGTCAGTGATGGGCTTATACTTAAAAAAATAATTAAGGCGCAGTTATACGGCTTCTAATGGTTTTTAATTGAACATCACGTCTAAACGACTAGTTTTATTCCTTGAAAAAAATGTATGTTACTCTAGACAATTTTTGTCGTAATTTGATATGTGAATATTTGAAATCATATTTTTGTATCATGGTGTAATTAATTTGTAAAATGATTTCTTACGCGGGTAAAAAATTGAGAATCACGCAAAAAAATAAAGCGTATTTTTATGAAATCTTCACCATTTAAAAGATCATTTAATTATTTATGTTTTAGTATACGTGTTTTAGTATAATACTTATTGTTTTATGTAAAATAAATTAATAATTCGTTTAATTTCGGACAACGCTCTTTAATGGGCGATTCATATTACTGAGTTGACGTACGTGAGCTCAGGACAGAACATGCAAGCTAACCACATCATTGGTAGTTAATAGCGCCTTAAGTACTGACCCGATTTTAACTGAAAGGTAGGATACATAAAAATAAAAAACTTTTTTACAAAAAAAACAACCGACTTCCAAAAAAAAAATACACTAAAAATTTATAAATAACTTTAATTTCGGAAGTCGGTGTTTGTATTTTTACTTCTTCGTTATTTGACACCGACTTCCGAAATTAAAGTTATTTATTAATTTTTAGTGTATTTATTTTTTGGAAGTCGGTTGTTTTTTTTTGTAAAAAAGTTTTTTATTTTTCACTTTTTAGTTGTTATACCCCAGAACTAAAAACCCCAATATAATGGAACGTGGAATTTAAACATTTGGAGAACACCAAAACGTCATCGAGGTACACGTATTTTCCGTTTTTGTTCAGTTTCTCAAAAAGCGCTGAAGCAATTTCGATAAAATTTATATGGGACCACTTCGGGAGTATATTCTTTCAGATGAAAAAAGAATTTAGAAAATTGGTTCACAACTAACGGAGAAATCGGGTAACATACATACAAAAAAAAAAAAAAACATACAGACGAATTGAGAACCTCCTCTTTTTGGAAGTCGGTTAAAAAGAGTTAAAAGTACGTCCATGGCGTTTGTCGTATGTTTTTTCTTTAAAGATCAACACTTTGAAATGTGCAAGCTTCATCTGTCTGTCTAACCGACTTATTTATAATTCAAAAGTGCCAGTAAATGGTTTATGTAATAAAAATAAAGGCTATGAGTTTTTGAGTTTGAGGTACTGGCTTCGTATTCTGTTTTAATTTTGTAAATCTACATTAATATTATAAAGAGGTATAGTTTGTAGGAAGTAATCTCTGGAACTACTGAACCTGAAAATTCTTTCACTCATAGTAGGTTAAATTATTTCTGAGTGACAGGCTTTACTATATAAATATTTCACCCGAGTGAAGCCTGGACATCCCTAGTTTGGTTATAACCTCTGAAGTACCGGACAACAGACACATTAGAAATCTATTTAATTCAAAATATTTAATTCAGACAAGGTACATCCATATTTTGGTGAGTTACAAAAGAAAAAAAAACTAATGTTCGCGATGCACCAGTGCATCACCCGTACCTCACTATTTAATTCAGGTACTTACGAGCATTACTAAAACCTATTCAAATCAGGTAATCATCTGCCTCCCTATCTTAAAAGTGACTAGCTTTAAGAAAGAGCCCAGATTGCCTACAAGTCTAGTGTAAATTCGTGAGAGGAAATTCAGGAAGATTGATTTTCAGTTCCACGATCACGCAACGATCTAGCCGACCGCGGCGGAAATTAAGCTAGTTGCGATAGCAAATAGTAGTTCTAGAGCGATGGTAATATGCAGAGCTTGTAGTAAAAATAGATCTTCTTCGAACTGTTATCGAGATCACCTTTCTGAGTTAAAACATTGGTTTCCAACCAGTGGACCACAAGTCTACAAGTAGTGGTTAGGAGTAGGTTTTAAATTTTAAGTTTTACGAACATACTAAGGGCCGAGTTCACCAATGAAACTAATCGCGATTAGTTTAAACTAAACTCAGTTCATGCGTTTAATCGAGATTAGAGCTTCATTTTGCGTTTCACCGAAAACTAGGAGGATCAACTTAGTTTAAATTCTAAACGCCTTAAGGAGGCGCGACAATAGGTATTTAATTGTGTCTGCTAATGAGGGGCTTGACGGGTTAAGCTTAAACTAGTTTAGTTTATAGTGGTGAAACGCAAAATGAAGGTCTAATCTCGATTAAATGCATAAACTGAGTTTAGTTCAACTAATCGCGATTAGTTTCATTGGTGAAATCGGCCCTAAGTTTTATATATTCTGTAACCTTCTGACCCTTGCTATCAACAGTTATAGTGATCCCAAGTCGAAAAAACCGGCCAAGTGCTAGTCGGACTCGCGCATGAAGGGTTCCGTACCATCGTACAAGATTATACGATTTTACTTGTTGCTATTATTAAAATCGAGCATAAAAAGCCAAAAAAAACACGTTTCTAGTAGGCGAACCCCTTTTATATTTTTTTATTATAGCGGCAACAGAAATACACATTCTGTGAAAATATCAAAAATCTAACTATTACGGATCATGAGATACAGCCCGCTGACAGACAGACGGACGGATGGACAGCGGAGGCCTAATAATAGAGTCCCGGTTACCCTTCGGGTACGGAACCCTAAAAAGGTTGGGCACAGCCGTCTAAAACTTGTAATATATTCTTGTTTTCTCGACTTCGTGCAAGATATTCCGACGAGAATTTTCCTTCAGATGTTATCACATAACCCTATCATAAACATTCGGTGATAGCCTGAAAGCAAAGTGCTTTCTTTGTGCATCTCGTGTAGGGATCGGATTCGATTCGAATCTAAGCAGAAGATACGCCATCCGAAGTAGGTTACATTAAATATGATTTTGATATCAGAATCCAATATTTTTCAAGACATTAGATATCAATCAAAGACGTGATAAACGCCATATACAGAGTGTAACGAAAATGCGTAATCATATTTTAAGAACTGTTTCCGTACATGGGAATAAACTAAACAACTTTCGTCAAGGAAGCCATAGGCAATTCTCAAAAAAAAAGTTTGACCTACAGCACAAAATTATGATCAGCTGATCAAAATTAGTATAAGAGGTCCAAATTATTTTTTCGTGTTTGACTATTACTGTCTTGAAGAAAGTTGTACATTTCTATGGATGAAGCAGTATTTAAAATATGACCACGCATTTTTTACACCCCGTAAGCCATAGGCAATTCCCAAAAATAAAGTAGTTTCTACCACATAAAATTATGATCAGCTGATCAAAATTAGTATAAGAGGTCCAAATTATTTTTTCGTGTTTGACTATTACTGTCTTGAAGAAAGTTGTTCGTTTCTATGGGATGAAGCAGTTTATAAAATATGATAACGCATTTCTTACACCCTGTAAGCCATAGGCAATTCTAGATACGCAATCCTAAGTAGGTTAGGTACATTAAATATGATTTTGATATCACCATCCAATATTTTTCAAGGCATTAGACATCAATCAAAGACGTTATAAACGCAAGATACAGAGTGTAACGAAAATGCGTAGTCATATTTTAAGAACTGTTTCTGTACATGGGAATGAACTAAGCAACTTTCTTCAAGGAAACCATAGGCGATTCCCAAAAAACAAGTTGGACCTAACAGCACAAATATACTCGTATGCTCAGCTCAAAATTAGTATAAGAGGTCCAAATTATTTTGTCATGTTTGACTATTACTGTCTTGAAGAAAATTTAAAATAGGAAAACGGACATTTCATTTCGCAACGGGAAGAATATTTTAGAAACTGCATCTGCCCGTCGTCGTAATGAACAACTTTCTTCAAAGAGGTCATGGTCAATTGACAAAAAACTATTTGCACCTCTAATACAAATTTTGATCAGCTGATGATAACTTCGTATGGAAAGTCCTAATTTTTTAGAGGTATTTTGTCTGTCTGTCACACCAGTTTTACAGCCAAACGGTTGGTACTACAGTCTTCAAATTTTTACAGTATAAGCAACTTGTTGACCCAAAGCCATAAAAATAGTCAAAAATAAATTTGGTATGGAACCCTAAATATGCGAAGTCCGACACGCACTTGGCCGGTTTTTGGGCATTTTCTATAACTTCCTCAGAAGTAGTTTTTATAAAATCTGACCATACCTTTCTGTTACACTCTGTTTAATGCCTGTAAAAACAAGGACGGTGATAAAATTCTTTCAGTTAGTTGAAATGCACAACTGATATTTTAAGGTTTTTTAAACGCAATTTTGTGATCGTTAAACATCAGTTAGTATCGTCTACAATTTGTGCTATCTAGAACAGAAAGAGTGAGCTTATCGTAAAAATAAGTGACTTTTTATGGACGATTTCAATCCAGTTTACGTCTCTTTTGATACCTATCTATGAACATGTTAGAATCGTAAAATATCCCGTATAATACAGGTCCTGTCTCAGACCGCACCGATTTAAGATCGAGAGTCCGGACCCTCTCGCCATAGTCGATTTGGTTTCCAAGATTTTCAATAACATTATTTCTTTATAAGTATCTAGAAATACATTATCATAATATCCTTCTTTCTGCTTATATTATAAATGCGAAAGTTTGGATGGATGTTTGTTACTATGATTGAGTCATGATGAAGGCCAGAACGACTGAACAGATCTAGATGAAATTTGGCACAGAGATAGATTATAGCACAGAGGCTATAATTTATAATGGGGGAAGTGCTGGCGGAAGCTAGTTGAAAATACAGATATATTCTCGTTTTCTCCATATTGTTGCCACAAAAATCGAACAGTTTTCTAAATGAAATCGTAATGAATGAATGACGTTGCTGAAATGAAAATTACTAAAACATACTTCGCACAAGCTGTGGAAAATGCGGGAAAACAACATGTATTCCCCAATAAACATCAAAATGACTGATTTGACGCCTTACCCATTCTGACACAACACTTAACCCTTCGCCCCAAATTTATTGGCACTAACGTATAATAAAATAAAACTATATGTGCGCTCGCCCGGCGTTGGTTGTTTGAATGATTTCTAGATATTTGCTCTACGGCGCCGGCGCCTGTTTTATGGGCTGATTCAGCTCAACTTGAACGATTGGCACGTACGACTAACTGGCCTATCGATATCTTTATATCCGATAGGCCTGGCATTTAAGTTTGAGGTTACCGTTCCAAAAAATCAAACATTAACTTTTACGTTCACGTTTCCTTCCGCGTCTATCCTTCAGAATGATATAAAATAAAGTTAGAAAAGCAATAACCCACACGCGGGTGAGAACCCTAGCTGGGGAGCTGCTGTGTAACCAGGTTCGCCAAACGTCAATCTCACCTGCACTGGGTAAGACAAATGAGGTGCTGTCGCCGAATAGATAGCGAGAAAACTGTTTGTCTTACCGTCGCAAACTTCCAGGCAGTGACGAACAATGACATCACCGCAGCCGACGGCACAACTACCCTATTTTGGAGATGACAATGAATAGTAGCGGATGCTATTCAAAAGCAGCTGAGCTTCTGCAAAGGATGGCTGTTCTATTCTGTGCTGCCTGTATCTATATTTATTTATAATTATAAACTTTAAATTATTAGCAAGCCAAATTGGACTATTTACACATCATTGCAAAAAAAACCACACTCTTGGCTTTAAAGTAATTTCTTTTAAAACTTCACTACGATATTTTCGTGTCTATTTAACTTGTTGTTTTATTTCTCTTCTCAATTGTGCCAATAGTGTACGTTTGGTGATATAAGGGTACTCCGAAGTGATTTATTTTACGAGCTCGCGACAGGTGAGGGTCCGTGTCCCCTACTCTTGTATGTACAGAGGACTGGAACCCAACTATATATTTTTTCTTGGAAATAACGTATGATATAAATAATTTGTGTGTATTCTTGTGCTATGAAGTAAAAGCGTATTTATATTTAGGAGGAATTCTAAAAATACCTACTGCCATGCTGTGAAGCGTTGAAAGATGAAAAAAGTACTTTTCTTAGTAATAAATAAAAGTTATGGTTCGTCCAATTAGTCCCTATGTATATTCTTTATCTTATCATAATTTTAGCCAAATATTGAAGGCTGTTTTCAGATGAACAAGAATTGTGATAAAACGAACATACGTCTTACTCGTAACCTACGAGCAAACAAAAATTTTCTTCTTCAAATTCCTTCTTACCGCACCAGGTTTATGTCTAAGTCTTACGCTGTCTCTACTATAAAACTCTGGAACGCCTTTGGTATAAAAAATGCTAACATAAAATTTTCCTTCAGACGTAAAACCTGAAACAGTCCTCTCAAATTTAGTTTTATCCTCATAATTATTAAATTTAAAGTTTATCAAAATTAGAAAATTTATCATAATATTTATTAGTTTATTATGTTAGCATCTGTATGAATTTTATTAATACATATACGTATATATATATTTTTTACAATAGTATTTTCGATTTTTTATTCTTTTTTAGTGGACACCTAGCAAAGAGTAAAGAGTTTTTAATGCAAAGTTTGACTGGTAGAGATTCCCTTGTTGCATTTAAGTCCGCCTATGATATGATATGATATGATATCACGATTGTACATGAAGTTTAGATAAATAAATAGAAATATATATTTAAAGAGTTGATTTAAAAAAACAAGCTTAGGTACTCAAAAACTTAATTCTAGATCTAAAAAAGACAAACTGTAGTGAGTTGGGAAAGAGGTAATTAACTATAGACGAGATTATTTTGCCATTATTATATTTGAAAAATTCGTGGCCGAGCTATACCAGTTATTTTAAAGTCGCGCCATTTTTTTAACTTTAATTATTTTTAATAATTAAAATGATTAGAAGGAAAGTGGCGAAGTGTTGAGACCACCATACTTTATGAACCACAAACAAAGCTTAACAAAGTGTGACAGTGCCCCCAATACCGACCAATTAACTGAGGTTTTTAATGTTATTTATGGTCGCGAAAAATAAGGAATAGCTGTCTTGTTAAAAAATAAGTTTCTTAATATAAACGTTATGATGGTATTCCTGGAATTGTTTGTAGGAAATGTAGCTTTCTTTTATTCATTATAAACTTTTTTTTTATTATGTAGAGGCCGAGGACTTCTTATCACATTTTTATTTCAATTGAGGCTTTACCTAAATTAGCAATGGCAAACATTCTGATATTTTTACTAGCTTCAGCCAGTGGTTTTGTCCGCGGTGAATTAGAATTGCCTATATGCTATTTCAGACTATAATCTATCTCTGTGCCAAATTTCATCCAGATCCGTTTAGTCGTTCTTGCGTGATTGAGTTACAAACTTCCATCCATCCATACTTTAGCATAAATAATAATTATTAAAAAGGTAAGATAGTATGAAGTAATATGTAGTACCTCTGAAAACACCATGACCTGGCTTGAATACCAATCTAGGACCTCATCAATCACATGAGAGACTGTAACTACGTAGTTGTAACCAAGGAACCTAGATTTTTCACTTACTAGACATCGTTAACGCAAACGTTCGCTTATGTCAAATCTTTAAAAAAAAAAACCGGCCAAGTGCGAGTCGGACTCGCACACGAAGAGTTCCGTACCATAAACTGGAAAAAAAAACAACAACACAACGTGTTTTTTTGTCCCGTATCTCATGATCCGTTATAGGTAGACAGTTGAAATTTTCACAGGATGTGTATTTCTGTAGCCGCTATAACAACAAATAATAAAAATAAATTAAAAATTAGAGGGTTAGTTTTTAATTTATTTTCTGCTGTAATTTAATTTTCCGCTGACAGACGGACGGACAGCGAAGTCTTATTAATAGGGTCCTGCTGGTTACGCTTTGGGTACAGAACCCTAAAAAATAAGGGTTTTCCGTTATGGTCACCAGATGGCGCTTAAACAGTCAATCGAGTACGTCAAAAACTGAAACTCGCACTAAGGCATAGCTTTTTTTTTTAATTTTCGCACGGTTTGTGCATTTAGCCAGTATCAAGTTTAGAAAGTATTTAGTTTTTAAGTAAAGAATACTAATCACTTTTTCCATTAGAATGCAGATGTAATACATTCTCATGGTTTTGCAGAATTTTGGTAGCAAATGAGTCGAGTCAGCCTTCTCGGCAAGCTTCGCTGAGGTAGTCTTTACTACAAACAAATTCTCAGCTTTATTCTGAGATCGCGCCAGTTTCATTGATACCACATATTGTCCAGTTGCGTAGATACCTGTGAGACAAAACTACACCAATTTTACATCACAATATGCACTAGGAATCAATTTGAGAATAATTGAAACAGCCAGTGAACTTCACTCGAGAAAATTCTGCTAACAAAAATTCACTGTCTCTTTTGCCAGCATGCGTAACGTAAGTAAGTAATTTATTTCACAAAAAAAGATTAGCCTATAGGTAACATTAGTGTTGAAATTACATGGTAATGGCTATTTTACATAAATAAGACCCCCTTTTTTTACATAAGACCCTTTTTTTGCGGGGGGTGGGAAATCATCCAATGACTTCTCCCACTCTGGGTGGAGCGGGAGAGCGTGTCAGACTCTTACTGACTAAAACCCACCCCTGTTCTTTCCCTGCCTGAGTGCCCAGGGGTGCGGTAACTCATTTTCAGAATTAATCCTGTCTTTCAAACTAGGATATTATCCTGTATCTTGAACCACAAGGCCACAGTTATTATTTTTTTCATGTATGAAACACTATCTTCTGCCAGCGGCCTCGCCTGCGTGGAATTAGTACTTCCTCCACAGTAAATTGTAGCTTATGAGCTATTCCAGTTTATATTCTAGATCCGTTCAGCCGTTTTGGCGTAAATTTTTGTTTATTTTTATTTTATATATATATATTTTTGGAACGAAGTTCCTTATCGCGCGTTGTGAAAGGGGGCTAGACGGAAAAATTCTTACGAAAAGTTGTCACGACACTAAAGAGGCTGTCCATCCAAAAAGATTGTGTTGGAAAAACAATCTAATAAAAACTTCTTGTATTTTTGGTGGGTAGGTACAAAGTTTGCAAGCAGATCAAGCATTATCAAACATTATTTGTTATAGTTGTTGTTATTGCTAAAGAGTTGAGTTGAGCTGAGCTAAGCTGAGCTGAGCTGAGCTGAGCTGAGCTGATCTGAGCTGAGCTGAGCTGAGCTGCGATGAGATGAGATGAGATGAGACGATGAAGTATAACTTCTTACGTGCGTGCGTGTGTGCGTAGTTAATAATAAAAAAAATATTATAAATTAAAAAAAAATATATATATTACAATTCCTTCACTAATTAATCGAAAGGAACTTCGTTCCCTCCGGGTGTCCCTTGACACCTCTCAAGTTTTTTTTTTTTAAGTTTGAGTTGAGTAACAAACATCCATCCATCTATCCAAACTTTCGCATTTATATACTAATATACTCCATTCACAAAAGTATTAGAAAAAACTGGCCACTTGCGTGTCGGATTTCGCACATTATGAGTTCCGTACCATATATTGCTATTTGTTAGTAAAGTATACGAAATAATAAACATTATCAACAAGTTTCAAGTTCATAGGTTTTTTGTGGGATAGGAAATCATCCAATGACATCTCCCGCTCTGGGTGGAGCGAGCGAGCGTGTCAGACTCTTACTGACTAAAACCCACCCCCTGTTCCTTCCCTGCCTGACTGCCCAGGGGAGCGGTAACTCTGTTACGAATTTATCCGCTACCCCTAGACATAAGTTCATAGGTATGGAAAGTTAAAAAATTCTTCATTTCAAAATTTTGTGGCAGACGACGGTCGGACAGACAGACAGACGGACAGACGGATACGTGAGTGACAACAATAGGGCTCCATTTAGACCTTTCGGTTACGGAACCCTAAAAAGAGCATGTAGAAGCACGAATGCAAAATATTTTTTTATTAATTCTCTAATTTTAATTTTAAAACAGTAATAAATAAAATCATGAAAATTCGGCAATAACAATTAACAAGGCGTCGCATTCCAAGTATTCACATTGACAACAACAATGACAATCACAGAACATTATTTAAGTCAATTTAACAGACGACATAAACCGGTAAAATTAGAAAAACCCGGCTGTCACAACTAAGGAAGGGATTAGGTAACATTTTATAATTTGGTAGAATTATAGTGAATCGAAAAACGTTCTGGATATGTTCACTCCTGCGTCTTTTAGGTTTTTAGCATTAACACGGAAATTTTAAATTGAAATGAAATAATTTATCTAAATGAAAACCACATTATTTCATAAGATAAATAGTTATAAGTATTAAGTGTAACAGCTGCTGTTTATAAAGATTATAATAAATTCGGCCTCTATCATAACTGTAACATGTTTATTGTAGATACTTTTGTTACTATGTTTGCATTAAAAATAACCTTTTTTAACTTCTGTCTAATGCTATTGTGAACGCAGTATAGTAAGATAGCTTAGGATAGGAAGTAGAAAGGATTGTCTTTGGGATTGCTCTAGCATTGTAGTATACCAATATCCTCCTTGTTTATTACATTACTAACAAACTAATTCACAAAAAAATCTATAGTGAATTCAGACCATATGGCCCGTAGAAAATATACCGCAGCACTTATTATTCGTTTATTTTGTAACAGTATTCCCAAGGGACATGTTGCATAATGTCTTTTATATTATTTGGTATCATTCTCCCGTGTACCCATAACTTATCTTGGGTAGCGGTACAAACCTGATGGGTAATAAAATGTCGCCTGTTTATTTTGACATGAAGGTGCCTTTATGTTATGCTACCCTAGTACTTTGAACAATGTATTTAAATCATGTTGCATGCTGTTGAATGGTATTTTCAAAATAATGTAGTTTCGTTTAAATGTCTCGTATATTATATCAGCACAAGAAATCCTAATTTCATTCAACACCTACAAAAAAATTATATATGTTTAGATTCCCTTGGAGAAACATATGTTCATCCTTAGACTATGAAAGATTATAGACGGAGTGTCAAAATCCAGCAGTCTGAAGTACCAGAATGAGAAGCCGACTTGTATATGTACATGCGAAATAAGCTCACATAGACAAAATGAGAAGCCGATACGTCATCGTTACGTTCGTTAAGGTCACTCACACATTTTAGCGATCCTGCTTCATTTAATGTCCAATGACGTTCCGTCTATAACCTTTCATAGTCTAAGTGTTCATCAATCACGGCTCAAAGGTCGAATTTCTGCCAGGATCGTAGGAGTGATCGAAACCACCACGACCGAACCACGGCCCTGGCAAAGGCAACTGAAGGAACACGGGTGCGTTTTAGTCAGTAAGAGTCTGACACGCCCTCCCGCTCCACCCAGAGCGCAGTTATTTGATGATTTCCCACCCCATAAAAAAAATAAAAAAGGTCGTATTTGTATGAAACTTGTCGCGTGGGTCATGCCCTAGGTTAGGGCGTAAAATATCTTTAGCATTCCCTTGGCATAATTTACAGTCAATACTCCTAAAATTTTGTACGACACTAGGTACCTAACCTAGGTAGATACCTAAAGAGGAGCTCGTGGCTAAAGTAATAACAGCCGCACGGGTCGATCCATCAGGTTAAGCTACGTTTGCCGGGGTAGATCCATGGATGGGTGACCATCTTTACATACTGAGACTCCTGCATGCCTCGGAAAGCACGTTAAGCTGTTGGTCCCGGCTGTCAACCGTGGATCTTTGACAGTCGTTACGGGTCGTCAAAAGCCTGAAAGTCTGACAACCAGTCTTACCAAGGAGTATCGTATTACTCAGTAACTGGGTTGTGAAGGTCAGATAGGCAGTCGCTCTATGTAAAATTCTGGTATATAGCTGCATCCGGTAAGACTGGAAGCCGACCCAAGATAGTTGGGAAAAGGCTAGGCAGATTGGCTAGGTACCTAACCTAAACATAAGATCGCAGTTTTGTCATTTAAAAAAAAACTTTTTTAGAATCCTAACAAGAATTATTTTACCCTTCTCTAGAATTCACACGGAATATTTTTACTAGGTAGATAGTCAAGTCAAGAGTCAACTTTTAAACTAGGGACTGAATTTAGAATGCACTCGCAGTTAGCAGCTAATGCATAAGCCATGTTTTAACCGAGTGGGTTAGTTTTCTTGAAAAATATAAAAAAGTCTGTTCATTTAAATGAAAGTAGATAAGATCAACTTCAAAGTAACATAGGCGAATCAGTGAAACTACTTTCTACTAGTAGTCTATTTATTACTTAAAATTATTAAATATTGGGAACGGCTATATATTTTGTACCTAATCTAAACCGAGTTCATCGATAGATATAATAAACTTTATTGTACACAACTGAACACACTACAACGCAACCTTGAGAGGTGACAGCTGTCACACCCTTTCTTTTTATACTCTATGACTTTTTTCCTGTCATCTGTCACTTGTTGGTTTCGACCGTAGTGAAAAACGTGTTGAAAATGTAGATTTTGGCTTGCGATTTAATCTAGCCGAATCTATTGGTTTTGAACCTAATTGTTGAACTAAATTTGATTGAAACCCCATTTGGTGTAGTGGTGAAACGGGTTATTTTTGAAGATACTTGAAAGTTTGGTTAGTTTGCGAGAGACTACGCGCTTATGGAATCACCGGCGCCTTTTTGAAGTCACCTTCGGAGTCTGGTATACCTACTGACAAGCACTACACTATCACATTTAACTCTGACATACGAGTACACACATTTAGCCAGATTGGTCGCTGGACGAAGACTTCGGAAACCTTGGGTAAGTTGTTCAAAACGTTTGTAAATTATTCTTTAGCTCTGCGTACTTCCAGACAAGTTTGAGATCAGGTTGGAGCCGGGGATCCGACAGGCACGCTTCCACACTCTTGTCTCCCCAAGTCAGATCCCTTGCCCAGGCTAGGTCGCAAACAACAAGAATACACAACTGAATTAATGTGGTATCCATATCTAAATATAGTACGCCCAGCTATAGTCCAACCAAAGCTGGCGACTGACTAAATAATTTAACCAATAATGGGATAATCTCAAATAACTCGAGAAAAAACAGTGTCTAAAGTTACAAAATCGATAACAGCGGTCTTTAGAGAGACCAGTGATGGACGTTTAAAACTTGTGAGACTAAAAGTCGTATTTTTCTACCAACGCCAACATTAAACAGTTGTGTACCAACGTGATTATCCCGCCACCGTACGTGTATGTAGGTATTTACTACACACGTACAATTTAACGCGTCGAGACTGTTCCACTTGCAAACTCGATTAGAAGCTCCACTTTAACTGGATTTAGCAAGCATGTCTCACATCCGTGATACCAGACTTACATAGACACGAACCAGTTTTAGAAAACAGAAAAACTCAATAGAAAATTAAAATGAAGCTTCGTTATTTTGATAAAAAAAGTTGTAAAGTATTTTCCTGCTGGCCACTTTTCTTTGTCCGCCTGTGTAATTTAAATGCAAGGCGCAACGCTCAAAGCGAAACCAGAACTTCGAAAAATGTTGATTTGTTTTCGTGCACTCATGTTCACGTGGCGATGG
This sequence comes from Polia nebulosa, assembly GCA_951329385.1. Lineage (NCBI taxonomy): Eukaryota > Metazoa > Arthropoda > Insecta > Lepidoptera > Noctuidae > Polia > Polia nebulosa. The sequence goes on along the minus strand of OX589596.1, from coordinate 23,283,692 downwards.
CCTTTGTTATATACGATGTGCTCTTATAGTGTAGGTATAGTACCTATTCTACTAAAATTATAAATGTCAAAGTCTGGAGGATGGTTGTATGTTATAAATGTTTGTTACTCTTTCACGCAAAAACTACTGAACGGATTCTTATTAAACTTTACAGTAATATAGCTTATAAATCAGAATAACGTATAGGTTATTATTTATAATGGGGGAAGTATTGTTTACATGCGGGCGAAGCCGCTGGCGGAAGCCAGTATGTTATCTTTGTGCGAAATGACAAACAGTAAGTAGAAAAGATACATGAGATACTATACACCTGGTATAGTACTCACAACCGGTGTGCGTGTATGATTAGATGTGTGAACGTCAACGAAGCAAAAGGAGTATGTAAAGATCATAGCAGGTGGCGTTCTTTAGTTTCTGCCTATCCCCATGGGCAAAAGTCGTGAGTTTATGTATATCACCTATAGTGACTGTTCCCGAAGAGGTCCTTACTATTTATAACACAACATATTGGTTGGCAACCCAATATCTGACAGAAGAACTGGTCCCATCTGATAAATAGGGACTATTAGACCGAACTATTTTTTGAATGTCCGTTGTGCTGGTCCCGTCTTGACCCTTGTAGTTTTCGATTAGGCCATTTTATCTCTATCAATCTTCGAGTGTTTCGAGAACACCACAAGGGGCTGTAGGGATGTAACACCGAATATTCGTCGCCACGCAACGAGGGTTTCCTGAAATGACGTACACCAGATGGCATCACTGAGGCGTCAGGTCCAGACACCTGTCGAAACGCTTCAGATATGTCAAAAAAACTTTTTTACAAAAAATAGAAACGACTTCTGAGTTGATTACCCACCATAAAATAGAAAAAAGAGTTGTCACAGGCCGTCAATTTCTATGAGTAAATGATGTCTTGACAAGTTTTGACATTGCAGTCTCTAGCATTAGCCACCGAGGCGTCTCAGTAGGTACTCTGTGATGTAGTCAGACGCCGATCGCTCCTGTGACGTCACAAACTTGCCTTATGGATGACCAAACTAGTGTGCTCCCTAATGAACGAACTAACGCGTATGAAACCGGAAACTGACCAGTGGGCTAGAAAAAATTACCTGTCTGTGATGAGTGCACACGTCAGCTTATAGTTAAGAGAAAAGATATAACTTAGTCTACATTTAAAATTCTATTTACGCGACCAGCCCGAACCGCTAAAGATAGATACTTGTATTTTGGATAGTTGTAGTTTTTAAACATAAGTGCGTGCTAAGTAAGGATTTTGCGAAAATCAACCTCTACGAGGGGGGAAATCTTTTGTATAAAAAATATTATTGCTTGGGTTCAAATTGCAATACTGTAGGGTTTGGAAATGTAATTATTATTGACAGTATTGTATTATTTTATTTTTGGAATTTTAATTTGTGACATTATTGCATTATTATTGTATTTTTATATCTTAATTTATTTTTTTTTTTCTTTAAAAAAACGTTGCCCCACACTAGGAATTACTCCTGTATCGTGGGTGCGTTCACAAACATGTAAACTCACATACACAAGACACCCAGACCCGGAACAACTATCTGTAGGTCATACAAATATTTGTTCCGTGCGGGAATCGAACCCGCGACACGCAGCGCAGCAGCCGAACGCTCAACCACTGCGCCAACCGTGTCGACTAATTAATGACATGATTGTGTTTTTTGAATTTTAATTTTGAGTTTACTAACACTTAGATGGTAAGTTTTTTACTAACCATTGGGCCAATGTTGCCTTTAATTAAATAAATTATTATTATAAACTTGGTATAATCTAACTAAATAAAAAAGTTTGACCTATGTAATTAGTTTTTCAAGACTACCCCTCCATGGGGCTTAGGGTAGTAGGTATTGTGTTTGTATGGAAGAATCTTAATGCTTGGTCCGATGGAATTGAAACAAATAATCTTGTATCTAACATTGTGATAGTAAGTAATTAAGTTACAGTCTAGAATAGTCAGAAGTCAGTCAGTGTCAGTCGTGTTTTTTTTTTTTGGTGGTGGGAAATCATCCTATGGCTTCTTCCGCTCTACGGTAGAGCGGAAGGGCGTGTCAGACCCCTACTGACTAAAACCCACCCCTGTTCCTCCCTGCCCTGAATGCCCAGGGGCGAGGTAACTCTTTCGAATTTATCCTCAACCCCCGGGCAAGTGACAGACGTGTCAGTGTAGAATTTGGCAAAAAATTTAAACAAGGAGTTCAAAATAATTGAAAAAGCTGATTGTTACATAGAATTTCTCCATTTTAAATTACATCTAAGTTGGACATCCATAAATAAGAAACCCTCATTGTGTCCTGAAAGGAAGCCGTTTTCTGATTAATTAAATGGAAAACAGAATAATGTGAACCAGAATAATGTGAAACAGATTCCTGATACAAATTTGGCTAACAAGCCAGAAAATCCGCGCCCGTTTTCTCTTTTTAATTGAGCATTATTTATTAGCAGTCCGTGTTTACGAAGCTAATAATAATAAGATCCGGATTCTGGTTTAAAGTTAATAGGCCAGAAGCAAATAAGACAAGGCATTGCAAATCTTTATGGACCTACTAGCACTTCGCCTGCGAATTCGTCCGCGTGGGTTTCAAAAATACAGCCCATAATAAATGTAATGTAATGTGTGTGTGTGTTGTGTGTGTGTTTTGTGTAATGTGTGTGTAATGTGTGTAATGTAATGTTGTGTGTGTGTGTGTGTAAATGGTTTTTCTTTCTTTCTTTAAAGCATCCACAAATAATGTAGATTCCAACAAGTGAAAAAATGTTTTAGAATAGGATCATTAGTTCCGGAGATTAAATATTATTAACTAATACAAAATAATATGGTGATTTTTTTTTTTTAAATGGCCGGTGTCGCCGAGGTCGAACACAAAAGAGGTGGCGAGATGACCTCGACGCGCACCGCGAGGGCTGGCTTGCTGCTTGAGTAAGCACAGGAGAAGAATTCCTGAAAAGACTTGAGAGAGGCCTTTGCCCAGCAGTGGGACAGTGCAGGATAGTAAAAAAAAACCTCTTTATACAGGGTGTAACGGAAAGGTGTGGTTATATTTTAAGAACCAGCAGTAGAACAGAAAATACCCAAAAAAATATCGATGGGCAGATGCAGTTCTTAAAATATGACCACACCTTTCCGTTACATTCCGTATAGTCTTTATTATTCTATAATGGCGATGACCGAAACTCGTTCTGAATAGCTAAATTGCGGTAGGTACTTAAATCATTATCATCATTTTAGCCGAAAGACGTCGACATAGGCGTACCCCAAGCGTCTCAACATCGACTGAACCTGTGCTTTTCGCATACAGTGGTATCCTACAACTGGAACCTAGGTCATCGGTCCCTACTAAGTACCAATACGGCACGTGTGAGATTTGTTTTACACCGTACTCTTATTTCTGTGACAGGTATAATTATTAATTATTTCACAATTCACGTGGTTAAAGTACTTACAGTAATAATCGGAAACAACACGCCAAATAATTATATCAAAGGCTGAATACTTATCTACACGCCGTAATACGACTCTGTAGTCGGCAACCTTTTGATGTGTTCGGGTAGTTACTAAAGGCAAAACATTTGTGGGTAGATTTTGTAGGTGTAAAATTTATCTACCCACACCCAATTTAATTTTTAATCCCGCAAAACTTGTAAAACGAAAAATACGAAATTACTTTTAAAATTTTGCGAAAGTTTACCTCGCAGTAGCTTTAAATCTCGATTTTAAACACTCAACTTTAAAATACCATTTGAAATTTTATGCTCGAGGAATAGTACGAAAATGTCAACTTATCATCTGTAGTTCGGGACAGGAGCTCTTCGAAAGATTTCCATCAAAGAATTCCTTCAAAATTTTCCAAAAGCAATACCTATTTGAGAGCGAAAATTTTCTTTGGTGAGTTATCCCTTTAATGTAGCGAGAGTTCTCGCAGAATTTCTCACGTTTAATTTTCACCGTCACTTATTCTGTCTTGAGAATTCGTGAAGACGAATTCGTCAAATTGAATTACGATTTTTGTGTTGGTAGGTGATTTAACGATTCTGATTTTACAATAATAAAGAGTATAATCCGAGTAAGAGTGTCAACTTATTGCGATAAAACGGTGTCCATTAAAGCGCTGAAAAACCGTGCGTAAACAACAGATGGAGTGCGACACGAATATTTGCTGACCTTATAATAAAATCCGAGCACACACAGATAAACATTGAATAAATAAAGGCTGTCGACAAGTGCTTTTTGGCAAAAAGAGACACATTAAAATGCGAGTAGAAAAATGATGTGAAATGAAAAAACACGACGCGTGTATCCGTGTATCATTGAAGGTAATATTACCCATTTATTCAGGACGTCGAGCGAAAAATTTGTACTTTTAAAACATGAATTGCTATTTAATATTGCAACTGAATCTTCAAGAGGACGACGTGATGCAAGAGGACGCATTGAATAAGAAAGAAGTTGAATATTTTATGAATTTACATTGAGAAAACAGTTTTCCTTTCGTGGTGAGGTAAAAACTTGAGATATAAAATTGCAGAAAACCAGTATTATGTAGATCTGATTTCTATCTACCATTTTATTTGAACCCTGCAACCAAACATCCTTTAAACTGACAAAGATTTTGCAACAGGCATAAAATTGCACAGACATTTTCAATTCTACAAAATGGTCGCCAAAAAGTTTAGTCGTTAAGCTATGAACACTGCCCGCATTCTACCACTACCGCTTGTCACAAACGACTCTGACTAGAATAGAAAACACATGTCCCTTCGGCATAGCGCCAAGTAGAAAATGTTTGAAACAGACTAATTAGGGAAGAGAGCGAGAAATTATATTTGTCGTACGGTTCCGGAAAAAAATTGTCCACTCTCGGTGTCGTAACCGACCAAGGAATGGCATGAGAATGGGTAGCAGTGGCATTCTGCTAATTGAGACGTGGGCTAGTGAACTCACAAATCTATCTATCACGTATGGTGATCACTTGTGGAGTGTGCTTACACTAACAAGTGGCGGATAATTTAATATTATGATTATATTTTGGACGATATATCTTAATTTTCTGTTTTACATATGTTAAATACAAATATGTTAAGATTGTTGCATATAATTATATAGATTCAAGTACTTCAAACTTAACAGACAGATGTGTTGGTGGAGAGTTTGTCGCGCCACTTCTTCTTCACAGCTAAAACACTAGGAAGTGGTGACGGGCGGACGTTTTGGGGACTGTCTTTATGTAGAACTTTAACGTTCGAATAGTGCTGGTTCTCAGCCTAATTTGAATAAATGACTTTTGATTTTGATTTTTTGACTATGTATTCCTGAGGGGCGATTCTCGTGTTTTAAGGAAATTTCGCATTCTCATCTCAAGAGCAAACGTCATTAACAGTTCTAATTTCCCGACTTTATGACATTAATTGTCGCTGAGATGATATTACGATCTAAATAGGAACGAGAATTGGCTATTCAGAAAAAAAAAGTAATGAGAAGCTGTCATTTTTAGGGAGTAATTTCAAGGTAAATGGTAATTCGTAGGTTTGAGCAAAAAAACTGATGATTATTCTAGTAAAAGGGTAGACTAACTCTTTCAGCATATCTTATACAAAACAAGACCATTTTTGCGACGCGGCTGCCATAAATATTTTAATGAGAATTCTCGCTACAAAGCTAATCCTACTCATTTGGACGGACACTCATTCATAATAATTTGCCTTTCAGATTATGTACAAGCTTTAAGGCAATTTGTTTTTACCAAGTCCCGGCCTTGCTAACAGACTTATAACAACTGTTTATGTAAGGACTCGATTAATTAGTAATGAGATAATAATTAATTATACATTTTTAATCTCTGATAATGAAAGTTTTCTACATTAACCAGCTACTAATGTAAAATTCAGCAAATATGGTTTTTCCTTTTTATTTATATTACAAAACTTTTTGTTCGTTTTACGATTGCTCTGCTCTGCGGTTGAAGGGAAATGTGTGTTTTACATTCGATGTTCGGTTTACGGGTTATATTAGAGATCCTTTGGGCTTTCATTAAAATAATAATAGGAACATAAACTCGCTGTTGTAGACTGTACCTCCGCCATATTGTCCACTGTCAAAAGCTATTAACTTCACAATAACGCTCCTCCTTTCAGTAAAAGTTCGATCGGGCTACCCTTTATTAAAAAAAATGTCATGCACCTCTCCTGCTGTGTAAACACAATGAATTAAATCAGATTAACACTTACTATTACTGCGAACGCTTTGTAAGCGCATTTTAATCAAGATTAGGGGTGTCGACGTAATTCTTTACATTTAAATTCGTCGTCAACAAAGGGCGCGCCAAATCCGAGTGGAAATAAACAATTTCACACGTTGTTGGGGCGCTGAGCTGAGCTGCTACTGCAAAGCTGTCTGATTTTATCGACGATTTCAATGGGTTAACATTAAAGTCGGGATTACAATGGTTATTTATTCAGCATTATTCTTATTACAACTTTAATGCTAGTTCACACTTTACATTATACGAAGAACGTGTTTTTGTTGCATGTTAATAGGATGTAAATTATGAGTTACTGAGTTTTAGGGGATGCACACAATGTATCATAGTTACAGATCATTAAAAAGTGCAAAACTAGTCCCAGTTTGTCAATGGAGCCGATTCTCTTGTTCAATAACTAAACTAAAATTAGAGAATCGCTATCTTTTACGAAAAGGCAGTGCGAGAAAAGGACGGCTATAGCTATGAACTAAGTTAGAGATGTCAAACTAGTATACGCCTTGCGGTTCACCCTGTTTTTAATCGACATGTTTTTACGAGTACCCTTAATTTGTATGGAAATATAGTTCAACTAAATTTGACAGCTCTAATTTACGCCCGTCTCTTTCTTGTTTTATTAGAGAGAAAAAGATAGGAATAGCCTAAATTAAGTTTAGTTTGTGTATAACAGAATCCGCACCAATAACAGCTTTTTAACGTGTACTAAAAAAAATTTGATGACGCTTTAAAAGTAGAAAATATAGTAGCACATAAACAGACTCAATCTACTTTAAATATCTTCATGAGAGCCAAGCAATCTACCTAAGTGAAATAAAAGAAAACTATGTCCATTACCGCTGACGTAAAAGCCCTACAAAAGTTAGAAACTCAGGTCTTTCTACTTATTTCCTGTAACAGCAAAGCTCAAATAAAATGTCAGTTTGAAAGCCATATAACCTGCACCCTGTTTATGTGCCGGCGGCGGTTGCTGACTCACCTTGTGTTCGTGCCTTGTGTCTTATACACAGGTTGATTCAAAAGCCTATCCTTCTATTCTTACTATTTATTGTTGGCATTCTAAATTATTATTGTTTTAAATAAGTGTTTTATAATCTATTTAATTTTAATTTGATTTAAAGACATTATTGCATCTGACAGGACTTCACAGGGCGAGCGGGACATACAGTTAAGCAAGTATTTACTAATCGAACTACCTACATACTCGTATCGTATGGTTCGGTAGCCTTTTAAATAATAATTATTGTTGTACCTTTTCTATTTGCACTTTTAACACTTCACTGTACGGTACTTCACGCCGGAACAGCTGCTCCAATTTCATCAAGCGCAAGTTCGATCGTGTATGGAGTATTGCTCTCATCTTTGGGATGGATTTACTAGATACCAGCTTGATACCCTTGAGACAATTGAGAAAAGAGCCAAGAGGATCATCGACAATGAAAGGCTCGTTGAGTCGAAGCTCCAAGGTCTTGAGCGTAGACGCCGAGTCGCTAGCCTGTCGGTTTTCTATCGGTTACATTTTGAGGAACGTGCGACGGAATTGCATAATTTGATTCCGCCAAACCCGTTCCATCAGCGGACCACAAGACGTACGGTGATGTGCCATCACTACATGGTGAACATCCCACCCACGCGCAAAAAACGTTTTGAGAACACATTAGTTGTGCGTACAGCTAGAGAGTGGAATTCCCTGCCAGAGTCTGTGTTTCCTGATAGCTACAACCTGGGAGTCTGGAGTCAAGAGTAAATAGGTCGCTTGTAGGCAAGTGTGCTCCATCTTCGACCACATCATCGCTTACTATCAGGTGAGATGGTGGACAAACGCGTGCCTATCAATTACCTACTTACATAAGAAAAACAAAAATATTATTAGTCAGTATGAACACTTATTTACTAATCTATTTATTTGTATGTCTCATGTATATGTGCTCGTGTCCTACACTAGCTACTGCACGTTCGAGCGTGTGATACCCGTGGGCTGCAGCTGAAAACCAGCGTTAGGTGATAATACCTAGTGCTGCCACCTAACATTACGCTAAGCTGAGGCCCTTTTGGCACAACTATTTTCTTTTCTTTTTGTGTAAGTGTTATTTTTGTTTTATGTAAAGGTGTGCCAATAAACGCAATTTTCTCTCTTTCTTTCTTTCTTTCAAATACGAAAGTTTGGATGGATGAATGGATGGATGTTTGTTACTCAATCAGGGATCTGAATGAAATTTGGCACAAGGATAGATTGCAATTTGGAATATACCATAGGTTATAATTTTATAGTGGAGGAAGTACTTCCAAGAGCGAAGCCGCTGTAGAAGTTAATTTGACATATTTATTTTAAGTAAATACGTCACAACTCGATGGGATTTATGTCTACACGCGGCTGTAAAGTCATAGAAAATCACGATGATTTTTAAAGCAAGATACTGAAGTTTTGCTGCCAAATGTTTGGTGTTATTAAGCTTTTATTTAACTAACAAAAAATCTCCGGAAAATCGTCAGCTGTAAATTAAAACTGAATAAAGACTAAACAAATATTTATTTTCAAGAAAAGCTTTTAAAGTATTTACGTGATATTAAATATAGAAATATCTCAATTTCTTAAAAAACTTTCGAATTTCGCTTCTCTACTTGTAGTAACAAAATTAGGTTACTAAAAATGTCTTGCTAGCTTCTGCCAGCGGCTTCACCCGCGTGGAATTAAAATATGTCAAATTTCAGCTGTTCTGGCGTAATTGAGTAACAAACTAACAAACATTCATCCATCCAAATTTTCGCATTTATTGGTTTATTAATAGTAGGAAGTAGGATACGAAATAACTCCGCCTGTACATGGCATTGTTGCCGAAGTGACGATTGGCGTTTTGCATTCGACATCGATGACATGTTTACGTTTAAAAACGCGGGGTTCTTGCATCCCTCGGTTTTACTAGTCTATTGTTCTTTGATGCATACGTTATTGTTTAGTTTAGTGAAAAGGCATATGACCGGGTGCCTCGTGAGGTTTTGTGGTGGGCCCTTAAGGAGAAAGGTGTGCCTGGGAAGTATGTGCAATTGATCCGAGCGATGTACAGTCGATTCAGTACCCAAGTCCGGAGTGCAGTGGGTACCACTGACAGCTCCAGTGTGGCAGTCGGTTTGCACCAGGCTTTGGCCGTCAGCCCTTACCTCTTTCTGTTGATAATGGACGCTCTGACGTCGGACATCCAGGAAGGGGTTCCCTGGTGTATGCTGTTTGCTGATGACATTGTGCTGGTTGCCAAAAGCGGCTAAGAGGTACAGAGCAAATTGGACACGTGGTGGCAAAGTCTGGAGAGTGTTGGTCTGAAATTGAGCGGAACCAAAACAGAATACCTGTTCTGCGATTTCGGCGGTCTCTCGAGTCCTATGCCTATAGCTCTCACCAGAACGCCTATCTGCTCCGATTTTCGGTACCTCTGGTTGCTTGTCCAGGGAGATGATGATATAGACCGAGGCGTAACGCACAGGATCAACTCAGGATGGATGAAATGTCGACAGATCACTGGAACAACTTGCGACCCACAGATGCCACTGAAGTTATAGGGTAAAATCTATAAGTTCGTGATTAGACCTGTCGGACTGTATGGATCCGAATGTTGGGCTGTCAAAAAGATGGATGAAAATAGACTGCATGCGGCAGAGATGAGAATGTTGAGATGGATGTGTGGAGTAACGAGAATGGATACAGGGAGTAATGACTACATTAGAGGTAGTTTAAAAGTGACGCCAGTGACAGAAAATTTTAAAGGGAACCGCTTATCTTGGTTTGGTCATGTGAAGAGGATGAAACACATGTAACTAAAAGAGTTATGAGTATAAATGTGGATGGATAAAGAGGGAGAGGGGGGCCAAAGAGTGATATGAAAGAAAAGGGAGTTAGTGATAGCGTGACGGCTGACAGGACAGAATGGAAGAAAAAAATGTGTTGCGCCGATCCCAAGTAACATGGGATAAGGGCAGGAAAATGAGATGAGTGGGTTTGATAACTTTTGAATGAATTGGGAATAGAATAGTTTCTCTAAAAAGTGATTAGACAGACTTATTCATAAATTAGTAGATACAAGTATTCGACCTATGATGATCAAATGACAGAACTTGTGTTCTACATGTAACTAATCTTAGAAAACGAACTATATTGATAAATGGAACTAAATTATCCATCTAAACCTGTATTTAAATGAAAACCTGGATGAAAACTAAACCTGACCCGCTTAACTACTTTTATAAAAAGACACTCAATCGATGAAACTACTAACCTCTGTTATCACCAAGGATCCTAATTGAAGGTTATCATTGTGTAATGAAGAAAACCAGAACAATAATCTCGGTTGACTTGGGTTCAAATAGACAACAACAGGTGAAGCGAGCTACAGGGAAGCTCGTTGTAACGAGTTAGTTATAAATAACTAATAAAGGTAAATTGTTGTTAATTAGATAGATCAGATACATTACCTACTGTTTTGTCCATTGGATTTGTTATAAAATTGGGAATTATACCTAAACGAATGATTTGGACAGGCTTTTTTTAGTTTGTTTCTGTAGAAACGAGTATTAAGACTAAAAACTTAAAAAAAAATACAACCGACTTCCAAAAAAGAATATCAATTTCTATTCAAAGAATACACAAAAAAATGACAAATAACTTTAATTTCTGAAGTCGGTTTTTGTATTTTGTTTCTTTGTTATTTGACAACGACTGACTTCCGAAATTAAAGTTATTTTCCTCAAAAAAAAAAATGAGTATGAAAATGAAATCAGTCCACAATTGACAAAGAAATTGGTGAACATACATAGAAAAAAATACATACAGTTGGACATAGAGCCTTCTCTTTTTTTTGAAGAAGGTTAAAAATGGGTTTGGTGAGATCGAATGACAGGATTCAGTCGTAACAGAGTTACCGCGCCCCTGGGCACTCAGGCAAAAAAGAACAGGGGTGGGTTTTAGTCAGTAAGAGTCTGACACGCCCTTCCGCTCCACCCAGAGCGAGAGAAGTCATAGGATGATTTCCCACCCCAAAAAAAAAGTATTTTACCTGATTTTGCCTTAGACATTAGCAGTTTTGTATTCCTACCAAATAAACTGCGCTTAACTTGCGTTATGTAGCACTAACCAAGTTTAGATTAAGAATAACACACGACAAGGGCAAGACTGTCAGAAACTGAACCCTGACCTGCCCAACTTGTTGTCAGATGAAGATTTCTAATCAATATTATTAATCTCTTCGATTCTAAGCAAAGGTTATCATTGTGTAATGAAGAGAACCAGAGCAACAATCTCGGGCGACCTGGGTTTGAATACACAACAACAGGTGACGCGAGTTACAGGCGAGTTTGTATAACTAATAAATTAATCGAACGTGAACATGTCAATAGAGGCGTAAACAGACAAACAGACTGGATAACGTGCTACAAGTTTATGTACATAATATGACTGCATATGACAATGTTACGATGGCTGATTCGTTTGTTGATGGAAAAGGAAAAGAAAAGAATATTGATACATTATAATCCTCCCGACCGAAATTTCGATCACCGTGGCCAACATAGATTAGACAAGTACGCAGAAGATCTAAAGGTGGTTTTGCAACGGCGAGGCGAGGCGTAGACGGGTTGGGCGAGAATTGAAATCACGCTGAAAGATGTCCATCGCTATACCGCCGCGCCGTCTCGCGATGGCCAGCGCTGCCTCGCGCCGGCTCGTGCTATCACCATAATATGTGCTATCTCGTGCCGCCCGGCCAGACATGTCTCGCGCGCCTACTACGTTTTGTGGAGAAAGAGCCAGTATTGTGCGATCAACGTTCGGCGGTTTGTCTTGTGCCATGTTTCGTCATTACTTATTAAATATGTCAATGGAGGAAGAAGAATCGGAAGAAGAAATAATCTTGTACTTATGTCAAGAAATGAAATCGCGGTTTTTGGAACAACAATGTGAGCCGTGTACTTTGATTTATATCAGCTTTGTATAACAATAAATAAAACTAAGGAAAACATATTAGTAGTACTGGGAGCTGGAGAGTGTATGCGGTGATGTCTCGCGATGGCCGGAGCGAGCCGGCACGTGCCAGCGCGTACTAGCGCGAGCCATCGCAAGACATCGCGAGGCAGCGCTTGACGGAAAGAGACCGTCACGGCCTTTGATGGCCGATGTGGGATTTGTATACCCGTTTTACAAAGTATATAAATACTCTGTTCTTAGAGCAATAAATTTCAATATTGTATTGATCTTTTTACACCAAAGATCGGCAGGGCGTGGATAGAAATTTTGCCTTACAAATTTCAATACTCGCCCATCCCATCCACGCCTCGCCTCGACGGTGTAAAACCACCTTTATAGTGCACAAGCGTGTGACGTCATCTGTCCGATGGGATGGCAATCTGACACGAACGGGGAGAGAGGAGGGAGAGATCTGGCACAGGACCAACGGCTTTACTTGTTTTCCGAGGCACGGGGACGTCACACCACCAACTTCCTAACTCCGTGCTGCTAACAGGGCAATTCACAAATAAAAAATACCACTGTTTTGCCTGACCCGCGAATCGTATCCAGGACTTCACTCTCACCAGTCACGGTTGCGACCACGATACCAGCGAGCACAGTTTAAAATATGTAGAATATTATTTTAATACTGCTGTCATCAGCATCTGCGGCGTATCTGACCGAAACACAAAAAGGATGAAAATAATTAAAAAATCTGAAATGACATGCGTCGGCAATACTAGACTTTTTTGTAGTATTTCCAATTTTCGGGAACAGTATGGAAATGTAGATTAATATAAGTACAATCCTTTTTTTGTAGTTTGGGAAATCATCCTGACTTTTCTTGCTCTGGGTGGAGCAGTAGGGCGTGTCAGACTTTTATTGACTAAAACCCACCCCTGTTCCTTCAGTTGCCTGAGTGCCCAAGGGGTGCGGTAACCCTGTTTCAAATATATCCGCGACCCCTGGGCAGGAAATACACCCTCTGTCAACCTGTTTAGTTAATAAGGTCGAGATGTTATTTTTTCTCAAGTTTCTTAACTCGTGTAAAACAACTTTTTCATTGTTAGGTTGAAACATTCAAACGGCTCCTCGACGTTTGGGGAAAGACCAGGAAGTGTTGATCCTGACCTCACGAAAACCGTCCTGGTGATCACCATCTGCTCATGGAAGGGCCCTGAACATCCCTGAGGAGACTGTTAAGGGGTCTTTTCGGAGCCTCGCTGTGTACGGCAGCACGTTTGTGTAATACAACTAGTGTTTAGTATGGTATATATTATGGTATTATGTATATTACTAGATGCGCCTTATTTTAATGATTCCGAATATGTAAATAGCTCGATCTTGGTTTAACTCTTCTTTTAAGGTCCCGTACCTAAAGGGTAAAACGGGACCCTATTACTCAGACTCCGCTGTCCGTCTGCCACTAGGCTATAATATCTCATGAACTGTGATAGTTAGACAGTTGAAATTTTCACAGATGATGTATTTCTGTTGCCACTATAACAAATACTAAAACAGAATAAAATAAATATTTAAGTGGGGCTCCCATACAACAGACATGATTTTTTTACCATTTTTATAGATAATGGTACAGAACCCTTCGTGGGCGAGTCCGACTCGCACTTGGCCGGTACCACGTTATTTAGGTACTCTAAATTCAGAATAAAAAAATCGGCTATTAGAATTGTATAAGTCATCGTCTAATTGAATATACCGTTAGTTTATGAAAGATCACGTAAAATTCTAAATTTTTCGTTTTAAAAAGACGCCGATACTTCTTAATTTATCGAATTTGGTTGATACTCGTATTTATTGTATTTGAAGTGATCTATTCTACCCTTCTACCCCCATCGGCCAAATCCGGGTTTCAAATTGAACCCCGACGACAACCCGGGTTGACAGCGGATTTTTTTTTTTTTTCACTTTTTTTTTTTTTTTTGTCGCACTCACCATTGAGTGCCAGGGCTTAACAGGTTAATATATCGAGACATTACAATCCCGCAAGATTTATTACAACATCACGGTGTTTTCAATTATCTGATGACATATGTAAGTACCTATCTATTAACATTAGAAAGGGAAAAATAAATAAAAATACTCGAAAAGTATTACGTATTCACAATTAATTGGAGACCATGCCATCGATTCGCTTCCTCTCTTAATTGAAAGGGAATACTCTCGCTCGAAACCCATTTAATTCTCATCAACATTGAGTCTGAGTTTATTTTTATAAATCCTGTATGGAAATGTGTGTTCTGCCACTCTAGCATTTTTTCCACTTTTATTATTTATTCATACGAAGTAAGACTGTCACAGTATTTTTTAATCTCAAGAGAATATAATTATCTTCGTTTCCCAAAAATACACAATGATGGAACACTAATTCGAAGTTTTAGAGCTACCTAACTTTATACAATTATTTTGATCAATTTGGGGATTTTCCATCAATAAAGGAAAAGTGCTTCATAAATATCAATAAGCTCATGTTCTTGAACTTGATTAAGTAACTACCTAAATTGAATCTCAAACAGACACAAACTGATAAAAAACTTTGCTTATAAACTATCAAAATCATACGATCATCAATTCGCCAATTTAAAGAATCGCGATCCTTTTTGTGCCGAAACTAGGTAAAAACTACTGAACTGAACATAGCAAAGCATTAAGAGTTGTCCCAAAAAACGGGGCGAATTATATCGTTGTGACAACTGGGGCGAAACGGAAAGATACTCAGCAGTAGGTAATAAAAAAAATAAAAAAGTAGGTATCATGTAATTTTATTTCCACAAGGACGCGCCGTGGGAACCAACTATAGCCTGTTATGAATTTTTAAAAACTGTTCGCAGACAGGAATATTGAAGTAGCAGTGTAGTGTGTATTAATTTCTGGGAAAATGTACTAGACGGTGGGATAATCTGACGATTTGTCAGGCTATCCGCGCTATTTATTGGAAGGTTACATTGTACTGAATTGAAAACTAGATAGTTTAAGGTTCAAAGTGTTTAAAAAATGTTTACAGCTTTTACAGAAGAGAGTTGGATATTTAATTATATTAGTAGAAACTACAAGAAATTGAGCAGTGATTGTAAAAAGGTAGTCAGTAATACAGTAGGAGAAATTTCTGCCTGAGATTTTACTCTTATAGAGGGTTGATCATCATCATCATCGTCATTCCAGCCGAAAGAAGTCCAGAGTTACCTCGCCCCTGGGCACTCAGGGCAGGGAAGGAACAGGGGTGGGTTTTAGTCAGTAAGAGAGTGACACGCCCACCCGCTCCACCCAGAGCGGGAGATTTCCTACCCCACCTTGCCTCCTACACCACCATTGCATGATTTCCTACCCCACCAAAACAAAAGAAAAAAAAAAGTACCCGAAAGAAGTCCACTGCTGGACATTTGCCTCCCCCAAGTATCACCACAACGATCGGTGCTGTCCGTCTCGCATCCATCAGCTACCCACGACCCCGGGTCATCGGTCCGCCTTGGGGCCTTCCAACGCTCCGTCTTCCGGTATGCGTTCGCCACTCCAAAACTTTTAGGCCCCATCGACCATCTGATCTGCGAGCACTGTGCCCTGCTCACATAGGGTTATTTAAAGGGCTATTGATACAAAATGTAATGACTCATCGCTTTTGTGTCGCAGTGTATCAAGTTTAATAGTAGTAATTTCTCTACTATATACTGTAAATGATATCCAATGATGGCCTAGTCTTTTCAAAGGCTAAGTATACGCTTAGATACGTTCGTGTGTATATGTTGTGAGCCCTCAATGACCAGTCATTAGCAATGAGTGAGCTGAGGCCTTGTTCGAGCTCACAAAAGCCTAACAAAAGTACTCATCTAGCACAAAAATTAGAGCAACGAATGTAGGCATTTATTATTCACTTAAACGTACTGTAACTTCTTTCTTTCAGTTTATTTTACGACTGTTGATTTTTAGGCTAATATTTCATAAAGTTATGTTCAAGAACTAATTTGTTTTTACCGACTTTTTACAATAAAATTTCCACGAACTTACTTCTCTAACTTGCAGTTTTTCCAAGAAAAATTCATGCCTAGTTTAAAAGTTCGTAAACAGAAAGTTTGAATACCTATTGCCAAGACGTCCCGGCCATCGTTATTTAGTTCTTGAAGACTAACTTTTAAAGTATTATAAAGTATTATAATCTGTGTAGCATTCATTAGTATTCTTCTCCTGGAAAAGTATTTTATCATGATAAGTTTTATGATCTTGATGTTGTAAAGTTTCCAAGTGTTCCGTTCCAACTGCCATTTCTCATTGAATTCTTGTTTTTGTTTCGAAGCTGAGTAGTTTGCAAGACAAGAAAAATAAAAGAACATCGAACATCAACGTGAAACGTGATAAACACAAACAGAAGTCGTACATCTGAGGTATAGGAGCAGAAAACTTTGCTTGCGGTACCATATTAGAGCCTATTGTTCGAATGCTGTACCATTTGCGGTTTCCCTTTTGTGGTCACATGCCGCGGAATCATTATTGCGCTCCCTAATTAGAAGGGCAGGCCATGTTTCAGTTATACAGGGAACAAGGCTGAACTATCGCGTGGCCAATCGTAAATAAGTCGTTATAAGGCTAACACAGTTTGATAGAACACAAAGCCTTTGTCTTTGTGAAAATTATGGCGGTGATAATTTGCAAGTGGTGAATTAGCACTTTAGTTGTACTTTCTCTTGGCAGTTCGTGGACGGTCGGGGGAGCTCGGGTCTCTTCGCTAGCTCAGCGAGGTGTCATGTTTTTAGGGTCGCAAAGAGATTCCGTCTAGACTTTGCGCTGCATTTCACGTGAATTTTACTCACTTCAAGTTAAGTAGACTGAACGGAATTTTAAGCTTTTCAGGTTCCATTTTCGGTTTTCTAGTGCTAACATAAACAGAGTATAAGTACCTTATAAGTAAGTAGTTAAGCATCTATGATTTTTATTAACCGACGACAAAAAAAGAAGGAGGTTCTCGATTTGACCGCGTATATTTATATATTTTTTTTTGTGTATGTTCTGCCCTCGTTCCGTCATTTATGAACCGATCTTGATGATAATTTTTTTGTTCGATAGGGTATCCCTCAAGGGTGGGCTCATGTCAAGGAATCATCTGATAACGGAATCCTGATGAAATTGAGAGAAAACTCGAAAATTGGGCACGAATAATGTTTCTGTTTACTTTTCATAACTTAATCAGGTATTTGCATTTAGGAATCATCACATCATGAAACTGAGCTGATGATGGAAACCATACCTTTCCTAAACAATAGAAGTTAGATATGAAAAACTGGTTTTAGTGACAGATACCACGTAATATGCTTTGAATAAAAGACGTCTTTAGAATATTGGAGGTAACCTCAAGTGGTCAATATCCTGGGAACCTTATGGAAGGAAGGTTACATCACCAGCTCAGTGCCAAGAGGAATGATGAAGGATTAGAAATTAGCCTCAGAGTATTAAAACATGATGCGAGTCACAAAAAATCATAAAATAAAAAACTTTTTAAGTAACAAAAAATTCAACCGACAAAAAAGAACTAAAAAGCAAAAATAAATAAACCTTTTAAGTCTTGAGTATTGAGCTTATTTACCTACATAAAATATAAAATTTTATATAAACTAATTTTGAGTCGGCGTCCAATAATAAAATGATTAATTACCTACATCTAGCCTTTTTCATTTCTACGTATATATAAAATTTTGATATTTAATAATCAGATTGTTGTTGTGGACGCCATGTGATGCGTGCGAGCCCTCACGACGGGGGATGCAGTGGCCCGGGCCCTGGCACAGGGGTGGGCAAGGTCGCACGAGGCGGCGGCCAACATCATGACACGCTGGGTTGCGACAATCGTGGAGGGGATCCGTCAACTGGGACTCGAGGTGGCATTGCACAAGTCCGAGGCCACGTGTTTTCATGGTCCTCGGAATGCGCCACCGGCGGGTTCCCATATAACGGTAGGAGGGGTTCACATCGGCGTCGAGGGGACGACGAAGCACCTGGGACTCGTCCTCGACAGCCGGTGGAACTTCGTCGAGCACTTCGAGACGTTTGGCTCCCAGACTGGACAGGGCCAGGGCCGCTTTGAAGCGCCTCCTGCCCAATCTGGGGGGTCCAAACGCCTCCTGCCAGAGGCTCTTCGCGGGGATCGTGCGGTCTATGTCCCTTTACGGGGCACCGGTATGGGCGCGTTGCTTGAGGTGGCGACCAGCTCGCCTGATGAACGCGAACAAAAGGGTCATAGCCATTTGCATGATCCGAGGATACCGCACGATCTCCTGTGAGACTTGCCGGACTGTCGCCATGGGATCTGGAGGCAAAGATCCTCGCGCACCTCTATGAGTGGTGCGAGGAGGCGAAACGCCGGGGCGAAACTCCGCTGCCGCGACACCTCGCGCCCCGGCGTCCTCACCTTCCGTCTGACGCAGGCCCTCACCGGACACGGTTGTTTCGGGAGGTTCCTGTGTCGGATAGGGCTGGAGGAAACGCCCGAGTGTTTCCACTGCGCGGATCGTCCAGAGGACACGGTGGAGCATACGGTGGAGGTCTGCCCCGCTTGGGCGGAGCCCAGCCGTGTCCTCGTGGATGCCATAGGCGGCTGCGACCTCTCGCGCCCTGCCCTGGTTCAGGCCATGGTACGGAGCAAGAGGGAATGGGAAGCTGTCTCCTCCTTCTGCGAAGCAGTAATGCTCGCGAAGAGGTAGGCGGCATGGGTGAGAGAGACTCAACAACAGAGTCGCCCTCACGCCCTCAGCAGCGGCCGCCTCAGGCAACACCTGGGGCTTCCGGCGTCGCGAGACGATCTCCGGCCACCGTAGACCTGGGCCTGCGGACGGCGAGTAATGGGTAGCTCACCGTCCGATCAGCACCAGGCCCGAGAGTCGACGGCGCGTAGTGTTCCACGCGCGCCTCAAAGAGTTGTCAGCAATAACGAAGGGGCCCGTCATGGCCAATGCCTGCCCAGGTGTTGACGATAAATTCGAAACAGAGTTACCTCGCCCCTGGGCACTCAGGGCAGGGAAGGAACAGGGGTGGGTTTAAGTCAGTAAGAGTCTGACACGCCCTCCCGTTCCACCCAGAGCGGGAGAAGTCATTGGATGATTTCCCAACCTACAAAAAAAAAAAAAAAGAGTTATCTATGTCATGTTGTACATGTTTACTAAAATAAATAAATAACATATACGAGTATCCACGAAACTGCAACACTCTGGGTCTGATTATAATTCCTTTGATGATTTATCTGAAACATATAACTTCATTGAAGTTATTTTGAAATTCAATCTCTAGTGAAACCTCTGCAATGTCCCGTGGGTTTATGTTCGTTCAATTCTGTCGATATTAAACGAAACGTATTAAAAGCTTACATCTCATAAATGTCACGAGATGGGGAACTGAATGGAATTTAGTTTCACCGATTTTCCCATTCAAAGTAAATACTGAGACGGAAAAATATGAATCTTATTATATTATAGGGTCTTCATAAGAGAGTCGCATAAAAAGCGTTATATAACTACCTACGTAGGTAATTAAACCACACCTGCTTTATAAAATTCTCTTTGAAAATCTCGTAGGTACTCATCGTTATGAGCTTTGTGGATGAGTGTCGTATTAAACCCGCTGTCATGTCAACATGAACAGGCGTCGGGATTTCTGAAGTAATTACACGAAAAACGTCTGCCATAGCCTCCACACTTCCACAGGCTGCAGACAAAGCATTTCATACGCGGCCTGCTCTACCGCAGGTATGTATATGTAGATAAATACATTATGTGCACTCATTCATACTGATAAAGGTTGTACTTAACCGCGTAATAGGACCCAAGATAACAGTATTGTGCACATTAATGCAGAATTGTGGGGTCTGTATTATGATGAAGCATACTTACACGAAGATGGAAGACTGTGTGGGTACAAAGTGAGATATGATTTCAGGTGAAAGAGCTGTCATTAGGATCATTATTTGCAAGCGAATGTAAAAATTTGAAGTTTATTTTAATATTATTTCTGTAACTTGCATAAAATTTATTTATTGAGGAGACTGCTTTTTTTTGCCTGGTAAAGTGATCTAGTTTGTAGGCTTTTTCCAACTACATATATTAGGGGCGGGGTCCAGTCTTGCCATCCATTGAGGAAACCAGCTGAATATCAGGACTTTACATGGAGCGACTGCCCATTTGACCCCCATAACCCATGTTTGACATGAGTGTAACGTGATACTCTTTGGTACGAGTACGACTGCTTCTCAGACATTCAGGCTTCTGGCTACTCGTTACAGCTGCGAAATATCTACGAGTGGCAGCCATGGCCAAAGGCTTAACAGGTTTTCCGAAGGACGGAGAGAACCCGGTATATCTACATATAACGGATATGGTACACCCATCTACCGAATGACCTCGGTAATCGCATGAAGCATTTTCGATCGACTCGTGCATCTGTTATAATTAAGTCACGACTTCCCTCCCTTACAGTGATCCTATTTGCTAAAGCTAATTTGACTTACCTGTAACATGATCTAATCAAGTCAATTTATGCGAAAGTTCGCAACTATGGGGTCATTAAACCGCCCCCAAATAGGGCACTGGCTCACCCCATCGTTGGCAAATCTTGTCGGCGCCGATACGCCCCGCTGGCGCCAGTACAACCGTACCCTTATTTTGCAAGCCAGTGTACTTGCAACCTATTTTCTGTTGCCAAAAGCCCGATATGTTGACCCATATATAATATTAATATTAATGTTCTGGGCAGTGAACCCATGATGTGGAATATTAATGATTTTTCGGTCTAAGGTCAGCGTGTGAGTTTTACAAAGGTTATAGGACCTGTGAGACTTTTCAATAAAACAGATGCAACTGTTTAATTCAGATAGCACATGGAAAATTGAGTTAGTAAAACGTACGGTTTCTTTGCTTTCCTTTGAAAATCAATTAGTTGGCGGTCAGGAAGGATGTGGAGTTTCTCTGGAGAAATCAATTTAAATAAAGAGCTCTTTATCATAGACTGAGATTAATTTACCGGTCTCTTTAATGTGACTTTTTGTAATTAAAAAAACGATTTAATTATAAATGTACCTACTCAGATTTATACATGATATAGCTTTTTCGCGCGGTTTCGTTCAAGGTCCCTGTGGCCTTTTTCTTTGGAGCCATGCATTTTTCGGGATTATATTTATATCGTAAAAAAGGAACATAAGACACTGAATAAAAAAAGTAGAATTTTACCAATCAGTGAAAGAATTTTTGACGTCATCGGATGATCAGTTTCGAAGATTACCTCTTACATCCAAACTAACAAACTTTACGCATTTATAATATAAGCGTGATTGTAGATAATAAAGAGAAAAAATCAATCGGTAT
Organism: Polia nebulosa; assembly: GCA_951329385.1. Classification (NCBI taxonomy): domain Eukaryota; kingdom Metazoa; phylum Arthropoda; class Insecta; order Lepidoptera; family Noctuidae; genus Polia; species Polia nebulosa. Next base: position 23,262,063 of record OX589596.1, on the reverse strand, counting down.
ACTTTTGGGACAAATGCCAGAGGCTGAAAATTATGCATAACACAAGAGCGGTACGTGAGCATGGGTGGGAAAAGTTCCGAATGTTTCAAACATACATCTGTATGTACGGCGGATGTACTGAACATATTTGTGGATATAAATAAAACATCCCGTTGAAACATTACCGGCTGATAGGGATAAAAATATTCAGACTGAAAAAGGCCAGTTTGTTTTGAACAGTCGTTTATGAGACCTCATTTTCTGAACTTAAGGCACAGTTATACGACTTCTAATGATTTTTAATTGAACATCACGTCTAAACATCGTCTACATCAAAAATATGTTGCTCTAGATAAAGTTCTTCGTAATTTGATATGTGAATATATGTTTTTTTTTATCACAGTGTGATTTATTTGTAAAGTTATGTCTAACGCGGATAAAAAATTGAGAATCACACATAAACTATAAAATGTATTTTTATGAAACCCTTACCATTTTAAAGATCACTTAATTATTTGTGTTTTAGTGTACGTGTTTTAGTATAATACTTGTTGTTATACGTATAAAAAAAAAATAATGCGTCTAATTTCGGACAGCGCTCCTTGATGCACGCGTCCTATTAATGGCTGAACGTACGATGCGTTACGTGAGCTCAGCACAGTCACACTCTAGGTCATTGTCAGTTAATAGCGCCTTTAAACATTAATCACAAGCATTTGCCCGCGGTTTCGGTCTAACTTGAAAATTGGCCCAAGCCAACGTACTACGGGTATTAAAAAATCCTAAGTCCAAATCCAAGTATTGGTCTACCCGTGTTAAAAATTTCATCTACATCGGTTATGCCTGCGTGATTTATTAGTAAATATCAAAACATCGACGCACAGGACCGGTCATTGTGGCGGCGGCACTTGAGGGAATGTTTAAGTCTGTCTATGTTCAGCAGTTGACGTCTTTCGGCTGAAATGATAACGATGAATGATTATCCACCACCACCACCTATTACCTCCTATTATTATTCCTTTAGATCTTAGACTTTCTTCGTTTATAATTAATAGGAAGTAGAACACATGCAGTTGAATCAATCAAATCAACTGAAATATCTTTATTTGTGCACACAGGTACAATTTAGGTGCAACAAGATTTATAAGTGTCTATGTGTTCTGCCACAGTCAGTAGCTTACAAATATTACTAAATAAAAAAAAGTGTTATATTTAACCAAAATATCTACTGAACAGGCCCTGCGCGCGTCAAACGTCAACATCTGTCAAGCCCCGTTGACAGTCGGCCATCATGTAACTACAGACTATGTCATGTTCCGGGTGTGTAAACCTTGCCACAGGTCTAAAAACCTTGGGTCATAATAATAATAGCGGTTTAAAACGCGTGAATCGGGTTTTTGGAATTTTTTTTGGTAAGGCAAACGGAATTTCCCCACTGGCACACCGGTGTGCCGCTAGACACTGAAATGTTAAGTAACTACAAATTGCCAATGAATAATGTTTTAACCGGCTGATAGTGATGAAAAAATTCTGAACGAGCCATGAATCTCTAATTTTCTAACCTTTCTATATTACAGACACGTTCGTATCGTAAAAAAACACTTAGAATTACTCCTTTATCGTGGGTGCGTTCACAAACATATAAACTTACATACACAAGGCACCCAGACCTGGAACAACGATCTGTAGGCCAAATAAATATTTATTTTGTGCCAATCGCTTAACTCCGCCAACCGTGCCGTTATTATTCCTAATATGTCCCATAGCTGGGCTAAGGCCCCTCTCAACTCTTGTGCCTCTCACGATCTCTTGCAAAGCAGCCTACTTCGTCACGCTATCTTCGTCTTCTACAGCGTCGCCTTCTGTTATTCAACAACCATTCAGACAATGATAAAATGTGTGTCACTCGTCATACATGGCCTGCCCAGTCTCATTTTAGTTTGATAGCTTTTTCGCTGACCTTTAAACATTAATAATAATTCATCTGGGTAGGTCAAAAAACGAGTATGTGGGGTCGTAGGCAGGTCGTGTGAACTAACCCCAGTCCCTATCACACATGTTCCCTAGAGATGTAAGCGAAAAGGTTGCGAAATAACAAATCTGGTGGATATTACTTAATACCATTCCTCTATATTTTATGATCTGGGTTTAGTAGTCATTATATCTATAAATTATTAATCAATATATAATTCAATTATTTATTTCATGCCAGCAACTGCATTAGACTGCTTGACAACTTGCTTGTTTGGAACTTTTTAGGTGTTTTTTTGCAGTTGGGTTTTCTGTTTTTTTTATTTTCTACTATTTAACGATTTTATATTTTTGGAATTGCTTCCTCGGGCTTTTTATTTTCATATCCCACATGACATGATCATGTTACAAAAAAATACGACCGCACTTACCCTAATGGCTGCCGCCATTTTGTTTTTTTTCCGAAATTTTTAGTCTGTGCCACTTTAGTACACATTCTCGAAAAACATTACCCTCCTTCTGAGGTAGTCGGGTAAAAGGTTGCGCAATAACAAATTATTATTTAACTAACACCATTCCGCTTTATTTTATGATCTGGATTTAGTAGTTTAAAACGGGTCCGTGGGTTACGCCCCCGGTGTGTTTTGCCCCCGTGGTGGAAGCCCCCGATTTTAAATTAAGTTATTATAGTTGATTTCGCCGAAATAAAAATATTTTTTACTAGATACAGACGATGAAAAAAGTGTTTCGGAACCAAATACGTAGACAAACTTACTAAATAAGTATTCTAACTAACACAATATTGGATACTATAAACATGCTACAAGGATATTCACTTTATTACTATATTACAATTATTTACTTTAGATGCATTACTTTGTACTTTGTCTAAACGAGGCGCCCGTGCCCGGCCAAACTGGTTTTACACAATAGCCAGATCGAATTCTAAAAGAAAGAGATAGGTAGTCAAAGAAAGGGAAAGATAGGGTTGAAAACAATAGAGTCCAGGGTGACGGACAGTGAAAATAGCAAACATAGCGATGGGCACTATTTCTATCCCTTTCCCACATAGTTGCAATATGTTACTGATAAGAAAGTTTAGTCGGTCATGTTAACTCAAAATGGCAAGTCCAGGTCCTTCACGGGGTTTAGCACAAACCAATTACAAAATAATTTCAAATAAACTAGGTGGAAGAACGTTACTACATGTCGGATTTGCTTATAATCTTCATAGGAAAAATAATAAATCGAGTGTGTGGACATGCGTAAATAAAAGACATGGCAAGTGTAGTGGTTCTATAAAATTAAGTGAGGAAAGTGACAATGTACAAATCCAAAAGTGTCATAATGCTGAGTGTCAACCTAACTTAATGAAAAATGAAGTTAGAGTTGTTATGGAAAAATTAAAAAAGGAAGTGAAAACGAGTTTCTCGAGCTCTATACAACAAAAATTTGAAACAAAATTTGCCGAGTTAAAAAACACAGACACAGCCTTCGATGAATACATACCCAAATTCAATAATATCAAGCAACAGTTATACAACTCTCGAAAGAAAGCCTTAAATGTAGAAAAGACACAGTTTCGTAATCCAGCTGAAGTCATTATACCTGAGATTTTTCAAAAATATCTATTAGTTGATTACTGTGAGAACGACAACAGAATTATAGTATTCGTATCAGCACAGGCTTTAAAACACATCAAAAATATACAACACTACTTCGGGGATGGTACATTTGATTGTTGTCCAGGTCCATTTTACCAAATATTTACCATTCATGGAGATATGGGAAGTGATGCACAAGCAACCAATATTGTGCCTATATTTTATGTGCTACTAGTTAATAAAGAAAAAAGTACATATGAAGTCATGTTTAAAAAAATTAAAGAAGCTGTGCCGGACTTCAGCCCCATGAAATTCACTGTAGATTTTGAATTAGCTACAATGCTGGCAATAAAAGAGGTATTGCCAGCGGTCACAATACATGGCTGTAATGTTCACTTCCAAAGAGCCATTTACAGAAAAGCGAAGTCTTTAGGTTTATTGGCACACGAAGAAACAACATTGTATGTGAAACTGTGCACCTGTCTAGCATTTCTTCCTAAAGAAGATATAGAAGATGGTTGGCTTTCCGTAATGGAAAACAGGTAATTTTAATTTTCATTTTATTTTAAAGTTTTAACAGCTCATAGATTGTTTTTATAAGTACGCAAAAATAAAAATAATGCTTAGGTATATACGACATGTCATATATATCATAATTTTTGTTTTCAGTATTCCCGATGAAAAAGTCACCCAATTCAACGATTATTTCGTTGAACAATGGCTTGAGCCTCCGGGGATGATCTCAAAGTGGTGTTGCTATAAAGAACGACATAGAACCACAAATTTAGTGGAGGCCTGGAATCAACGGCTTCAGTGCTATCTGGGCCGAAAACCATCATTATTATCGTTTTTGGAAATTATAACAACTGATATTTCTACGTATAGCACAGGTCAAGTGAGGTAAAATGCTGATTACTTACATAACGCTTAATATATCAGTAATTCATTTTTTTTACTCTTAGTAAATAATCTTTATCTTATACTTTCAGATTACGAAGAAATGACAGTCCTATATGTAAAAGGAAAAAATCTTCAATAATCAATGACAAACTCATTGCTAAGCTGACAGACAAATATGAAAAGAAACAAATTACAATTATGGAGTTTTTGGAACAAATCCGTCCGTATGTGCAAGTCAAGCAAAAATAATCACCTACTTACTTAGCTTAAAAATAATGATTTTGCATGTTTATTGTTACATAATTACTACATTTTAATTTTATATCTATATCAATGTTGTAACCTCCATAGTCACTGCATATAAATGACTTAAATTACATAATTTAATTACAAAGTTCAAATCATCCTAATATTTTTACTATGTTTTTCTTCTTTTGTTACTTTTGTTATCTGTGATTTTAAATGTTAATTGTTTTTATTATATTTTAGTGTTTGAACATTCTGTTACCAATCTTCTAAATATTTAAGTAGATGCCTACCTATATACTTAGTACGTAAATAGTATATAAGTACTTAAAATAATCCTAATTTTAAACTGTGATTTTTAATTTCGTATCTGTGATTTTGCATGTTATTGTTGCTTTATTTTAATGTTTGGTTTTATTTGTTATCAAAGTTGTATTTACGTAGATACCTATTATTATTTATTAGACATTTAATTTAATTTTTATTACATATTAAGTACCTACGTATTACCTATTATTACCCATTAGTACCTATTATTAGATAAGCAAACGTTTGTTACACCGACATTGTTAATAAAGATTTATAATAATAAACTATGATTTTGATTTTAATAATGAACCATGACTTAGACATTTTTTATAATAGGTTACACTTTGCTATCTGACTGTACTTTTGATAAAAATATTTAACTAATAAATATTATAGTACTAAAACGAAATCGGGGGCTTCCACCACGGGGGCAAAACACACTGGGGGCGTAACCCACGGACCCTTTAAAACTATAAATTAAAAGGCTGTTTTTTGTGGGGACTAGGGGAGGATTAAGGTTAGGTACAAATGGTACAACCAAAATGTACTAAATTATTCGTGTTTTCCGTTTAGGATTGTTATTATACAGGATGTAACAGAAAGGTATGATCATATTTTTAGAACTGCATCTGCCCATCGATATGAACAACTTTATTCAAGAAAACCATACAAAATTCATCAGCTAATGATAACTTTGTACGGAAAGTCCAATTTTTGTTTTGCGAAATTTCTATTTTTTGCTACAGAAAGTTATTCATTTCCATGGACAGAACCGGTTCTTAAAATATGACCACACCTTTCCGTTACACCCTGTTTAATTAAGAATAAAGAATTCAAGTTGAGGGTTATAGTATCTAGGTCCTACCTACAAAAAAAAAAAAAAAAAATACAAAAATGTTTATTTAAAAACTCAAACATTGTGTCATACATAAACTGAGGCAGCCCCAGTAAGTTACAAAGTACTTGTGTCGGAGCTGTCTCACTCTTCCTTTATGTGGTATCTTAACAATGAATACTGAAACTAATTAAAAGAAAAAGAAAAGAAATTAAATAATTTTAAGCAGCTCTCGATGTGTGAGGAGTGCACGTATTTATATGTGCGTAGGTGTGTGTTTTGTTTTGTGCGTGCGTGTTTGTTTATGTGTGCTTGTGTGTATGTTTGTGCGTGCGTGTGATGGTGTCTGTGTGTGTGTGTGTGTGTGTATATCTATGTGTAGTTATCCAGCATGTTAGCTTACTCTGATCAGAATGTTTTCTGTTTCTTCATATGTTAGGGATTTTAACCAATCACCTATTGTTTTTTTACAATCGTATAACAGCATGGGATATATGTCACACTTAAGATTCAGTTTATTATAGATGTAGGTGGACTGTGTAACATATTGACGTCTGGCAAAAGCCGTTTTAACCCCTGGAGAGTAGGCCACAATATCTCTGCGTCTTCTGCTCTGAGTAGTTGGGTCAAAAGGAAGACGTTTATGCAGGGTTAAGGTCACATTTAGAATATAAAGTTTTCTAATTGAAAGCAAGTTGCTGACTTTATAGAGGTCTGTTGTGGGGAACCTAAATGGTTTAAAATACATCACCTTGATAAGTGATCGCTGAGCTCTTTCCAGATCAAGAAATTTCATTTTGGAAGCTCCACCCCATATCGAAATGCAATATGTTATTATGGATTGTGCCAGAGCTATATAGATCTTGTTTATAAGTTGGGCGGACATAACATGACGTAAAGTTTTGAAGGCCCAAATTAGCTTCCTGATCCTTTTTATTAGGATCTCAACGTGAGGGTGCCACGACAGTCTTTGGTCAACAATTATGCCTAAATATTTTGTGGTTCTGACTTGTTGTATATTCTGGCAGTCACAATTACTTGTATAATTATAGAGGGCATAATTTGGACAAACATGAATAGTAATGCCAAAATCAGTTCCAGGTTGTGATCTTTGGTTTGGGGAAAAACAAATAAAATTAGTTTTATTAGTATTAAGGGTTAAAAGGTTTGCCTTAAGCCAGGCAGCCATCCTAATCAGACCCTGTTCCGCGACAGTTTTCACAAGGTTCCATGAGTTTCCCGAAAAAACAACCGCAGTGTCGTCTGCGTATGAGAAGATTTTCCCTCCATTGATCTGCATATTACAAAGGCTGTTAATATAAATTAAAAACATTGTCGGACCCAAAACGCTACCCTGTGGAACTCCGTAATAGACGTCCCCCTCGTCACTACACAAGTTATTAATCTTTACCATTTGCTGTCTACCTTTGAGATAGCTCTCAAACAGGGAGAGAGCCGTGCCTCTTATACCTATGTTTTCTAACCTGCGCAGAAGGATCGGGACGGAAACGGTGTCAAAAGCTTTTTTCAGATCTAGGAAGACTGTTAAGCATTTATGACCCCTATCCACTCTCTCAACAATTTCAGATGTCAAAGCTGAAATGGCGTCTTGAGTTGAACGTCCACGTCTAAACCCATATTGTGCGTTTGATAGAATATTGTATTTATGTAAATAGTTGACTAGTCTCTTGTTAATTAATTTTTCTATAATTTTTGAAATTGCTGGTAGAACAGATACGGGACGATAGTTGTTGACATCGTTCACGTTCCCGCCCTTGTGCACAGGAGTGACCACTGATCGCTTTAAGTCTTTCGGGAAAACTCCAGTTTTGAAACATAAGTTAGCTAGCTGGCTTATAAGTGGAACCACCAAATCCCTGGATTGTTTTAAATATTTTGTAGGAATACCGTCCCAGCCTGGCGCACTCTCAGAATCAAGACTCATTAGAATACAGTCCACTTCCTGCGGGTCAGTCTCTAACAACACAAACGCTACCCAAAACCCCTAACCTACACTAATATTATTGCTATCTACTAAATGTTGATCGACTAGTCTCGATTTGTCGATCAGTATTTTTTCCGCACTAAGTTACTTGTTATAGGTATTGTAAACCCACTTGGAATAAATTAATAATATCCGTCATTACCAAACCTCCAAAAAAAAAAAAGTCTGCGTAGAAAATAGAATTCTCAACTGTTGGATAATGTAATTAAAACCTAAGGATTCGTTTTAAGAAGTTTCCCTAGTAAATCAATAATTCTTAGTTACCAAGGCTAACAAGAAATTTCTATAACGAATGAATTGGGCTATGTAAATTGTGCGCAAAGAAATATTGATTTATCTAAAGCGGCCTTTTTAACCGACTTCAAAAAGGAGAAGGTTCTCAATTCATGTGTTTTTTTTTTGTATGTTTGTTACTCGAATACTTCGCCATTTGTGAATAGATTTTGATGATTCTTTTTTTCTTTGGTAGGCCATTCTTCAGAAGTAATTCCACATAAATGAAAGTAGTTCTCTTTTGACTTCTTTTCAACCAAAGGCTCAAACGTACGCAATAGGCTGAACCTAGAATTCTTCAAAATTAATTCTTAGTGTTAATGTTAGTTCTTATTTAATTTAATTTTATTGTAGTTTATTTCATATGTTTGGCGGTGCCGATTTGACGATTGGTGCTCTTCTTTTCTTGATAACTTGTCGTGTATACGATCTCTTGTTGTATTACTGTATATCTCGCCGTAAAACATTTAATTAGCTTAATGTCTCTTATTTTAGTATACTTATTGCATTCATCTAAAGCTGTTGGTTTTCCATGTGATAGATAAATAAATAAATTTTATCGAAATAGAAACAGCGCTTTTTGAAAAATTCACCAAAAACATAAAAAAATATGTACAAGTTAGACACAGAGATGTTTTGGTTTCCTCCAATTATGTTGAAATTCCATGTTATTGGGGTTGTCAATTCGGGCATAACTTTAATATTTGGTGTTAGTGGGGGGTACAACAACAAGTCAAATAACGGTGTTTGTTATTTTGTAATAATTTATAGTGTATTTTCTTTTTTGGAAGTCGGTTGTATTTTGTGTAAAAAAAAATTTTTAGACCTGAACAAGGCAACTGCTTGCTTACACGTTTAACTTCCTCCAGAAAGAAATACCATAAAAATTTATTAGTAGCCATCAAAGTTAGCAACACCTAAGAATCATTAAAAAACTCTAACAACACTACGTGTGGCCCAAACTTTGCGCAGGGGTAACCATGGCAACACTTTGTGTGGCTCTGTGGCCCCAACTTTGAGCAGGGGTAGTGAAACGGACTCGTATTTATACGTCAGTGATTGGAGACGAATACGTCAGTTAAAACTGTGTGAGGTGTGTGAGCCACTTTGACGAAACTGACGCCAGTGGCCGCCGCTTCGAACGTGTTCTTATTTATGTTTTTGTTTACTGTGGAACCCGCTAGTTGAATGAAACAATTGAACGAAACCATTTTGTTCTGTTGATTGAATGTAGCTATTGAACGGTATCGTTTGGTGGATTTGTTGCCTTTATTTCTTTTGAATAAAAAAATAGGTACCTAACGAAAGAGCTCTATTTTTTTTTCCGTTTGCTAGGCATGCGTTTGACCACTATCTCACCTGATGGTAAGCGATGATGTGGTCGAAGATGGAGCAAGATCGCCCATATACAGGGTGTAACGGAAAGGTGTGGTCATATTTTAAGAATCAGTTCTGCTCATGGTAATGAACAACTTTCTCTAAGAATAAATAAATAAATCCCAAAAACTAAAATTGGACTTCCCATACAAAGTTATCATCAGCTGATCAATATTTGTATGGGACATAAAAATAAATGAGAATTTCCTCAGGATTTCTTAAAGAGAGATGTTCATATAGATGGGCAGATGCAGTTCTTAAAATATGACCACACCTTTCCGTTACATCCTGTATACCTAAGGTTTGCATATTTATAGTTTTAACCTGATAGGTTCAACGAAATAAAATTCGTGCAAAAAAAAAGCAATGTTCCGCACAACGACGCCAGTATTCGATACAAATGCTACTGCGAAACGTGCAACTAGCTACAAACGCGAAAACAATAATACAAAAATCATTTTGACCCATTCAGAAACAATTTCACACAGCGGATGCAGCCAAACGTTCGCCGCTAACGGCTAAGTACACATCTCGCGAATTTACTTCTGAAGTTCTAAACTTGCAACACTTAAAAACTACAGAAGTGCGCTAAGCGGTCGACTACGATTGTTGCAACTTCCAAGAGAAATAGCCAATTGACACGGTCGTCCTTTGTCTGCCAGAAAAAAGAGAAACAACTGAAAAAACGGATGAAAAATCAGATGGTGTATCGCAAGAGCCTGTTTCTCATTTCTCATTTTTTTCAACGCTTATTTTCCGCACAATGCGAACGAAATAAATCCAGCTGCGTTCATTTGTGAATGCAATCATGAGCACAACGTGGATCAGCTAAGCCTGATCATTATTAATGAGAGTTTTAATTGGTTCACTATGGAATGGCGTGTATGAATTTTAAATTATGGTCTCCAGGGTATGTCGGTTTAGAGGCCGGACGATGGTAATGCGCTGTGCATACATGGGAACACCTGTGCGATTTAGTTTGTTCTGCTTTGTTCGGGAAATGAAGTCTGAAATGGTTAGTATTCATAGGATTATTTGAACTGCCAATGAGGTGAATCATGTTGCAATAAATTGAATGTATTATGTTGTCTATTCATCTGTTGTTGAATGGATGCTCACTTTTAGAGATTGTTTTGATATCAGGTTTTTGCATGTGGGTGGGTACTTACGTACAATGTGCACTCTTTTATTTAAACTGGGGACTTATTGAATTTTCATTTTACATACAAAATTCGTCAAACTCCAATGGAATTTCTATCCTTTCCTACTTTTTTTTTTGGGGGGGTAGAAAATCATCCAATGACATCTTCCGCTCTGGGTGGAGCGGGAGGGCGTGTCAGACTCTTTCTGACTAAAACCCACCCCTGTTCCTTCCCTGCCCTGAGTGTCCAGGGGCGCGGTAACGCTGTTTCGAATTTATCCACAACCCCTGGGCAGGCATCGGCCATGACGAGCCCCGTCATGATTTGCTGACAACTCGTCGAGGCACGCGTGGAACACTACGCGATGTCAACTCTCGGGCCTGGTGCTGCTCGGACGGCGAGCTACCCACTACTCGCCGTCCGCAGGTCCGGGTATCTTTTCCTACTTAATTTCACCAATTATTTATATATAATTTAGTTATAAAAAAAAAAAAAATGATGTTTGTTTATTATTTGTTTTAAAACGCAAAACGTGGTTAGTTTGTTAGTTAAACATTTTACAAAACTCACTAACACAAGCGACATCCCGTCAATCTGTCCATTCGTTGCCATCATTAATTTTAGTTTCAGCTGAAAATATTTTCATATTTCACATTTCATGGCAACATGTTTTTCCTGAATAAAATATAGTGAAATAAAGAAATGTGGCGGGCTGTGAGCGTGGGGGAATTATGGTTATTTCCTGGTGGCATAAGTGTCGGCGAGCATATTGTGTGCATGGGACTGGACCATTACCTGCCAGCTTGTGTGGACATTACTGAGTTGTATTGTATATGTGTACCGTCACTCATACACACACCATCAACCTTGAACATTTATTTTTTGTCTACATGTACCTGGTATACCTAAGTAAGTGTAACTTTATGTAGCAGCAAAGCAAAAGGAATAGTTAGGTATGGACCGTAGCAGGTGGCGGTCTGAATAAGAGACGCGAGTTTATGTATGTATGTACGATTAAGATTTTCATAATTACATAGGTTAGTTTTAGAGTTTATCCTTATGTAGATTTACAGCCTTATTAAAAAAAACTCGCTAGCCATATGCTTGAGAACTAAGGTGCTATTAATTGCCAACGACCTTGAGTGGTTAGCTTGCGTGTTCTGTGCTGAGCTCTCGTAACGCGTCGTAAGTCCACCCAGTAATAGGACTCACCCATCAAAGAGCGCTGTCTGAAATTAGATGATTATTAATTTATTATAAGTACATATAAATATACACATAAAACACGTATACTAAAATATAAATAATTAAATGACCTTTAGAATAGTGAAGGCTTCATAAAAATACGCTTTAAAGCTTTTGCGTGTATCTCAATTTTTATTCGCGTTAGACATAACTTTACAAATTAATTACACTATGTTATAAAAATATTATTTCAAATATTCACATATCAAATTAAAAATTGCCTAAAATAAAATATTTTTTTTTCAAAGAAATAAGACTGGTCATTTACACGTGATGTTCAATTAAAAATCATTAGAAGTCGTATAACTGCGCCTTAAGAACCTCGTAATCAGTGTTAGTGTAAAGTAATCACAAGGTTATTTTTTATAATTAATGCCAATTTATATCTTATTTAAACAGTGAAATACGAGTTCTATACAAATCTAAATATAAAAAAATTCTAAGAAAGCATTATAATAATACGGGTCGTAAAGCGGAAAAATAATGTCACAAAAATCAGAAACCTATTATTTATTAATAAAACCTTGATGGTTTTACGAATCCTGTTTAAAGATTTCTTTTACCGACTTCGAATAATTACAAGAAAGTATTTTATCGAGTTATTAAACCGCCCACGCTCTTCGAGAAAATAAAGTTGACAGAATTCATTTACATTTCCCACACAAAATAATACCAAGCTTTGCTTATACATCAGTTTGGTGTTACAATATTTTATATCTTAGCGTACAAAATATTGTGGGTATTGTTCACACCATTTGGATAGTTATGTCAAAGAATAAAATGGATAGGTTTGTAAAAAAAAAGTTAGTAAAAACCCGACTGTAAAAAACAACGAAAAAGTTCCAAACAAGTCAAGCAGTCTTATTCAGTGGTATTTGTTTTAGATAAATCACAGATTTAATTAATGCTCCCAACTGCATTTTTATTTCCTACATTTTAGTGAGTTAATTTTTTAAAACACCTCCTCAAACCCTTTGATGATCCACACGACCATGTAACAAAAAAAGACCATACTTATTTAATGGCAGCCGACATTTTGTTTTTTTTTTTCAAAATATTGATGTGGCTCACTTCGGCTGTCAAGACCAATCGCAGGTACTGATCAATCACAATGTTTGAAATCCTCATCGCATCACTTGTCTCGTCTGTGATTGGATGATTTTTGCACATCTCCGCTCCGCTCCGCTTCAGTGGAAACGCACCCTAAGGCTACAGGACGTACCAAAGAAGTAGACGAACAAACATGTACATGTTTGTTCGTCTACTTCTTTGGTACGTCTTATTCTTAAAATTACATACCTACGCATACTCTATAAAACATTAGGACCCTTCTTCCAATAGAAACAGATTGGCGCAGCGGTGTGATAGCTTGCTTCGTGAGTAATAGGTTTTTGGTTCGATCCTTACTTCGGCCGAAAGATTTTCAGCCCAAAGGGAAACCAAAAAATTCGAAACAGAGAAATCGCGCCCTTGGGCACTCAGGCAACTAAAAGAACAGGGGTGGGTTTTAGTCAGTAAAAGTCTGACATCCCGCTTCACCCAGAGCGGGAGAAGTCATTGGATGATTTCCTACCCCCACAAAAAAAAAAAGAAAAGGGACTCTGCTTTTGGGCCAGTCGGGTAATTAGCTTATAAATGCGCAATGCCGCGGGTTCCGTGACGTATACCACAGGTACCTTTCATTTCTTCGGGATAAAAGTAGACTGTGACATACAGCGATAGTATCAATGAAATAATGTTTCGTAATCATATCAGGACTTCCAAAAAATATTTCCTACAAACAACAAACATACAATAAATTGGGTTGATGACTAAAAAAATCGAATTAGTCTGTCAATTAGATTACCAAAAAATCATCATCTGCCCGCGCCTTTTCCCAACTATCTTGGGGTCGGCTTCCAGTCTAACCGGATGCAGCTGAATACCAGTATTTTACATGGAGCGACTGCCTATCTGACCTTCACAACCCAGTTACTGGGTAATACGATACCCCTTCGTAAGACTGGATGTCAGACTTTCGGGCTTCTGTGAACTATAACGACTGTCAAAGATCCACCAGTGACAGCCGGGACCAACGGCTTAACGTGCTTTCCGAGGCACGGAGGAGTCTCGGTATCGGACCAGCTGAACTGCACCCTAAAACAAATGTCTTGCCTACACCTTCTAAATTCAAACGGCTCTCCAATAAAGGATGATTCACGTTACACCGTGTCGCCACCGGGCCGTGCCCCGGCCGGGGCCAAAGATTGTTGCATACATTTTGTATGAAGTGATTCATGTTAGACCGGGCCCCGGCCGTGCCCCGGCCGAGGCACGGCCGAGGCACGGACGGGGCACGGCCAGGGCTCGGCCCGGTGGCGACACGGTGTAACATGAACGCGTGCACCGGGTTCGGACGTGCCCCGGCCGGGAAACAATTACCGGTCAAACAGCGACACGGTGTAACGTGAATCATCCTTAACTCTCGAACATTCACACCAGCCAGTTGAAGGCCGGTACAGACCCGCTAATATTAGGCTGTGACTACAATCGTCACAGTACCTCTTTATAACGTTTGTTTAGATTACATAGAAACAAAACTTTTTGTTCATAGGGCAGTTGTTAACCCCATATATATAACCTATACAGATCGAATCGTATGTATACATTATATTATAGGCTATTGTGTCTCCCCCAATAAAAAACTTGTTAGCTGAAATAAAAAGGCTAAAAAGTTTTAACGAGTTTCGGCAAGTTATAAATAAAGTCCAACGTTAGGGAGTTCTATGTTAAAACATAACCGTTGTATTCGAATGTTTCCCATTTTTGCCTTGTGATAATAATGATTTTCATTCATTTATAGCGCATTGAACGAAACCTATAAAGTTATAACTAATTTTAACTGTTTTCATCATGATGCTGACCTGTCCCTTGTTTTTTTTTATTACGAGACGATCGGGAATAGTGTGGCGGACTTGTCCCGTGTGTGTTGTTTTTTTTGGCCACTTTAGATTCTGACTTTCAGGAGTAACAGTGGTTACTGTAACTCCTGAAAGCCAGAATCTAAAGTGGCCAAAAAAAAACGGCACCGCAATGAAGCTCGACGAGTCCTGGAGAAACGACTAAACTGTCTTGGGTCCCGCAAAAATAAAAACATATTTTCAACTATCCTCCTTACCAATCAGGAAACAGAAAAAAGCTAGGCAAAGGGACATTTACAACTGGGGTTGCCAAGCACCACGCATTAAAATACTAATTAATGAGTCCTAAATTTTGACTGATTTGGTTCCAACAATAAGTATGGCAAAAAGGCTTAAACTCACGGGAATATTGTTCTAGTTCCTACAAGGTCCGAGTAGAAGACAATTCCAGACGTAACCTGAACACTATCTATGAATAACTATATGGAAATACACTCGATATGTAAATTATTCGTTTTCATTATCAGGTGTGGAACGTTGACAGAAAGGCAGTTCAGTTTGCCCTTGTTGCTTTTCTTCTTCCATTCTCTCCTATCAATCGTCACGCTATTATCATCATAATCATTTACGCCGAACAACGTCCATTGCTGGGCATGGTCCTCCCTTAAACATCGCCACATCGACTGACCCTGTATGTTTTTCCTCCAGCGGATTCACGTGGCCTTCATCAGGCCATCGGCAGACCTTGTGAGAGGCCTTCTCCGAGGATTCTTCACGTTATTATAATATTACATAACTGTTATGTGACTGTAACTCAAAACAACAATAACCATTCAACAGTTCTGAAAAGAACTTTCTTTTATTTATATAAACCATTTCAGTTAATAAAATAAAAGTGCCACAGTTAAAACTGTAAAGCCGACAAAAGGAAATAACGGTCAACAAGAAGCGTGACGCTTGTCCGGCCACATTACGACACTCGTCCTACTTAGTGTCCAAATATAGACCTCTGACTCGACCTTAAGACACTCCTTCTTCTTATTATATAATAATACCGTCTGTGTTTTGTGATGGTTCATACTCCCGGACAGGATACTGGTATGTAAAGCTGGGTACGCACTTACGCGCAACGAAGGACGAGCGTTAATCAGCAAATGCTCGATGTTCGGTGGCGTAACTACAACGCTGTGGTTGTGGCTTTAAGCAAAAGTTTGTTAGGAATTTCATGTTATGGTATGGCTTCTATTGTGTGAGGTTTCTTTTCTTATTAGTTCCTGAGTTTATGAGTATAGGTACCTATGATAAAAATATTTATACGGCCGAGTCGATATTGGAAGATTTTTACCACAAGCCAAAGACATGAAAAAAATAACAATTACTATGCAAGTACAACTAACAAAATTAAAAACTTTTTAACAAAAATAGAACCGACTTCCAAAAAAAAAACAAGAAAAAGTGCAAAATAACTTTAATTTCGAAAGTCGGTGTTTCTGGTTATGTTTCTTCGTTTTATGACACGTTATTTTTCATTTTTATTTTTGGATATCGGTTCTATTTTTTGTAAAAACGTTTTCATTTTTCACTTTTTAGTTATGATTCACCATTAAATTGTGTTACAATGCATATTTATGCGGTAGCAGCAATTGCGGTTGATTTGCTGTAATTTTTTTAAGAGTTTCGTTGTCTCTCTCGGCAACTCATTATCAGATCTTTATGAAATTTGAATGGGACCATTTCGGAATAAACCCCTTGCGAACAAAAAAAGATTTTTGCAAATCCGTCTATATATGACGAAGTTATGCCCGAACATAAATTAAAAAACTTTTTTACAAAAAAATAGAACCGACTTCCAAAAAACTGCAAAAAATAACTTTAATTTCGGAAGTCGGTGTTCCTGTTTCGTGTCTTCATTTTTGACACCGACTTCCGAAATTAAAGTTATTTTTTGCAGTTTTTTGGAAGTCGGTTCTATTTTTTTGTAAAAAAGTTTTTTATTTTTCTCTTTTTAGTTGTGGTTCCCCATTAAACTGTGTTAACAATTCATAGACATACGATAGCAGGAATCGCGGTTGATTTGCTGTCAATTTTTGAAGAGTTCCGTTTTCTGTCTCCGTAACCCATCATCAGATCTTTTTGAAATTTAAATGGGACCATTTCGGAATAAACCCCTTTCGAACAAAAAAAGAATTTTGCAAATCTGTCAATAAATGACGGAGTTATGCCCGAACATACATAAAAATAAAAAAATACAAACATCCGAATTGATAACCTCCTCCTTTTTCGAAGTCGGTTAAAAATCTAAACATCCGATTTGGTAACCGCCTCCTTTCTGAAGTCGGTTATTATATAGAAATCACGTTCCTAAACCTGAAACGTACTAGAGAACCTACCTATAAATTTTGCGGTACTTAGGTATAAGACGGTGCATGGTCCTCGTGGATCCATGGGGTACTTAAAATGTAGTTATGCTGGTCTATTTACCTCCTGGAAGACCGAGCAGCTAACAACTTACAACCTCTTACAACCCAGTATTGTGCGATAATACCCAACAACCAGGCTCGCAGTACGCCGAAGAGTAACAACAGATTGGTTTAAAGATTGCAAATCTGAATTCGTAATGACAGTTTGCGAGCTCGACTACGAGCTCTTGTCTTCGAATAAATATTTATTGCACTACAAATACTGGAGTAGGTACCTACGAGAACTAGGTAATACTTAACACCTACGCCTAGAGCAAACGAGGTTAAGGGTAATTTCCAACGGAGATGTGCGGGGTAACTAGGCGATGCGCGAGGAAGAAATCTACTAAAGGGATCCTAAGGGTCCTAGTGAGACTTGTGTACGAGGATGCAAGTGAGGAAAGTGTGCAAAGGATTTGTACGAAGGATGCGAGCGAGGAATGTGTGAGCGCACAGCTAAAAAGAGTCTGCTACTCATCCTCGCACAACTCAGCTACACACAGTTTCACTTCTACGCTAAGCATCTTCGCAACACGCAAGCTCCTGGCACAGCGTTGGTAGAAAAGATCACATGTTTTCATAGCACCCGCACACGCTATCTCGGACATCTGTGGTAGAAAAGCCCCCTAAAACTCTTTTTATGTAGGTACCAACTGCATCACTGCCGCATCGCGTTTTCGGCTTTGTCATTTTTCGGCGATCGTCCGCGTTTCGCGTCGTAGTATCAAATGGCTTTGTCGAGGTCTCCAAACTGCATAACTTTTTTACAAATAAAAAACTTTTTTACAAAAAAATAGAACCGACTTCCAAAAAAAGTGCAAAATAACTTTAATTTCGGAAGTCGGTGTTCCTGTTTTGTGTCTTTGTTTTTTGACACCGACTTCCGAAATTAAAGTTATTTTGCACTTTTTTTGGAAGTCGGTTCTATTTTTTTGTAAAAAAGTTTTTTATTTTTCACTTTTTAGTTGTGGTTCCCCATTAAACTGTGTTAACAATTCATAGACATACGACAGCAGCAATCGCGGTTGATTTGCTGTCAATTTTTGAAGAGTTCCGTTGTCTGTCTCCGAAACCCATCATCAGATCTTTTTGAAATTTAAATGGGACCATTTCGGAATAAACCCCTTTCGAACAAAAAAAGAATTTTGTAAATCCGTCAATATATGACGGAGTTATGCCCGAACATACATAAAAAAAAAAAAAAAAAAAAAAAAAAAAAAAAAAAAAAAAAAAATACAAACATCCGAATTGATAACCTCCTCCTTTTTCGAAGTCGGTTAAAAATAGAACCGACTTCCAAAAAAAAAACAAGAAAAAGTGCAAATGAACTTCAATTTCTTTTGCACTTTCTGTTTTTCATATAAAAAAAAAAACTGCATTGGCTGTTGATATTTTTTTCATAGCTAGGATACGCGTCGGTGCACTTTGACTGCACGACTGTTCTGTCGCAACTATTGCTCCTAAAAGGGCCGAAAGTAATAATGTTACCCAAATGGCATATTTTGCGTTTTATTTCGTACCCGAGCGCCTGTAAAACATTGTTAAATAAAAATGCAAAGGTACTTGTGCCAGGCATCAGTTGAGTGCACTCTGCACACAGCATATTAATTTTTATCACACGTTTCAACATTCAGCCGACGGCATTTTCATTAAAATCTGTTCAAATAGTATCTATTAAATGTCGAGCATTTTTACAATCAAATCTGTTTTATAATTTATCGAATATCCAACGTGACATGCCAACAGCCTTATTTTTAGACAAATTATTTAACGATGGTGGAATAAAAAACTGGGAATTGATTACGATACCCAATCATTTTGCTGTAAGCTTATTTTGTTAAAATCTTTTTCGACGAACCTTTTTATGAGTAATCTGTAATTTTGTGTCCATAAATAAAGTGGCATAATGTTGAGTACATTTTGAGGGTCGTATAGAGATTATCCCTGTCGATATTGTGATCCGCTTATGTAGTCTATATTCGTATTAAGTAAAAAACAATGGCTTCCTAGTTTCACCTTCATACGTGAACATAAAGGCGGGTAGGTACATACGTTGGCGAGCAGCGCGCTCTCGAGGGAACCATTGTTGTCGAACTACGGACGACGCCGACGTGATTTCTATTACCGTTTCCGAGTTTTCTTTGTATGAATTATATTGTTTGAAGTGTTTCACTTTCTTCACAATACGCGTGATCTGGTTGAATAACTTTGTAGGCACTTCGTGTTATTTTAGGATATACTTTGGGTAAACAACACGATATTTGATACTGTGACCTAAAAAGAGGATAAAAGCTTTGTTTTTTTAGATCCTACCTTCGTTAAAAGTTCTTCGTTACATTATTGATCAAAAGCCTATTGCTAGGTGTGGAATAAGAGGGCTTATGGTGACTGACCTACTTAGTTACTGAACCTAAGTTTTGGGTAAGTCTTCGTTCCATTTAACAATTTAGATCGTGACAACAGAGTACGGAGTTATCGCGCCGAATCCGACAGCAATTAGACTCAAGACACCATAATCTACAATTTTATTAATGTTGGTGTCCGCGTAATGTGCGCTAAGCGCGTCTCAGCTGCCATAGCCATAGTCAGAGTTGTCACAGGCCGTCAATTTCTATGAATAAATGGTGACACTAATTGGCACACTTCAAGCACCATAATGATACTGATGTGAGATAGAGATGGGGGCTACACAGGACGAATAACAGTACCCCTTTGTAACGATGGAATCATGATGGAATTGACATTACGTAGTCCGGCCCTGATACTCTGTACCTAATCGTAACACTACCGAAGTCAATCAAAAAGCCGAATTCCAAACAGCTCCATTCATACCCGATTTTTAAGACGTTCTCGAGAAACCGTTACCTTCTTACTTCCTTAAAGGCTCAATTACACCTTCCGATTTCAAGGGACCGAATTTAGGAAACAGGAAGGTGTAATAGCAGTTAGAGCAGTTAGTGTTCGATTTATTAAGATTGAAAGGTCCCGATTTGACTTCCTGAATTGTGTACGATTTAGGATAGTGTAATCGCATCACCACGATTTAGAGCTAAGTGTTGCCAATTTAGCGACTTTGTCGCTATAAATGGGCTAATAGTATTTTTGTGTGTTTAAATTATTATTTAATTTCCCAAGGTCTCTTTCCCAGAAAACATAAATCTGAGTCCGCTCTTTTTTTTTTTGATCCGCTCCTGGTAGAATTAGTTTTAACAGACTTTATAGCGACTTTTGATATTCTGTCTAGGGAGTCGAATTTGTAAGAGTTGGCAACACTGCCGACTTAGGAGCCCGATTTAGGAGTCCAATTTAGGATAGTGTAACCGCTCGCTTCCTACTTCCTAGTTAGTTCGTTCCTAAATTGGGTCCCTTGAAATCGGAAGGTGTAATTGAGCCATAAGCGCTACAACCTTTTGTGGGTTCTTGGCCTCCTCAACGATATTCTTCCCTTTCACTCTGTCTCCGGCCTCCCTTTGCCAAGATGTTTTCCTGCCTATTTTCCTCAAATTTTCCTCGACACAAACCTTCCAACGTTCCCTCAATCTTCATCTGGGTCTTTTTTGTTACGTAGTCCACTCGCATATGTTTTTAATCGCCCTGGTATCACTCATTCTTGCCAGGCAATAGGTTACTCTATGCAAAACATTACGAGAACTTGGTGCTTGAAGTGTTGCAAGGCACAAATAACCCCAAGCACAGATAATATAATATTAGGTCTCCACCTATGAAATCAGCGTTTTGTATGGAGAATTTTAAAGAAGTGTTTTCCATACTAACATTTTCTTAATTTATTTAACAACTATGAACACTAATGTTTTAAAACTTTTATGCAATAATGTTTAAAAACTAAGATAACTTAAGCAACAAAAATAAGTTTTGACTAAGTTAAAACAAATATTGGTTTCATTTCTGCTAGCAAAAAGAGGAGTCATTTTTAAGGTTTTTTTTTTTGTATAAAACTATAAATAATAAAGTTTTTTTTTACTATTGGCAGTTGTCTATGAAGGTCATTATTCGATAGAATACCAAGCAATTGATGAATATTTTAATTCATAGAAGTGACGAGGTTCTCTGTTTGTGAGAAAAAAACGCCAATTTCATAGATGTGAACCTAATACTAGCGTCCCGAAGCTAGTTATTGTTTGCCATTATGCGAAGGAGTCTGCATATTGTGACCTCGTTATGCCAATATTCTACAGTTTTCTATATTTTAAACCAAATCGCTGAAGGTTATAAACGCATTTCTAGTTAGACGGTATTTTCTTGTCCAAGAGAGAAAATATCTTAGTAACGTCGGTATTTGCTGCACAAATTAAAAAGGGAAAAGTAGCAACAATTTATTTTATAATGAATACTGAGTAGAAAAAGGTGCCTAAGGGAGTCTGTTTTCGAAAATTGATGATACAACTGTACACGAATAAACAATGCAATTTATTTTTAAGAAATCTAAGTGGGTACAGTAAAGTTGTTTTATCTCATGAACATATAGATCGGGATGAGATTGGATGTGTATGTAGGTTCATGTTTAACTTTTTTCGAGCGCTTTCCTGTGCCTACACACACAGAAAAGCACTCAGTGTCATCACAGAATAACTAATCAGTAGCACACAGAAACAAGGTGCACGTAGTCTACATTTAAATCCACGATTTCTTATACTATCTTTAAAGTACCTTCTTTTTTGCAAAATTGGCTTTTAAACTTAGTTAAGAAGCGTGATTATTTCTTGCCAATACATAATTATACCTAACTACTATTTCTAAAACATTGATAGATACAATATACTTTATTGTACTCGTACACGAAATTAGTTACATAACTCTTTTACAAAAATCTTAATTCTATGGGTACGACATATCATAGAAGTTACTTTAACCTTAGTTATTGCTCTCATAATTGCCCGCCCAAGCAAAAAGGGTCCAGGGGGTCTACTTCGAAGTGTTTTTACGAAGTATCGGCCGAATGTTATAAGCCATACCTAGAATTGTAGCGAATTGTCATTACGTATCTTTTTGGTGGAACAAGCTCTCAGAGAAGAGCTACAATTTTAGGTATGGCACATTCACTTTAACACTTCACACAAATATGTCCGAACATTCGGGCGACACTTCGTAAAAAAATTTCGGAGTAGACCCCTTGTTCTCGGCATTTAGGTACTTTCCGCAGTTTGTAAAGTTGGGTGAAAAACTTGCGCAATTTTAATTAATTAATTGAAACTTTAATTGTAAGGAAATATTATTGCAAAATTTAAGTGTTTAATCAGTTGTAGTGAGAGTTCAATTTCTAATAATAATAATTGATTCAGAAAGCAGTACTTCTGGACACGGCTCGCATTGTCAGGCGGTTCCTCTCTCTGGAGCCCTGACCTGACCGGTAGCTTGGACCCTGTTCCCGATACCGGTGGGCTACTATTTTTTATATTTTTAAATGTTTTTTATATGTTAGAAAGATGAATAAACGAAATAATAATAAATAAAACACACATATAGATAGTAATTAATTGTATCATGTCTGCCTCTCAAAATGGATGTAGGAATGGGTCCCGTGGTACTAAGGAGCTGCTCCTCATCGATATGACCATTAGCCAGCAGGTTCGGCGTTCCCGAAAGGATCTGTCGACATGTTGGAAAGACTATAAGAAGGCCTATGACTCAGTTCCTCATACATGGCTCATGAGGGTGCTGCAATTGTATAAAGTAGATGCAACGCTACGCACCTTCTTGATATCGTGTATGGGGCAATGGAGGACGGTCAAAATATCCAGAGGAATAGCGAACCGGTGAGGATCGAGCGGGGTATATTCCAGGGTGACAGTTTGAGTCCGCTTTGGTTTTGCCTAGCTTTGAATCCTCTAAGCATACTGCTGGAGAATTCAGGGCTAGGCTATCGGTTGAAGAGAGGTGGTCAGGTTATATCTCACCTCCTTTACATGGATGACTTGAAACTTTTTGCCCACAGCAATCTGCAACTGATGGAGCTACTTAAGGTAACTGAAACCTTCAGTAGTGCCATCATGATGGAGTTTGGTGTGAACAAATGTGCGGTCATGCATGTAAAGCGAGGGGAAATTGTGTAATCCGTGGGAACTCAACTCTCGAATTCCATAAACCTGAGATCCCTCTCGCCAACCGAAACCTATAAGTATTTGGGTATGTCGGAAGTGTTAGGTATCAATATTACTGACATGAAGCAATCGTTAAAGGAGCGCTTCTTTGGCCGCCTGAAGAAGGTATTTAATAGCCTTCTATCGGGTGGAAACAAGGTTTTAACGGCCTTCAACGGTTGGGTCATGTCGGTATTGATGTACTCTTTCGGCGTACTCAAATGGACTCAAACAGAACTTGACGCCCTGGATAGGCGTGTCCGTACACTGCTGACTGCATTTCGAATGCATCACCAACGTTCGTCGGTGATGAGACTGTATATCCCGCGGAAGTGTGGAGGCCGAGGTTTTTTAAATGCTAAGACCCTCCACAACCGCGAGGTATGCAGTCTAAGGGAATATTTCCTAGCTGCTGACGTGGGTATGCATCGAGATGTAGTGGCGGTGGACAAGGGCCTTACTCCACTCTCCTTGGCTAACGAAAACTGGTGCAAACCTCTAGTGCTTGACACTAACGATCGCAAAGAAGTATGGCAGAGTAAGGAACTTCACGGACGCTTTTTCCGGGCCCTACATGGGCCCGATGTAGACCAACTAGCGTCCGCAGCCTGGCTGCGTGTCGGTGACCTCTTTGGGGAAACCGAAGGTTTTGTCTGTGCAATTATGGACGAAGTTATCATGACGAAAAATTACCGGAGATTTATTGTGAAGGACGGCACCGTTGACATATGTCGGGCATGTCATCGTCCGGAAGAATCAATCCGCCACATAATCTCTGGTTGTTTTCGTCTGGCTAACGGTGAGTACTTGCATAGGCACAACCTTGTAGCCAGGATTATCCATCAGCAACTTGCTCTGAAATACTCTCTTGTGGAATCGGAAGTGCCGTACTACAGATATGCGACCGACCCAGTTCTCGATAATGGTCATATCTCATTGTACTGGCATCGGTCCATCATCACTGACAGGACTATTGTAGCCAATAAGCCAGATATAGTGGTGGTGGACCGAATCGAGAGGCGTGCAATGATTGTTGACATTACCGTCCCACATGACGAGAACCTCGTGAAAGCCGAGAAAGATAAACAAGTCAAGTATATTGACTTGGCTCGCGAGGTTGTCGACAAGTGGGATATGGACTCAGCGATCATTGTACCGATAGTCGTGTCAGCCAACGGCTTAATAACCACGAGCCTCGATCAACACCTCAGGAGGCTCTCGTTAGGCGGCTGGATCAAGGGCTTGATTCAGAAAGCAGTACTTCTGGACACGGCTCGCATTGTCAGGCGGTTCCTCTCTCTGGAGCCCTGACCGCCGGTAGCTTGTTCCCGATACCGGTGGGTTACTATTTTTTATATTTTTAAATGTTTTTTATATACCTTTTTTAAGAAATATTTAAAACTGTATTTAATATGTTAAAAAGATGAATAAACGAAAATAATAATAATAATAATCTTTATTTATAAAAAAGACAGATTATAATACATTTCACATTCATAATTTCCACAAAGTAGGTTTGTACTATTGTAATAACACCCCTTGGATATAGAAATAACACTCGGGTTTCACTTTTTAAATAATTCATTTATTGTTTACTTCAGTACATCACACTTAACATCAACTAATATCCTCTTAGGTAAATACAACCGTCGTATTCGGTCGCCACGATCAGACTGCCCCCCACTCACTCAACTGCCCAACCATCGAACTAACGAATGGAGGGGACTCCCTCCATTCGTCAACCGTTCCCGGATGTTACATCATGTGAGATTCCAATAAATTCTAAAACACTCAATTCACAACTTTAAAGTTGCAAAAATAAATAATTAAATTCATAAAGAAAATGCACAAGGCATTATTAAAAGAAAACCTAACACTCGACCATCCTGACAGCGTGTATGACCTCATACACGTATCAGGTGATAACCTAACACTCTGCCTGTTGAGTCAGATTTACAAACAAATGTGAATTTTAACAAACTTATATTGCCTTTTTATTGAATATATAAAAAAAAACATCAAGTATTTTAAGAAACAAGTCTTATCCATTTCTAATAATTAAGATTGTACATTTTACATTAATCATTTCATAAATATGAAAACTATCCCGTGTACAAAACAATATTTACGGGACGGAGCCCTGCAATTTATTTGCACATAGACTCTCGTTATTAATAAATTATAAGTCCTGCGATTTATTCGCACATGGACGAACTATTCAGCTATCTAGTGATGCAATCGATTGTCACAAAGCCAAGTCCTGCGATTTATTCGCACATAGACTCCCGCTATTAATAAATTATAAGTCCTGCGATTTATTCGCACATGGACTCACTATTCAGCTATCCTGTGATGCAATCGATTGTCACAAAGCCAAGTCCTGCGATTTATTCGCACATAGACTCACTATTCAGCTATCCAGTGAACAAATCGATTGTCAATAGGCTAAATCCTGCGATTTATTCGCCCATATACTCACTATTATCTATACCATAAACCAATCAGTGATCACCATCCTTTTTTTTTTGTGTGGGGTGGGAAATCATCGTATGACTTCTCCCGCTCTGGGTGGAGCGGTAGGGCGTGTCAGACTCTTACTGACTAAAACCCACCCCTGTTCCTTCCTGCCTTTGAGTGCCCAGGGGCGAGGTAACTCTGTTTCGAATTTATCCTCAACCCCCGGGCAGGCATCGGCCATGACGGGCCCCGTCTCTTGCTGACAACTCTTTGAGGCGCGCGTGGAACACTACGCGCCGTCGACTCATAGGCCTGTTGCTGATTGGACGGCGAGCTACCCATTACTCACCGTCCGCAGGCCCGGATCTATGGCGGCCGGAGATCGTCTCGCGGCGCCGGAAGTCCCTGGCGTCTTCTGAGGCGGCTGCTGGTGAGGGCGTGAGGGCGACTCCGTTGTTGATGCTCTCTCACGCGTCCCGCCTCCGCCTTCGCGAGCATTACTGCTTCGCAGAAGGAGGAGACGGCTTCCCATTCCCTCTCGCTCCGTACCATGGCCTGAACCAGGGCAGGGCGCGAGAGGTCGCTGCCGCCTATCGCATCCACGAGGTCACGGCGTGGCTCCGCCCAAGCGGGGCAGACCTCCACCGTATGCTCCACCGATGATCACCATGCTTAGTCCTACAATTGACTCGCACATAGACTTACGAGTATGTAATTAGAAAATCTGAAAATGATCACGATGCTAAGGTTTTGGCGATTTATTCGCACTTCGACTTTAGTCATCTCGATACTTATTTTTATGAATTCTATCATTAGTTTCTTCTATAATTATTGTTTGAATAAAATCAAAACTTGCAAATAAAATCAATCAACTGTTACAACAAAAATCACTGCAGTATAATTATTGAGGTGATCATGACATCCCATTATTAATTAGATTCTGAATCAACTTCGGAAGCCTGTTCCTCAGTTTCATTTACCTCGGGAGCCACAACATGAACATTGGGTAGCATTTTATCTGCTGCTACCGAATTTTTATGCTCATGTTTTCGGCTACTAAAACCTCGTACGGCTGTAACTCTGTAACGATCGTTACCTAAAACCTGTACTACTATTTAGTAAAATAAATGCAAATTTACCTAATCTGAAGTAATAATAATACCAATCCCAAAGTATAAAAAGTAACAAATTAAATCCAGAACACTCCCTAATATCTAAACCATTTCATGCATTATAAAATCATTATTATAAATTAAAAATCTACAAAATACCATAATTATTCCAATTTCATATTTAAATTATCAATTCAGTAATAGTAATATTGATTCAGTAATAACAAAAAATAATTAAATTGTTACAGTAATGATTCAAAAATAATTTGTTCAAAGATTAATAATTCATTCTAATTTGACACATTGTAGTTCAATTAGCGAAATAAAATTGACCTCCCATTTAAACTCGTAAGATAATATGATGAGTAATTACAGTAATAAAGATTGGATTATATATTACGTTATGTTATTATTATGATGTTAAAGTTATTATTATGTTCTCGTGCCCTAACCGGGTTTCATGTTAGAACTTACTTATACCTATATTGTAAAAACACATGAATGCAATAAAAATATTTGATTTGGTTTATATTGAAAACCATAGACTATTCCGCGAACAAACAATGTTCACGGGGCGGAGCCCTGCGATTTATTCGCACATAGTCTCCCTCTATTAATAAAATATAAGCCCTGCGATTTATTCGCAGATAGACTTATATTTACCCATCCCGTGAAACAAACCGATTGTCACAAAGCTAAGTACCGCGATTTATTCCTATAGAATTACTAATTATCTAGTCAGAAAATCTAGAAACGGTCACGATTGTATGGTCCTGCGATATATTCACACCTAGAATAGTCGTCGCGATAATTATTATTACTTCAAATTTCTTCTATATTGATTAATGTTATTTATTTTAATAAACAAAAATCAAACAACCATCAAACTTCTACAAAAAAAACCGCTCTCAGTATATTACCGAGATTTCATCATAGCATTATTATTAATCAGATTCTGAAACATTATCGGGTACCTAATTCTCTGTATCATTTGCCTCGTGAGCCGCAACATAGACCTCATGTCTTCGACTACAAAGACCTGGTATGGCCTCAACGTTTTGAATGCCTAGAGTAACTGTCACATTTCCGAATGAACCGACTACCTTCGGACCGAAAACTTTCATAGAAGACGTTAGCCCGCCATGTTTTAGTCATAATGTATAAGCAACATACTCTCCGATCATTGTAACTTCGCTTTCAACATCCACGTACGCAATCTACAGCCCGTTTGCCAGTTATATCCCATTGATTTAAAGCTAATTTTTCGTAATAGTAAACCGAAAATAAAAAATTCATTTATTGTTTACTTCAGTACATCACACTTAACACTATTACATCTTCAATCATGTGGGTGAAGTGCTGTTCTCCTAGCTAGGCTATAGAATATAGCCTGTATTAAGGAGTAACAGTCCCGAACTCCTCTAATAATATTGTTACAATTGCTTAGTACATTGTGAGTTATGAACAAGATTTCTAAAAATGAGTAAAACAATTTTACAAATTAATTGTTTTTTGGTTAAAGACATTAAGTGCGCGAGTGCTTTTGTGTGTGCGTGCGTATGTGTGTGTGCGTACTTGCGTGTGTATGAGTGTGTGTGTGTGTGCTTGTGTGTAAGTGCGTGAGCGAGCAGGCAGTGCACGCGTGTGTACATGCAAGTGGGATGAACTAGTATGCGGAAGTGTAAGTTGAGTGGATTAGTGTGGGATTATGTGTTGAGTGTGTGGTACAATATTAAAACTTGTCACACTTAAATTAAATATTCTTCTGTTTCGTGGTACGTTTTATTTTGAAGGAATGAGCGGACAGTCTTTTTGCAATTATGATGACTTAAATATCGGACATTTTTTGTTTATTTTATTGTTAAGAGACAGACCTAAATAATAGAAGAATCTTTTAGTAAACGAGAAGCGGGTTTGTGGAACAGAACATATGATATCTTTTCGACGTTTCTTAATGTCATAGTAGGGAGTTATGTGGTGTTGCACCAGAATTGTTTGTAGCATAAAATGTTGCCGTACGTTGAGGACGTTGCAGTCTTTATATGTATAACTGGTTAGTTGGGAAAATAATTGGACGGAAGGTAGCCACTTTCAGTACAGCTCGATGAGCAACTTCTAATGGTTTTAAAATGGTTTTTGCAGCACCACCCCAACAGGGAATACAATAGGTAATAAAAGATAGGCATAAGGCAAAATAAACATTACGTATAATAATAGGATTAGCAATACTTCTTAGGGTTTTAAATATATTAATTTGCGAACTCTTCCCGTAAGAGCATTAATATGAGATTTAAAATTAAGACTCTTATCTACGATAATACCTAGGTATTTGATATGATCAGTAGAGGATATGGGTGCACAGTGGCATGGAACCTGACTTTGTGATTTGCATGTGTGAGCTATAAGTGATATTGGCTGGTTTGGTTGGGTGGCACTACTGATGGAATAGGTAATGAACTTGGTTTTGGAGGTATTCAGAGTAAGCGTATGAGAATAAAGCCAGCTCAGTGCCACATTGAATCCGTACTGTGCTTTACGCTCAAGTTCAGACCATTTGTCGGCGACGAAAGTTATAGCAGTGTCATCCGCAAAGGATGTAATCTTAGCGTTTGGAATATTAATATTGCATAAGTCGTTTATAAAACCTAGAAATAATTTGGGACCCAATATGCTTCCTTGTGAATCGCCATAGTATATGGGAAGCTCATAGCTGCTGTAACGATCAATTTTGACTGTCTGGGAGCGATTTGTTAGGTAACTTTGAAAGAGATCAAGTTGCAACCCCCTGACACCCATCCCCTCAAGCTTGAGTAAGAGAGTACGAACGGGAACGGTGTCGAATGCCTTCGCAAGATCTAGAAATATTGTGAGGACCTTTTTGTTAGTGTTCAGGTTTTGTACGATAATAGTAGTTAACTCCTGAACTAATTGATTATTTATTAACTAATGCTCAATTATCCACAAGTTCAAATATAGGTAGTACAAGTTCAAATATAGGTTGTGAATGACTTTATATGATATTTGTAAGTACCTACCAGATTTTTTTTTGTGTTTTCTCTAATCTAGCTTTTTCAAATTTAGCTACCTTATTAAATCTCCCTAGTTATTGCTGTCATATGTGCCTGTCCAAGCAAAAAGGGTCCAGTTCTCGGTATTTAGTTTCCGAGATATACGCAGTCAGGTGGTTGTTGATGATATAAATAATGCTCTTTCAACTGTAGTTAACTGGTTCAACATCAATAATCTTCTCCTTAACGAGAAAAAAACAAAATGCATAAAGTTCACACTACCCAATGTAATACAAGTGAACACTAGTGTGTCAATAAAGGGTGAAGAGTTGAAACCCGAGGAATCCACTGTGTTCTTAGGTTTAACTTTAAATGCGCAGCTTCAGTGGAGCCCCTATATAGATAAACTGTCCAAAAAACTTAGCTCTGCAGCATACGCCGTAAGGAAAATTCGTGGTTTAACTGATTTAGAGACAGCTCGTTTAGTATACTTTAGTTATTTTCATAGTGTGATGTCGCACGTCATTCTGTTGTGGGGAAATGCCGCCGATATTCAAACAATTTTTGTTTTACAGAAAAGAGCTATTCGTGCAATTTATAAATTAAGTCCCAGACACTCCCTCAGAGACAAATTTAAAGAGATTAATATTATGACTGTTCCCTCTCAATATATTTATGAGAATCTCATGTATGCACATAAAAATATTAATCTGTTTAAAAGATACAGTAATATCCGTAGCATAAATACTAGGAACAAACACAAATTTATTGTACCTAAAACCAGGCTCAAGAAAAAAATAGGTGGTTCGTTTAGATGCCAATGTATACGTTTCTATAATAAACTTCCTAGCCAAATTCAAGAACTAAGCATAAATAAATTTAAATCATTTATTAAACGTAAGCTATGCCAGAAAGCTTTTTACACAATTAATGACTTTCTTGAGGACAAAAAGGCGTAGGATTGAGCTGCTTCAATTATATACATGAGCCATTGTTTTCATATGTAAGTACTACTTACTGATGAAATTTTTTTATATATTTTTTTTTAATATTCGTTTTTGACATGAATACTTGTATAGTATTATAATATATTTTTTTTTTTTTATTGACATTTTTTTTTTTTGACTTGAATACTTTGTTAAGTATTATATTTATTTTTATTTTTTGATTGACATATTATTATTACTTTTTTGTTTGACACGAATATTTACTTTGTAAAGTATTATATTTTTATCGTTTATTCATTTGTAAATACATATAAATTATATTTTTAAATATTTCAATGAAAAAAAAAAAAAAAAAAAAAAACATTTGAAAATATAAAAAATAGTATCCCACCGGTATCGGGAACAGGGTCCAAGCTACCGGCGGTCAGGGCTCCAGAGAGAGGAACCGCCTGACAATGCGAGCCGTGTCCAGAAGTACTGCTTTCTGAATCAAGCCCTTGATCATATTTTTATTATTATTATTAATTAATTATTGTAAATGTGAGGACTATGTGGTTTATTATTATTATTCCATTTATTTAATCTTATATACATACACTTTACATTTTCAAATATTTAGGTACTTACATATAAAAACATAAATAAATACAAAAACATTTAAAAATATAAAAAGTAGTAGCCCACCGGTATCGGGAATAGGGTCCAAGCTACCGGTGGTCAGGGCTCCTGAGAAAGGAATCTCCTAACAATACGAGCCGTGTCCAGGAGTACTGCTTTCTGGATCAAGCCCTTGATGCAACTGCCTAACGAGAGCCTCCTGAGATGTTGGTCGAGGCTCTTGGCAATTAAGCCATTGGCCGTCACGACTATCGGCACAATGACTGCTGTATCCACCTCCCACATGTCGACAACCTCGCGAGCCAGATCAAGATACTTTGTTTTTTTATCTCTCTCAGCCTTCACGAGGTTCTCGTCATGAGGGACAGCTATATCAACAATCATTGTGCGACGCTCTTGTCGATCTATCACCACTATGTCAGGCTTATTGGCAACAATAGTCCTGTCAGTGATGATAGATCGATCCCAATATAACGTGATATTGCCATTTTCGAGAACTGGGTCGGGCTCATACCTATAGTACGGTACTTCAGATTCCACAAGATTGTATTTAAGAGCAAGTTGCTGGTGGATAATCCTGGCTACAAGGTTGTGTCTATGCAAATAGTCTCCGTTAGCTAGACGAGAACAACCAGAAATAATATGTCGTATTGATTCTCCGGGCCGGTGGCATGCCCGACAGATGTCAACCGTACCGTCCTTCACAATATATTTCCGGTAGTTATTCGTCATAATAACTTCGTCCATAATCGCACAGACAAAACCTTCGGTTTCCCCGAAGAGGTCACCAAAGCGCAGCCAGGATACGGACGCTAAGAGATCTACATCGGGCCCATGTAGGACCCGGTAAAAGCGCCCGTGAAGCTCCTTGCTCTGCCATACTTCCCTGCGGTCATTAGTATCCAGTACTGTAGGTTTGCGCCAGTTCTCTTTTGCCAAGGAGAGCGGGGTGAGGCCCTTGTCCACAGCGACCACATCTCGATGCATACCCACGTCAGCTTTGAGGAAGTACTCCCTAAGGCTGCATACCTCGCGGTTGTGTAGGGTCTTAGCATTTAAGAACCCACGACCCCCACACTTCCGCGGGATATACAGCCTCATCACCGATGATCGTGGGTGATGCATCCGATTTGCGGTCAGCAGTGTGCGGACCCTCCTATCCAGGGCGCCAAGTTCCGTCTGAGTCCATTTGAGTATGCCGAAAGAGTACATCAATACCGGCATGACCCAACCGTTGAAGGCGCGCACCTTGTTCCCACCTGATAAAAGACTATTCAGTACTTTATTCAGGTGGCCAAAGAAGCGCTCCCTCAACGACTGTTTCACTTCGGCAGCACTGATGCCTAACGCTTCCGACATACCCAAATACTTGTAGGTTTCGGTTGAGCAGAGGGATCTAAGGTGTACGGAATCCGAGAGTTGAGTTCCCACGGATTCCATAATCTCCCCTCGCTTTACATGCATGACTGCACATTTGTCCACACCAAATTCCATCCTGATGGCGCTACTGAAGGTTTCTGTTACCTTCAGTAGCTTCATCAGTTGCAAGTTGTTGGGGGCAAAGAGTTTCAGATCATCCATGTAAAGGAGGTGTGATATGACCTGACCACCTCTTCTCAACCGGTAGCCTTGGCCCGAACCCTCCAGTAGAGTACTGAGAGGGTTTAGGGCCAGACAAAACCACAGTGGACTCAGACTGTCGCCCTGAAATATGCCACGCTCGATCCTTATCGGTTCGCTGTTCTCTCGGATTTGTCGACATCCTGGATAGTGAAGAACCGTCCTCCACTGCCCCATACACGACATCAGGAAGGTGCGCAAAGTTGCATCCACTTTATACAGCTCCAGCACCCTCATGAGCCATGTATGTGGCACCGAGTCATAGGCCTTCTTATAATCTATCCAACATGTCGACAGATCTTTTCGAGAACGACGAACCTGTTGGCTAATGGCAACATCAATGAGGAGCAGCTCCTTAGTACCACGGGACCCGTTCCTACATCCATTCTGAGAGGCAGACATGATAAAATTTATGTCAATATGATTGTTAATTTTGGCTCTCAGGATGGATGTAAAAACTTTATAGACCGTCGGTAAACACGTGATCGGCCTATAATTTTTGGGTTCCGCAGTACTACCTGATTTATGGAGCAGGTGGGTTACTCCTGTCGTAAGGAACTGTGGCAGCGACCCTGACTCTAGGGCAGACTGGAACTGAGCTGCCAAGCGAGCGTGCGATCTTTGAAACCATTTTATCCAAAAATTGTGCAGACCGTCCGGCCCTGGAGATTTCCAGTTAGGCAACGGACGGACTGCACGAGCTACATCTTGGGGGCTGATGGTAATAGCCCCCATTTCTGGAATAAGATCGCACGCGCGCTTGACCTCTCGAGTCCAATCACCCTCGGTGTGCCTGACCGGCACCGACCAGATGCCGCGCCAGAATGAGCTCATGGCGTCGTCATCAGGTAGGTGCGTATCGGACACACCTTGGTCCGATCGCTCCCAAGCCCTATAAACCCACCTTTCGTTGCTTTCGAATGTGCGATTCTGAGTGTACCGCTCCACTCGCCGCTTGTACCGACGAATACGGTTTGCCCATGCATAGATCTTCTGCTTCAGTAAGTCGACACGCTCTGTGACGCGGGTCAGATAATCTCGGGAACTTATATCAGTCCCCGAGAATGCCCGCCTCACAAAGCGCATCACCCTAGGGCGAGTGTTGCCCTCCCTGAAGCAGATAAGCTTGCCAATGAGTGCTCTAGCCTCACCGATACGACGCTCGATCCTGCACTGCCAAGCTGGTACAGCTGGTCGTGCAGCTCTGTCACTGTTGGGGAACTTGACGTGAGCTACACGACATGCCGCTGCAGCCGCGCAGTATAAGATTGAGTGGGTATCAGCAAGGTCTTTGCTGCTATCAAAAAAATTTGATAGCTGCGAATCTAGAGCACACACCAGCGCCTTATTTTTCTTATGCATGGGCAAACGAGGTAGACGAGGTCTAAGCCCAGGCGGTGTGGAGCGGTGCTCTCGGAATGCATCCTCCAAAGCGCTCCTCAATCGTTCGTTACACTGGGTACTCACGGATATAGCCACGTCATCATCATCTTCACCAACGTGGTCAGGTCGCGGTGGTGCATTAGGTTGCAGTTGTACCGCGGCCGGTGGCGAAGCAGGTGAGACACGGCTACTCCGTGATTCGAGGCGTAGTCTATCAAGTGTGGTATCATCCAGCATACGGTTACGCTGGATGACCCGCACCTGATCCGACAGTCGTTGGGCCGATACGTTGACAGCTGGCTCAAGCACCTGAAACAGAGAGAGCATCCGACCACGGTACGCAGTCAGGTTAATTCCCCCCTCTGTAGCCCCATAGTATGAGCGCATGACGTTTTCGTTAATGGATTGTGTCCATCGCATGCGCTGCACACTTCCACCGGCAGCGGGAACCCTATCAGAGGCCGGTGGGCCTCGAGGTTCCAAACTGGCTGGTGGTCGGCCTCTTCCCCGTCGACACGCAGGTGGTGGTGTCGTCGGCGGAGTGGTGTATTCGTCGCTCGAGCTCGACGCAACTGCAGCGGCCGGAATCACTCGACTCACGGCTGGTGCAGGTCCCGGCGGCTGCGAGGCGGAGCTGAGCGACGAACCCGAAGATGTTGGGTGTGTGGTCAGCAATTTGGCCCGGTTCCTAGTTAGCATTTTCACGTTGTCATAAGTTCCGTTTTATTTTTGTAGTTCTCATCTCACTGTTGTTCACTATGATTTGCACTTGGTAATATTTTTTTTTCTGTCGTTTTCGGTCTTATTTTCACTATTGTAAACATGATAATAAATATAAATAGTTTAGGAAAAATATATGGAAAAAATTATGACAGTCGGCTTGACAGGCGGGCCACAGATTATTATTATTATTATTTCGTTTATTCATTTGTAAATACATATAAATTATATTTTTTAATATTTCAATGAAAAAATAAAAAAAAACATTTAAAAATATAAAAAATAGTATCCCACCGGTATTGGGAACAGGGTCCAAGCTACCGGCGGTCAGGGCTCCAGAGAGAGGAACCGCCTGACAATGCGAGCCGTGTCCAGAAGTACTGCTTTCTGAATCAAGCCCTTGATCCAGCCGCCTAACGAGAGCCTCCTGAGGTGTTGGTCGAGGCTCGTGGCTATTAAGCCATTGGCTGACACGACTATCGGTACAATGATCGCTGAGTCCACATCCCACATGTCGACAACCTCGCGAGCCAAGTCAATATACTTGATTTGTTTATCTTTCTCGGCTTTCACGAGGTTCTCGTCATGTGGGACGGTAATGTCAACAATCATTGCACGCCTCTCGATTCGGTCCATCACCACTATATCAGGCTTATTGGCTATAATAGTCCTGTCAGTGATGATGGACCGATCCCAGTACAATGAGATATGACCATTATCGAGAACTGGGTCGGGCGCATATCTGTAGTACGGCACTTCCGATTCCACAAGAGAGTATTTCAGAGCAAGTTGCTGATGGATAATCCTGGCTACGAGGTTGTGCCTATGCAAGTACTCACCGTTAGCTAGACGAGAACAACCAGAGATTATGTGGCGGATTGTTTCTCCCGGACGATGACATGCCCGACATATGTCAACCGTGCCGTCCTTCACAATAAATCTCCGGTAATTTTATTATTATTATTATTATTATTTTCTCCTCCTTTTTACAGTAATTTTTAACGTTGTCTGACAGTTTGAGTACTTTTGCGGCCTACCCAAATGTCTTTTCTTTGGTATTGTTCGTCAAGTCATTGAGCTCCTTAGTGGTTTTTAAGTTGAGCTATTCGACTATTGACAAATGCTTGCACTGACTGGACAGGTCCACTCAAATATGTTTGGTTCTTTCGTCAAAAGACCACTACAGACACTAAGCTGCATGGTCCTCATATAGAATAATGTGAATGCGAGAACTATGTATGTCGTTATATTCATGTAGATTTTATGATTGTCTGGCAGTTTGAGTATTTTTGCGGCCTACTCAAATGTCCTTACTTTGGTATTTTTCGTCGGTTCGTTGAGCTCCTCAAAGTTCTGAGTTGAGCTTCGCGATGACTGACAAATGCTTGCACTGTCTGGACAGGTCCACTCGAATTTGTGTGTTGCTTTCTTCAAAAAGCTCATCCCAGACATAAACGTACAGACTGTTGTCAACATTACCTGACCCACCCTAAAATCAAACGACTTTGGACCCTCTGCATGTAACATTAAGGTTTATTTAATTTATATGAGCTTATCAGACAACTGCTCGAAGATTTGATGAACAAATACAATAATAATATAGACACGCAAATTTGGTCTTTAAAACGTTAGCATTAGGTTATATTTTATAACTATTTGCTATAATATGATAAGTGTAATAGCTTATTTTAATGATTGGGTTCAAGTAATTCTGGTCTCGTGGTCTGTGTGTAAGACTGAGAAAAACAACGTTCGAGATCAAATCCTGCGACAAAGATATTGTTTTGCTTTCAATATAGAATTTATATTCCAAAACTATTTCTTGTATTATTGTAAAGAACTACAGACTATACATAAAATCAATTAAAATAACATAATTCGATTTTCACCCAACTTTACATAACGATAAATGATAAATGATGTTTATTCAGTAAATAGGTTACAAGGAACACTTTTACACGTCAATGATTTTTGTCAGTTTAAGCTAGATGAGGCCGGTGTTTCCTAGCTGACTACCCTGAGAAGAAACACCGAAACAAACTCAGAGGTCAAAGTCTCTTTTAAAGTGTTCAAATTCATACAATGTGTACTGGTTAAATCATATGAGAACCATGTACAGACTGTTGTCAACATTACCTGACCCACCCTAAAATCAAACGACTTTGGACCCTCTGCCTGTAACATTAAGGTTTATTTAATTTATATGAGCTTATCACACAAGTGCACGAGGACTCGATGAACAAAAATACAATAATAACACAGACACTCAAATTTGATCTTTAACACGTAACGTTAAGGTAAACCCACCAAACATAGTCGGAGCCACCGGCATTATATATGTTTTTGTTAAGCTATTTTAATCATTATCTCATTAACATTAAAGTTGAAAAGCTTGAAATTTCACACTACATAATTACAACCCAATCTTTAATTTCGCGTATTCCCAACAAGTTCTTGTGGCTTAGCGGTTTGATGCTGGATTGACGACGAACAGCATGTGGGTTCGAAAACACAGTTCACCTATACATCAGTTTCTTTTTTAATTTGTTTTCATTTGTACAATATTGCTTGCAATATTAAAGAACGACCAATATGAATTTCACCTAATAACTTATCTTGTAAACGGGTGGGTAATTTAAAAAACTTTAAGTTCACAGTTCTTTATAATGAATACGAATATTTATTTTTCAACTACCCACTTATTACAAGTTATGTGAAAATATTACCATTTTAAAAAGTTTATCCACTCGCCCGTCTAGAACCAGAATCTCAGCATTTTTAAAATAGCTCAGAACCGTTGCTACCGCAATTATGGCAACCGCGGTGTGTTCCCATTAAAATCAATTAATGTTCAATTATCTACAAGTTCAAATATAGGTAGTAAATGACTTTATACGACGTTTTTATGTACCAGAAATTTATTTATTGCTTATTTTTTTATTTTTTTTGCTTTTTCTCTGATCTAGCTTTTTCAGAGTTTCAAGTTCAAATGTCTCATAAAAAAGGGCCAGTTTTTGAATATTATTTAATCCTTATTATCAATTGACTATTCTAGATACCGAATCTCGTCTTAACTCAATATCCCACTAGTGGACCATTTTGCTGGGACGTTGTTATTTTAACGGCTTCGTTGGTGTCGTGCTCGCAAGCGAGACTGCTGAGCGTGTGGTCCTGCGTCCAAGTCCCGGGTCGGGTAAAAAAGCTATTGGGTTTTTCAATTAGGAATTACTCTGTAGCAGCCTGGAACTTGCAAGTTGGTGATGTGACACCCCCGTGCCTCGGAAAGCACGCAAACCATTGATCCCGCGCCTGATCTCTCCCCGGTCGTGTCGGATTCCCGTCCCGGACTATGAGAGTAAGGAATAGAGAGTACACTTGGGTTTGTGCACACACTGGTGCACTATAATGTCTCCTGCGATGCTTTTTATTTTTATTGTTGATAGGCACGCGTTTGACCACTATCTCACCTGATGATAAGAAGACGAAGCACGCTTGCCTAGAAGTAACCTATTCACTCTTGACTTAAGGCGTATATATCCGCCAAATGGCGCCCTCATTGAATAAGAAATCGTAGCAAAGTGTAAAAAATAAAGATTAAAGAATCCTAAGCGTGTCAGTTTACATGTTTGTGAACGCACCCACGATACAGGAGCCTGCGGACGGCGAGTAATGGTTAGCTCGCTGTCCGATCAGCACCAGGCCCGAGAGTCGACGGCGCGTAGTGTTCCATGCGCGCCTCAAGGAGTTGCCAGCATACATGACGGGGCCCGTCATGGCCGATGCCTGCCTAGGGCTTGAGGATAAATTCGAAAGAGTTAGCTCGCCCCTGGGCATTAAGGGCAGGGAGGAACAGGGGTGGGTTTTAGTCAGTAAGAGTCTGACACGCCCTCCCGCTCCACCCAGAGCGGGTTAAGTCATTGGATGATATCACAACACAAAAAAAAAGGAGTAATTCCTAGTGTGGGGCAAGGTTTTCTTAAATAAATAAAAAATGTGTGACGGGTTATTCCACAAGAGTAGGACGTATATCAGGACAGAAGCTAGATTAATTTTATCTGCGATATTAGTATATCCGGACAGACGCTAGATTTATTTTAAAATAAAAAATTGTATGCCCTACAGATAGTTGTTCCGGGTCTGGGTGTCTTGTGCATGTGAGTTTATATGTTTGTGAACGCATCCACGATACCCCCTAGTGTGAGGCAACGTTCTCTTAAAAAAAAAAATGTTGACGTATATCAGGACAAACGCTACATTTATTTTATCTGCGATATTTTAATCAGTGACGCACAGATACACAGCCATCTCTTTTAATTCCCAGGCAAATTCAATGTTGTTGATTCTGTTATCTGAGGGGTAACTCCCCTATAGACAGCTCGTTATCTGCAAGCAGGGATGGGTTGTACTCATTAGTCAAAACAAATCATTACTTGTATTCCTTAGGGCATAAAAAAAAATAATTTTAATACAGGATGGCCGGAACAGGGAGGTTGCTTAGGAAAGATAAATAATAAAATATTTCCCTCTTTTTCTTTTAGGCTTGTGGGGAAAATCTAGAAGGGTTAATGTTAATTAATACTTTATTTACCTTTTTGCATGGCTCTTTTTAAGCCGTACCGTTCGTGTTAACATATTATACTTTTCTTTTTGATGTACTTTTAATGTCATTATCCAGGCTTCCAAGTTTCTACGTTGTTTCCATAAAGTGGTTACGTTAGGCCCTAAATAAAAAAAACAAAAAAAACTGATTACGTCACATATTTTCTAAGTTAACTTAATATTCAAGTGGATGACAACGTTTCTCAAAAGCAGGTAACCCCACTGCTAGGAAAAGGCCTCTTCTTTATTCTTCCATACCTTTGGACAAGTTTGACCCGCATACGTGTTAAAATCTTCACACCATCTTCATCGCGGTAGACCTCGATGGTCGACTAACGTTCTGTATGCACTAAAACATTTTTTTTTTAATAAAACCCGACACCCGACAGTCTGATGCAAACAACCAACCAACTCCATCAACCAACCCAACCAACCAACCAACTGCATCAGACTGCTTGAAAAATTTCCACCAAATTATTCAATACATTCTTCTATTATGGTTTTTTCTCAAGTGGCATACCTATCTCAAAGTTTTTTATTTCAGCCATTTTTCCATGCGTTGGAAGCTCAAAAAAGTATTGCAACCAATCAGGTTGTCCGAAAAGGCGAGATCAAATGAGGCTTTTGTAGCGTCACGCTGCAATACATACATACATAGGCTGATAAAAGCATTACCAGGCTGATAAAAGCATTACCCTCCCTTGCGTCGCGCAGTCGGGTAAAATGCTAATAGGTACCAAAAAAATACACTACTTATTAATATTTATCTGTTATATTAACACAGATCAAAACCACACAAACGCGCCGACGACGCGCATTTGCGCGATACGCGCGTAGTCAGACGCAGCTTGTAAACCTTTTGCACACTGCTATACAGCATGTAACAACAACCCTGTCCGATCCTGAAGGGTATTATTTGGTATCGTACTGCGTACAGATATACGTAATCATTTAATGGATACAAGATTATTAATTTCCCCAATGAAAATAATTAATTTAAAAAAAAAGAAAAACTTATCAGAGGCAACACTGAGCGCTCGACAAAGCTCACCTACAGTTTTATGTCTAAGTGCCTACAGCGCGGCTAGTGCATTTGAAATAAAAATAGGTAAAAATGAAAAGATTTCGCCGGCCGGTGGAGTGTTGTCAACTTATGAAAATTTGCCATATTTAGTGTTAAATTTCGCATATTTTATTTATTTATTAAACTTAATGCACAAGTAAGAATTACTGTACAATGGCGGACTTAATGCCTTAGTCATTTTCTACCAGTCGACCTTAGGGTGGTGCAGAGACGGAACGTGGCAGGTGCAACTTAGGAGAAAGAATAAACGAGAAAAAAATAAAAATAAATACATACTTAAATACATACATACAACAAAATTAAAAATGTAATTGAAAAAAACGAATACAACGAATCAGCGTTGTGACGATTTTTCCAACTCCTTGCGAATGTGTTCATGCCTTCAACTTAAAAGAGAACCGACTGGTTGCCGTCCTGATGTTCGGAGGGAGCGCATTCCATAGGGAGACCGCCTGGACATGGAAGGAAGAATGGACAAACCCAAAGCGGTGAGATGGGACATCGCAGAAGACGATTATTGGTTGAACGAAGATTTTTAGCGTGAGTCGAGCACAGAAACTGAAAATGCGAAGTCAGATAAGAAGGAGAAGTGGGTTTATCGAGTAGAGAAAACAAACTAGTCAAGGCCATTAGCGCTCTACGCTGGCGAAAAAAAAAAATGAATAAAAAAAAATCTATAACTTTTGGGTTTTAGGAGTACTTTACATTTTTTTTTACTATTTTTTCTACTACGTATGTTAAACCAGGAATACGCCTTTATTAGATCGGACAGGGTTTTTGTTACATGCTACACCGTGTTTTTCATTCTATACATAAGAATGAAAAACACGGTGTGGGCTCTTACAGACAACCTTTGGATGGTCTGCCTGTATCAAACCATGTTTGTTTGAAGGAGGAGGTTATCTCTAAAAGTAAAGATTCATTTACGAAACCTATTTCACTGATAGAAACCGCACTACAGAATGTCATAGGTTATAAATTTTCATCCCAAAAAATTAACGGTTCCTGTGTGCTACGCCACCGCCAAGCTGTGAGAAAAATACATAACTTTTCAAGGCACAGCCGCTAAGGACGGACAAAACCTCGAACAACTGATGGTTACTGACAAAGTCGATAGCAAACGTCCGAGCGGTCGCGTAGTCCAATCAGATGGGTGGACCAAATCCGCTTTAGGTACGCTGATCACCAAGCTTCTTGATGCGCTCCACGATGCCAAATATAAGAATTACAAAATTAATGAATTAGAAAGATTACTTCCACGTTCAGGGGATCGCGACCCTCAGCAAAGAGGAACACGATGCGGGGAGGGAGTTTTCAAGGCACGACAGAAAAAAACGGATACAAAGAAAATATACAACCTCATAAAAAAACTGCAAATTTTCTATTCAACTGAACTTGAACCCAATAAATATGAGCAAGAATAGAAACGATGAAGCAAAAAAAAAAAAACGAGCGAGCCTTCCAAGTAGTCGAATATAATTATTATTATGATGTGTAACATTTGACATCTCACCTTGGTAATTATAAAATGAAAACGTTTAGTTCCGATTTCGACCG
This sequence comes from Polia nebulosa, assembly GCA_951329385.1. NCBI lineage: Eukaryota > Metazoa > Arthropoda > Insecta > Lepidoptera > Noctuidae > Polia > Polia nebulosa. Next base: position 23,219,615 of record OX589596.1, on the reverse strand, counting down.
CGCGCAGACTTATCGTACGCGCGCTCTACCATCTGACGGCCAACTCTACCACCGCTCGCGCTCATTGATTAAATCAAATAGTGCACGCTTCCCCGGCTTCCTGTTACACACTTCCATCCCATTTCACGAAACCACTCCCACAAACTACAGGAAAGCGAGAGGAATGATGTTACACATCGAATATAGAACCACTGACATGAGCTGTTTCCATACAGCGGGTAGGTACGAGTAGGTACTTGTAGACAAGCAATAGTCAAGTGAAAGGAACTATTTATTGTTAGCTCGCAGACAATAGCTGCCTGTACATAGATTACCCACCGGTAATCTATGTACTACTTCGATTTTATACAGCTTACTTGTACAATTGAAAGTTTACCCGAATCAGCTGATCCGAATACAGAGAAAATAGAATCCTAATAAACCAACTTCCTACTAATATTATAAATGGGAAAGTTTGTATGGATGTGTCACTATGTGTGTTACTCAATCAGGCCAGAGCCTTTAGACAAAATACTTTTCTGTTAACGCTAACGCTTCGTGCAAAATGTATGGCAACGACATTACTGGGCGTCAGTTACGTGACAGTTCTCTCCGCAGGTAATGTCCTTGCCATACATTTTGCACGAAGCGTTAGAGTTAGAACTATTATAAAAGTTATTTGGCTTAGGGGGCAGAGCAGTTAAACGGATCTGGGGTATGAAACAAATTACTTTTCTGTTAGCGTCCACGCTGACGCTTAGTACAAAATATATGGCAATGACATTACTGGACGTGAGTCACGTGACAGTTCTCTCCGCAGGTAATGTCAACGCCATACATTTTTTACTAAGCGTTAGCGTGAACGCTAACAGAAAAGTTATTTGTCTCGAGCAACTGGATGAAATTAGCACAGAGATATAAATTATAGTCTGGAATAACACATAGGCTATATTTATAATGGAGAAAATACTAATTCCACGAGGGCGAAGCCGCTAACAGAGGCTAGTATTATAAATTCCAAAGTCTGTATGTTTGTTTATCAATCACGTGTCAACGTTTGGATGAGCTTGGACGAAACTTGGCGCACAGGTAGAACATTACCTGGATTAGGATATAGGAAAGATGCTTTTTAATCCAGGTAGTACCTACACTGCCTTAGTTTTATCATCAACATCAGCCTTTTAATGTCCCCACTTCTGGGGCACAGGCCTCCTCTCTATGAGAGGGTGTGGGCGGTAATCCACCACGCGGGCCCAATGCGGATTGGTGGATGTCACATGTCTTCGAATTTTTGGTTCTAGGACATGCCGTTTTCTCACGATATTTTCCTTCACCGTTTAGAGAGCAGTGGTGATGAAATAATTTACACAAAGTAAAGCGCCTGCCTGGGTTTGAACTCACGACCTACAATTGGTAAGTCGCGGCCAATACCACTGGGCTACCACTGCTCAGGCGCGGCCAATACCATTGGGCTACCCTTGCTTTCACTTGTTTGTTATGCCTATTTAGTTATAGTCTGTCACTGTGTACACACACAGTAAAAATAGGTTTGTCACCTTAATGTCTATTTGTGTTCTCTTTTTTCACTCAGTATTGTCATAATGTTAGAGTTACAGAATGACACTGGTCGGTGATTAAAAATGAGACAGTAAAGATCAAAAACAATAGATTGTTTTATATTTCATAAAATTACCACTTCTATAAGGTACTTGTTTGATGTCGACTAGATATTGGCAAAAGTTTTGAGCTATTCTTTTGGCCTTTGTTCTCTAATATTATGATAAAAAAATAAATGTGGTTTTCTTTGCAATGGTATCCTCAGCGCCGTAGCTTCAAAAAATAGTGCCTATGTGTCCTAACCTGATAAAGGAAAGAATTTTAACTAACGAATGTATAAACGAATAGATTGTAGGTACATTGTGGAATAATTAAATAAATAATTTATGAACACTTAAAAGGAAAAGATCTAATACAGATAGAAGGGCACAAAGGTGCTGCTTATTTCAACAGAAATTTCTTCCAGCAGACCTGTGACAGGATAGCTAAATGAGAAATGTAGACACAGTGTGTATAAATCAATAAGGAAACTTCAACTAGGCTACGAGTATAATACCCATAACACCTAACTAATTCATACATATTAGAAACAAATTTACTATATTTTTTTTACACAATAATATATAAAATACATAAGTCAATAAAGGCGCTGGCCCAAGCTAATACTTACATATGTGATATTCGGTAAATTTTTCTCACAAACATTTGTTATTACGAATTTCTTTCATAATTTCGGCTTGGGTAAATTATAAGCGCAAAATCAAAACTGTAATATCTAATAGGTAAACCAATGCAGCCAATAAACAGAAACAAGTTATTGTAAGAATTGCAAACATTATAATCTATACATTACCCCTATTTTTTTTTCTTTAATTTCATGTTTTTTGGGGTATTGAATACAAATAAAATTGTTTACATAATTGACTGACTCAATTTCTCAATTTGACGTTCTTTTAACAGATTAAATATGTTTCTCAGATAAAAAAGGAAATCGTTAGACCACGTTCACACCGTATGCATAGCAAACTGCCAATTGGAACCAGGCTTTTTAAAAGCTAAATATCTGTATCTATGCGTGTCTGGTTTCCTGAAACCGACCCAGCTAAAAATGCTGTTTCCACTAGCAGGAATATTGCCATTAGATGTTAGCACGACGGTGAGTTAGATCTAGCAAAAGCCAAGCTAGATTCTCAAGGTCTCGGGACTGTCTGAAAGAGTTACCGCGGCTCTGAAACGCTCAGGCTAAATGAAGGAACAAGGGTGGGTTTTAGTAAGAAGCTGACAGTCCCTCCCGCTTCACCCAGAGCGGGAGAAGTCATCTGATGATTTCCAACCCTAAAAAAAAAACAAGGTAGAGATTCGTAGATGAATCTACCTTGTACCTGAGCACTATTTGTTTTTTAATGTATCATGTCCTAAATATAATTAGGGAGTTACCAAAAGTCAAAACGTGATTGTTTTCGGGATAATAAAAACATCAAGTTTATAATTATAAGTACCTATGTAGCAGTAGCCATAATAAGAAACGAGTCAAAATGCTCATCGGCAATGATGCACTGGTCGACAGGTCGAGTCATAGTATCATAGCCTTGAACACCGACGGCGAGGTGCGAGCCTGTCGATTTTCTATCGGTTACAATTCGGGGAGCATGCGGCGGAATTAAAGCGGAATTAACGTTTTATCATCGGACCACTAGACGTACAACGATGCGTCACCGGTACATGGTGGACATCCCAACAACACCCACGACACATTTTGGGATATCTTTCATTGTGCATACAACTAAGGAGTGGAATACCCTGCCGAAGTCTGTTTCCTTATAGCTATAACCTGAGGATGATTCAGTCAAGAGTACTTCTAGGTAAGCGTGCTCCACCGTTGACCACATCATCGCTTTCAATTTAAAAAAAAAAACCAGCCAAGTGCGGGTCGGGCCACGCGCAAGGTAGGGTTCCGTAGACCGTACTTCACCTAATGAATGTAAATGTAGTGTTGTTCCACAAGTGATGTTCAGATGCCAGCTCGATTCAAGAGGTGATGAGAATATACTGCATGAAAGCACCAAACTCGTTGCCAAGTTCTAGGTTGAAAAAGTTTAGTTTGCCATGGATCTGTTAAGAAGAGAGTTTGTATCTAGTCGATAGAGTGTGAATTCAGAAAAGCAGTCAAATATATCACGCTCGCTCACCGTCGGAAGCTGACAACACGTTTGGTGTGAATGTGGCCTTATAAAATAAAGACATCATCTACAGACCGCCCCATATGTCAAATCGTCAAAACTTTCTCGCGCATTTTTTAATTATTGTTACATTAGGTATTCCGAAACGAGCATCATCAAGGATTCCTCTCAGGCGGCCAATACCTTAATATTGCAAAATATTTTTCATGTGCGATAATATTGAATAATAATTGCTTGATACAACACAGGGTAGTATTGAAAAATTTTAATCGTTGTGTTAATATTATTGTAAGTGTATAGGCAACTTCAAATTCAAATCAAATACGTATAACATTAATTTAACTGAAATTCTCTTTTGTCCCCAGTTTCTATCGCTCCTGGAACACAATGTGGTGGCAAACACAACCCTGCACTACCGACAGATGACTCTGTTTGCGCCAACCAACGAGGCATTCCAGAGGTTCAACGGAGAATTGGACGATTCACTCGTACTCTATCATATAGGTATGCGAGCTATTTGTCCCGTAAATGTTGTTGTGGGCTTGTGGGTGTGTGTGTGTGAGGCCTCTCTATAATAGAAGTCGTGTGGTCCGCAGATAGCACATTTATCTTTTGTATTTCTAGGGGAGTTGTCGGTAAATGGTTGGATGAAAGATAAGTGAACAGCAATTTAAGTGATAGATAACAGTTGAATATAATAAATATTTCATAGTACTTCTGTCAAAGTACTTGCTTAGAAAATGTAGAAAGTGACTTGCCTAATCTGCTTCGTCAGACCTAGGCGACAGAAGATGAATTATAATGCCAACCTCAATTTGTGCCTTTGAGAATTACTAAGCCCAATTTTTTAACTATTTACTTCAATCAAAACCATATTACCTATTTATATATAATATATAAGTAAATTAAAAATTAATGCTTATAGCGCAAAAATCGAGGACGCCTGGATCAATTTGGATGAACTTTTTTAAAACTATTTGTTGAAGTTTCAGGAAGGTTCAGAAGAGAAAATTTTTCAAAATTGCACGCAGGACCTGTTAAAACCAATTTTTTCTTTACTGCATTCAAACTTATCTTAAGCTGTCTATTTAGGGTTAGCTATCAATCTTAGGCATAGTCTAAAATAGAGCTAGAGCGAAGCTGCGGTCATAAAATATAGTTTTTATTAAACTTTTAAAACTTAATTGCTCCGCTAGTTAGTGAAAACGTGTTTCTCCTTAGACTTGAAACCATGCTTAACGATACCTGCATACATATATGTTTGTACAACAGACAACCTTTACCCAACCGTCCAAGAAACAGTGGCTCGACAGTTATTTTCGGTAATAATGCATCTGCATAAAACATTCTCTGAGGTATTTCGGTACATACATCAAAGTCGCGTGTTGTTTTACCCAAGCTCAAAGACTAAACTTGTGGAACTTATCCTATTAGTCAACCCTACTAGTAGTTTAGTCTAAACTAAGCTAGTTCAGGTACAGTAACTCCTAAATTAAAGCGATTCTGCTAGATTTTCACCTTGTCTACGTGGCACAGGCATTCATTAATTTTAACTCCACGTGTCTGAGTCACCCAACTGCTTATTGTTTGGAATATTAACTTTGAACTACCTACGAGTTAGGTTAGCCGAGATGGAAATTGAACTTAGAATTAAACGAAGTTATCACTCAGATTATTCGATTCAAGGGAGCAGCGGTGGCGTGCGAGTCGGACTTGCACGCAAAGGGTTCCGTACCATAAACCGAAAAAATCACGTTTCTTGTATGGAGACCCCTTCTTTGTTGTTAAAGCGGCAATAGAATACACACACTCTGAAAATTTCGTTTTTCTACCTGTTAATGTTCATGAGATACAGCCCGCTGACAGAAAGACGTACTGACGGATGGACGAACTGATGAGGCTTAGTAAGTGTTCCGTTAGTTACCCTTCGGGTACGAAACCCTTGGAAAGTTAGTAGTTAGACACGTACCTCCCAGCAAAGGCAAGGCTAGAATTAGATTTAGTCCACAACTTCTTAAAATTCAAAGCCTATCGTCGGTAGATTGATAAAGGAACCGCTCTAATTGAATATTGGCTGACATAATCCGATTATAATAGTCATGGAACGAGGTAACTGTCCAACGTGGTTTCGCCCGCGCATTATTTGAATAAAATATTAATAATGGCGTCGCTATGTCATTTATCAGGAAGATAAATAGATTTTGTGACCTGAGAAACGGCACAATATCCTGGAGCGAAGTTTTGTTGCAAAGAATGGTTGTGATCGTGACATATTTTTTTTATTTTGCTCGACGATTATGACCTTAATAGTGTTGTGTTATGTAGCATTATTATTCATAATCCATCGAATATGTTACAGTCCATTAATTAATTAATCGACAAATGTTGCCTGTTAAATATTGGCTACTTATACAGGGTGTGACGGAAATACGTGGTCATATTAATTTAAATATTGCTTTTGCCCATGGAAATGACCAACTTTCTTCAGGAAGGAAACTCAATTTTCAACTCAACTTTCTTCAAGAAAACTAGTTTTAGCCAGCGTCTTTGCCCGCGTGGTATTAGTACTATACAAATAAAATAGCTTATGTGTTATTCTGATGCGCAAGCACTATTACTGTAAAGTTTCATCAAAATACGTTCAGTAGTTTTTGCGTGAAAGAGTAACAAACACATCCTCACAAACATATAAAATTAGTAGGATTCCCAAAAAAATATGGACTTTTCGTACAAAATGATCATCGGCTGATCAAAATTAGCTTGGCAGGTTCAATTTTTGAAGTGATAACTTCTATAGGTGCGTGAAGCAGTTTTGAGATGGGAAAAATATAATTGAACTCGCGCGCCACCGACACCACTACGCGATTTGCTTCGAGAGTGCTATGACGCGTAGATAATTTACACAAAGTTAAGCGCCTGCGTTTGAACTCACGACCTACAACTTGCAAATCGCGGCCGTTACCACTGGGCCACAACTGCTCTCAGACACGGTTTAGGTAAATACAATTACCAGCAGGCTCAGCAGGCTCAGATAGTGATCGGTTTGATCGTAATTATTATATAAAGCTCCTCCCATTGTTATTAAATACAATAAGGGACTTTCAGTAGGTATTTGCTGAAGCATTCTAACAAAATGTATGGGAAAATACCTAGAATATTCAACTGTAAAAGAACACTCAAAACCAAATTATCTGTTAAAGAGGCTTATGAGATGTTTCTTAGTCATACAAAAGAGAAATGAATTCGTAGTTTTCTTTTTTGCTAGAGGAGCTCGTGGCTAAAGTAATAACAGCCGCACGGGTCGATCTATCAGGTTTAGCTACGCTTGCCGGGGTTGGTCCATGGATGGGTGACCATTTTTACATACCGAGACTCCTCCGTGCCTCGGAAAGCACGTTAAGCCGTTGGTCCCGGCTGTCAATCGTGGATCTTTGACAGTCGCTACGGGTCGTCAGAAGCCCGAAAGTCAAGGGGTATCGTATTACCCAGTAACTGGGTTGTGGAGGTCAAATAGGCAGTCGCTCCATGTAAAATACTGGTATTCAACTGCATCCGGTTAGACTGGAAGCCGACCCCAAGATAGTTGGGAAAAGGCTAGGCAGATTTGATAGTTCTCTTTTTTGCTTGGACGAGAACCATGAAACATACATTGCCAAACCTAGTAAGCGCTTGCAAGGAAATAAACTTACATTGCATTAAAAGTTACCTAAATTATCTACTACCTCAATAATGATGATCTTCTTCCCGACCAATCCTATGACAACATCCATATAGGCATTCGTGGGCGACTAAAAAAAATTAACAAAAAAAAAACTTTTTTATGTAACCCTAGTTATCTCCCACTTCTAGGCAAAAACCTTCCCTCATTTAAAGAGTTAGGCGCAGTTATAGGACTTCTAATGATGTTTAATTGAAAATCACTCCAAAAAGACTTGTCTTATTTCTTTGAAGAAAATAATTGTTACTCAAGACAATTTCCTTTGTAATTTGCTATGTATTTTTATAAAATATTGTAATTAATTTGTAAAGTTATGTCTAACGCGGATAAAAAATTGAGAATCACACAAAAACTACCTAGCATATTTTTATGAAACTTTCACAATTTTTAAGATCATTATTTATTTCTATTTTAGTATACGTGTCTTAGTATAATTACCTGTTGTTTTATGTATAATAAATTAATAATGCATCTAATTTCGGACAGCGCTCCTTGATGGGCGAGTCCTATTACTGGGTGAACGTACGACGCGTTACGTGAGCTTAGCACACAGAACACGCAAGCTAACCACTCAAGGCAACGACCTTGAGTGGTTAGCGTGCGTGGTGCAACGGGCATTTAATAGCGCCTTATAGAGTTAACCAAACCAATTTTTTCCAGCAAATCTGGCGACAACCCTCCCAAACATGGACTATGCGATATCGACGGATCTGGATGGCAACCCACCCCTGTGGGTGACGACGCGGCGCGGAGCTATGCACGACGACATATATGTCAACAATGCCAAGGTCTACGTCACCAGGTCTTACCAGGCCGTCAACAGGAATAATAAGTTACAAGTAAGATATTCTTTTATTTTTATTAATTAAGTACTATCTTCTGCCAGCGGCTTCGCCCGTGTGGAATTAGTACTTCCCCCATTATAAACTTTCAACCTCTTTTCACCTCCTTAAGGGTGGAATTTAGAAAAACCCTTTCTTAGTGGATACCTACTCTTCACAAAGAATACACCCTCCAAATTTCATGTCTCTAGGACCAGCGGTTTAGGCTGTGCGTTAAAATATCAGTCAGTCAGTCAGTCAGTCAGTCAGTCAGGACTTTGAATTTTATACAGGGTGTAACGGTAAGGTGTGGTCATATTTTAAGAACTGCATCTGCCCATCGATGTGACCAACTTTCTTCAAGAAAACCTGAGGAAATTCTAAAAAAAAAATTTATTCCTATACAAATATTGATCAGGTGATGATAACTCTGTATGGAAAGTCCAATACTTTTTTTGGGAATTTTCAATTTTTTCTTAGTTCTTTTCCATGGGCAGAACCGTTTTTTAAAATATGACCACACCTTTCCGTTATACCCTGTAAATTCAGATGGGCTTGCGTTTGATAACTATCTCAACGTGTTCGATAATGGAGTACGCTAACCTAGAAGTTACTTATTATCTTGACTTAAATATCCCTGGGTTATATATAGTATTCATCAGGCATTCTAAAAGGAGACTTGCTGGGCCAGTCCTACATAAATTATGATAAGGGAAGCGGAGTGTTGGTGAATGAAAATTTTATATTTGGGGGGCGGAGGGGGGGGGGGGGGGGTCAAACAATCGATTCAGTAAGTACAACCGCGACTACATATCGGAATTTGTAAACCCCATTTTCATTGAATTGTAACTTATTGCCCACTAAGATCTAACTGAACATTTGAAAACAAAGATGTCGATTGAAAATTAATTAAACATTCGGAAGCAAAATCCATTGCTTCAAGTATAATCCGTTGCTTCAAGTATAATCCGTTGCTTCAAGTTCGTCTTCTTTCGAATTGATGATTCCCTATCTTTCAAATTCTTTGAGCCCAGAAACTTGCCACATCAATTGCAGCGTCTATAGCATTCATCAGGTCAAGCACTATGGGCACTTGGGGCATTGCAGTATGTGAGTCATATTCTGGACCGCACCGCACTCACACTGGGTGTCAGACGAGTCTATAAAACCTCATTTTGCAAAGTTGTATTTGCAGCGGCCTACCTGAGTACGCAGCCGATTTAGTGCTTTCCATATAGGCCACTGAAGTTTCCGTCCGGGTGGCGGGTGTGCCTGGGGTTTCAAGAAGTCAGGCGGTGGATAGTGAAGTTCTCCCCAAAGTTTGGTTTTCATTGTAGGTGGCTGGTCTTGGATGGCATATCCCCTTCAAGTATAATCCGTTGCTTCAAGTATAATGATGAAACAATTTTCAATTTATCTACTGATGGTATAGAAAGGTTTAGTCAAACAGATTTAACACACAAATAACACTGATACCTATATTTTTAGTATGTGGCATGGAAAGGTTTAGAAAGAGAGCCATTTTAGCACAAATAACAATGATAGTTAGGTAGATATTTTTAGTAAATGACATGAAAAGGTTTAGTACGTGAGCTACTTTAACACAAAAATAACACTGATACATTTTTTGGTAACCAACATTTATTACCTTTCTGTTTCTCAATAAAATGGGCCACCAGGTACGCAAAAAGTAACATCCCAAGATAATAAGAATTTCAAGAGTTTTTTCACAAACTAAGCACGGATTTCCTTCACTGTATTACAGATGCCAATAACATTCTCTTGGGATCCATAGTTGTCGGCAGGTGTCTTCGGCAAAGACATAACACAATTATTATATACAGAAGATACTTCGATAACTCCTTAACTTAATTGAATAAAGAAGCTCAGTTCAATCTGGCCAGATTAGGGTTATGTCTGAAATAATCGAGTCAGAAATGAGTCAGATGGAGTTATAATTTAACCAAAGTAGAGGTTAGTTTAATGATGAAGTTCAAGGACCATCAGTTGGAGGCATACAATTAAAATTGATAGTCAAAAACCGGCCAAGTGCGTGTCACACTGCGCACATTTAGAGTTCCGTACCAAATGGAAAATTTAAAAAACAAATCTGATTTATTTCTATTGGTATTTGTTAGTAAATTATATTATATATATAATAAACATTATTACCAAATTTCAAGTTCATAGGTCAATGGGAAGTTAGTCAGGGCTAAGGCGAAGGAAAAGTTATATGATTTACTGGACAGCTCTAGAGGTCAGGAGGAGCTCTACCGGATTAAAAAAGTAAAAGAAAGGAGAACGAGGGATATAATCCATATAAAATGTATGAATGATGAAACCGGTAAAATCTTGTCGAAAGATGACTAAATAAAAGAGCGATGGAAGGTTTATTTTGAAAAGTTAATGAACGACGAGAATGAATGGAATGGTGTGCTCAAAGAGGTACAAGTAAATATGGGTTTGGTGAGAGAAATTAGCATGGATGAAGTGAGAAAGGCAGTTCAATGTATGAAAAATGGAAATGCCATGGGCCCTGATGACATACCAGTAGAAGTATGGAAGTATTTGAAAGAGGATGGATGTATATGGCTGACGTTATTCTTCAATAAGTTGTTGTATGAAAAAGTGATCCCACAAGAATGGTGCAATAGTTCGCTAGTGCCCATCTTCAAGAATAAAGGGGATGTACAGGACTGCAACAACTAACGACGGATACAGTGCATGTCACATAGTATGAAAGTATGGGAGAAAGTGATAGAGAAAAGATTGCGAGAGGAGAGTGAGATTACCCCGAACCAGTTTGAGTTTATGCCAGGTCGAGGGACAATGGACGCCACCTTTGCTCTCCGTCAATTGTGCGAGACGTACAGACGTGTGCACAAGAACTTGCACATGGTGTTCATTGATCTTGAGAAAGCGTATGATAGGGTACCTCGGGATATGTTGTGGTGGGCCTTGAAAGAGAAAGGTTTGTCTGGGAAATATGTAGAGTTGATTCGTGCTATGTACAGTAAATCTAGTACCTACGTCCGGCCGGCTACTGGCAACACCGACGAGTTCAGTATGGCTGTAGGCTTGCACTAAAGGTCGACTTTAAGTCCTTACCTCGTCGTGTTGATTATGGACGCTCTTACGTCGGAAATACAGGAGGAGGCACCCTGGTGCATGCTGTTTACCGACAACATTGTTCTAGTCGGTGAAGATGGACCCGAGATCCAGAGCAGATTGGAGAAATTGCAACAGCAGCTGGAGAAATTTGGCTAGAAAATCAGCAGAACCAAAACTATATACATGTTCTGCGATTTCGGCGGTCTCCAGTTCTGAAGTTATAGCTTCTCCCAGTATGCTCCGATTTTCGGTATCTCGGTTCACTCGTGCAAAGCGATGGCAAAATAGATCGGACTGTTAAGCACAAAATTAACACTGGATGGATTAAATGGCGGCAGGTCACCGGGACTATCTGCGACTAGATATATATTGACAAACCGACGCCACAGTAATTTAGTTTTCTATTTCATTACTCATAAATTCGCGCACCATTTTTAGTACGGAACACTAAAACTAAAAAAGAGTTGCTCCGTGTGGCGCGGAAATATCGATATTTATTACACCTCCCGAAATTATTATATTGCTGTTTGCCCAATTAATCACTGCTCCAATAAAATAGCCTTACCCAAATCAAGGAAACAAGGGGCTTATTCGGGTTATTCGGAAAAATCTAATCGGGTTATATTTTCTGTTCCCGTTACAAGTGTTGTGCTAAAATGTCCGCAACGATCAATATCGCCACAGAGTTTTGGCACGTTTCTTATACGAATAATGTACAGGGTACATTTGAACCCAGGCAAGCTTGAACGACGTGATTACTTGCCTGATTCAGGAAACCAAAACATTTGGCTGATTGCTGCTAAAAAAATATTTTTATTAGACCGTGCCATGCGAGAGAAATTCGCATAAAGAGACTTTTTATATAACCCGCCAGTTACGTAGGAACTTTTACGAGAACATGTTTTTCTTTGTCTGTATGGTTTCACACTTTGCGACCTTGTTGCATTTGCTTGCACAAAACACTCTACCTCGCATAACGGCTGTAAATTATTGAATGTATTACCTGTAGTGCCTGGATGACCGAGCTTTGCTCAGTTTTTTTTTTTTTGATAAATCGTGTTTTTTGGAAATGAAACCTAGCTAGATCGATTTACCGCTTAAACCCCCTACATACTAAATTTCATGAAAATCGTTGGAGCCATTTGCGAGATTCTGATTATAAATATACAGGGTGTAAAAAGATATCACAAACCCGTTAACTACGCATACTGTACGTATGACAAAGTAGCTTTGAGCAAAAACTATTGCTGGTTAACGACTTTTATGTTTAGGTATGAAAAAAAAACTATTTTTTATTACGCGCGTAAAGTAACGCGAACCTAGGCCAGTGGATTTAAGCCCCGCCCCTTCTCGCTAAGTCACGTAGGTACTCGTCGGATACGTTTCATTGCTTTGGCTAATAACTGGGCTGCAAAAACAACTACATAAAAATTCCAAACAAGTCACTTTTCAAGCAGTCTGATGAGGAGCAATATCATATAGTTGTTTTTAATCATATATAATTTTTTTTCCTCTAGTCGATAAAGATAGTGTTCAGGACAAATTAACACAATATAAGACCAGGAAACATCAATTTATTCAAGTATAAGAAAATACGAGAAAGCCCAGAAAAACAAAAATACCGAGTCGGAGCAAACAAAACGAAATTGTCGAAGCAATAACTGTCAAGTACCTAACCCAAATTCCTGCTAGACTAATTAGAGAAGGATATTGACGAAGGAACAACAATCAGGGTTAAAGGTCAAGCGGACCCAGTACGGAACCCAAGGGCCTTCTGACACGCTATTTATTAACACTAATAATGACTTTTTTACGCCAAAACCACTGAGAAACTAGGAATCTTTTTCTTTATAGCAAAACTACGGTTACCTACTATTTTCTTGCAACAATTTTATTCACAGTTGACTCAACAAAAAAGGTTTAACTAACGAGACAGAACTTTATCAGCACAATTTTCTTTTGTATTATTATATTATCTTTGATTTCTTTTGACAACAGCAAGAAAATTATTTGCTTCGTGTTTCTTTTGATACAATATATTAAATTAATTTGAATATTCCAAGATGATTGACGTAAAATTGTTTATTTTGAACTTAGCATAGTCGTCTGTATATTCTAAACCTATTCAATTTTATGGATATATTGACCATTATAAATTTTGCTAGTGTGAATTACTATGTTGGTATATAGGAGTTGCTGTTCGTATTTAATTGGGTCATCATCCAAATAGAGCAGGTAATTTATCACTAAATAATTACATGTGTATCTACTATTGATTTTTTTCTGCTGGAATCTCTGGCATGATAAAGATGGTTACATACTACGTTACTGCATACTGTATGTATAATGCGCTGGCTCCTGTACTACAGTTTAAAAGTAGCTCAATTTGAATTTCATATAAATATGTCTTTAACCTGGTACAATAAAGAATTATTAATGATAAAATTACAATATAGAATTATTATTATTATTTATTATACTGGCATTCATACCCCAAATAAATTGGGATAAGGGCAATGATGATATACTGGCATTCAGCATAAATGGGGTGAATGGTAATGAGTGACTGATACTTAAACACGTGATTGTACTCATGATAACAAACAACTTTCCCAAAGAAACATTTTATTTATACTCATTCACTTTTATCACAATAACACAACAGCCGTATGAAATTCAGGCGCGCAGGGGTGTGACCTATCAGCTGTTAGCCGCGTGCGCCGTCCTGTCTCACTATATGTTTCTTTGGGAAAGTTGTTTTTTATCATGAGTACAATCACTAGTTTAAGTATCGGTCACTAATTACCAGTCACCCTATATACTAACTCTGCAAAATCATTTTCAACATGTTTCTCAAGGTAGCAGTAAATAACGTTTTCAACACATTTGCTCAAAAAATACATTTACGAAGCCTGTATACATTGTTCGAAAGTTAAAATGTACGCACCCTTTAATGGAATGTGCGGTAAAATAGGTACTCCCACCTAAGTACCTATTTTACCACACGCTCCGGTGTATAGCGTGCGGTGGTTGTTGTTATTGTTGTTGGTTGTTGTTGTTATTGTTGTTGGTTGTTGTTGTTAATTGTTGCCGTTGTTTGTTGATGTTGGTTATTAGTTGTTGTTGTTGGTTGTTGTTGTGTTACTTTTTTCGCATAGATGTTTCTAGGGAGAAAGGAGTCGAGAGCGGTAGCGTAGTGGGGGCTTCGTGGCACGACGGCATCATGCCGTCACGACATTCGAGTCGGTTTTACTGCCAAGCCACGCCAATAGATGTTTCACATCAAAACAATAGTTATTTATGATACTAGTGCGGTAAGTTGGTTTTTACAAACGAGTAGACGAATGTAAGCCCGAGACGAAGTCGAGGGCTTACCATAGTCACGAGTTTGTAAATACCAATCCGCACGTGTGTCATACAACGTTTTTCAACACTTTTGCGAGAAAACAGTACCTACAATAAATAGGTGATGAAAAAAAAAACTTTTGTTTTTGATTTGAAACATCTATTGGCGCGGCTTGGCAGTATAAACTGACTCGAATGTCGTGACGGCATGACGCCGTCGTGCCACGAAGCTCCCACTACGCTACCGCTCTCGACTCCCTTCTCCCTAGAAACATCTATGCGAAAAAAGTAACACAACAACAACTAACAACCAACATCAACAAACAACGACAACAATTAATAACAACCACAACCAACAACAACAAATAACAACCAACATCAACAAACAACAACAAAAACCAACAACAACAACCAACAACAACAACAAACAACAACAACCAACAAAAACAACCAACAACAACAACCAACAACAACAACAAACAACAACAAATAACAACCAACATCAACAAACAACAACAAAAACCAACAACAACCAACAACAACAACCAACAACAACAACCAACAACAACAACCAACAAAAACAACCAACAACAACAACCAACAACAACAACAAACAACAACAACCAACAACAACAACAACCAACAACACCCAACATCACCAAACAACAACAACCAACAACAACAACCAACAACACCCAACATCACCAAACAACAAAAACAACCAACAACAACAACAAAGAACAACCAACAACAACCAACAACAACAACCACCAACAACCACCGACAACAACAACAACAACCACCACCACCACCACCACCACCAACAACAACCTTAACAACAACCAACAACAACAAACAAAAACAACCAACAACAATAACAACTACCAGCAACAACAACAACCACAACCACCGACAACAACAACAACAACACTACCAACAACAACAACAACCACCACCACCAACAACAATATTTACAACAACAAACAACATCAACAAACAACAACCAACAACAAACAACGTCAACAAGCAACAACAACAACCAACAAAAAAAACCAGAACTAACAACAACAACAACCACCACAACCAATAACAACACAAAAAAAAATAATATTGAAATTCTTATATTATGTTTTTTTATGGAAATAAAAACCATAAAGGATACGCACGGTTTTACCGCACGCTATACAATGGAGCGTACGGTAAAATAGGTACTTAGGTATGAGTACCTATTTTACCGCCCGTTCCGTTATAGAGTGCGTAATTTTTAACTTTCGAACAATGTATACAGGCTTCGTAAATGCATTTTTTGAGCAAATGTGTTGAAAAAGTTTTTTTCATCACCTATTTATTGTAGGTACTGTTTTCTCGCAAATGTGTTGAAAAACGTTGTATGACACACGTGCGGATTGGTATTAACAAACTCGTGACTATGGTAAGCCCTCAACTTCGTCTCGGGCTAACATTCGTCTACTCGTTTGTAAAAACCAACTTACCGCACTAGTATCATAAATAACTATTGTAGCCTTTGTAACCTTTATAGTAAACTGCTGCGTTGGTCTCATGATCACAAGTGCGACTGCTGAGTGTCATCTCCCGCTCTGGGTGTCAGACTCTTACTGACTAAAACCCACCCTTGTTCCTTTCCTGCCCTGAGTGCCCAGGGGTGCAGTAACTCTGTTTCGAGCATGAGGTTCTGGGATCGATTACCGGGTCGGGCAAAAAGTGTTATTGGGTTTTCCATTAGGAATTACTCTGTAACAGCCCGGAGTTTGGAAGTTGGTGGTGTGTCACCTCCGTGTCTCGGAAAGAACGTAAAGTCGTTGGTCCTGCGCCTGATCTCACCCTGGTCGTGTCGGATTGCTGCCCCATCGGACTATGATAGTAAACGAACAGAGTGCACTTGTGTTAGTGCACACACTTGTGTACTATAATTAGGGTAGCCATACGTCCCTTAAGGGACTCTCACCGTATTTAAGTATTGCGTCCCGTATTGTTAATGGTCCCGTTTTTTCCCGTTTATCAATATACTGATATGCTATGTGAATATGTATTTGAGATTCCTGCCCACGACGCAAATTTTGAGAGAATATTTTCTGTTATGACAGGCCCAATGGACGGATAAAAGAAATATAGATTGTTGACTGCCACCGTTGAAGCTATTCTGATTTGCCATTAAAATTTTATAATGACGTGCTCCCAATTTTACGAATATGTCGAAAAACAAAAAGACATAATCAAAAAGGAAAATCTACGTCAAAATATGACTATAATATTACTTTTCTATTATCGTTTACTAACGCTTAGTACAAAATGTATGGCAATGAAATTACCTGCCTCCCTAGCCATATTACTTTTCTATAATCGTTTACGCTAACGCTTCGTACAAAATGTATGGCAATGACATTACCTGCGTAGATAAGTGTCACGTGACTTATCGCAGGTAATATCATTGCCATACATTTTGTACTAAGCGTTAGCGTTAACGATAATAGAAAAGTAATATGGCTAGAGGGGCTGCGTAGATAAGTGTCACGTGACTTATCGCAAGAAATGTCATTGCCATACATTTTTTTTCTGAGCGTTAGCGTAAACGATAATAGAAAAGTAATATGGCTAGAGGAGCAGGACCTCTTCCAGGTGGTTTCAAGTTCTCGACAGTAATTGAACTGGTTTTCTATTCATAATCATGATTGGAGTGAATTGTTTTTTTTTGTTTTTCATTGATTTTGTGTTATAATAAATCTGAAAATGAAACCTAGTAGGTGCCTACTAGGTTTCATTTTCAGTTTTTATTGATTTGACATTAATAAGTCCCGTATCAGTTCCCAACAATTATGGCAACCCTAACTATAATATCTCCTGTGTACTTGGCTAATCCCCGTTGAGATTTGCCACCGTGATTGAAGTTCAGTCGGGAGGATTATTTTTATATTAACCTTTATAGTTCCTATGTTCCAATTGAATATTTTAAGGCCCTTTTCCTCTGCCCAGTGGTTGTGGATAAATTCGAAACAGAGTTACCGAGCCCCTGGGCACTCAGGGCAGGGAAGGAACAGGGGTGGGTTTTAGTCAGCAAGAGTCTGACACGCCCTCCCGCTCCACCCAGAGCGGGAGATATCATTGCATGATTTCGCAACCCCCCAAAAAAAAGGCCCTTTTCCTGTCATGCGTATTTTCGCCCGCGTGCGGATCGGCGGCCTATGACAAAATACTTTTCTGTTAGCGTTCGCGCTGACGCTTAGTACAAAATGTATGGCAATGACATTACCATGGACGTAAGTCACGTGACAGTTCTCTCCGCAGGTTCATTGCCATACATTTTGTAATAATCGTTAGCGTGAACGCTAACAGAAAAGTAATTTGTCTAAGGGGGCCGGTCCGCATGCGGGTGATAGCACGGTCCTGGCCACACGCAGGACAAAGAACGGTGACAAGAAAAGGGCCCTTACGCCGGTTGCAAATCAAGAGCTTAGTTAAATTAGCCATCTATTAACTATCTTAGCTATGCGTGCTCACTGCGAGGATCGCCCAGACACTGCGAGGATCGCCCAGAGGACACGGTGGAGCATACGGTGGAGGTTTGCCCCGCTTGGGCAGAGCACCGCCGTGTCCTCGTGGATGCGATAGGCGACAGCGACCTCTCGCGCCGTGCCCTGGTTCAGGCCATGGTACGGAGCGAGAGGGAATGGGAGGCCGTCTCCTCCTTCTGCGAAGCAGTAATGCTCGCGAAGAGGGAGGCGGCACACGTTAGGGAGGCTCAGCAACGGCCGAGTCGCCCTAGCGCCCCCAGCCGCGACCGCCGCAGGAGACGCCAGGGGCCGCGAGACGATCTCCGGCCACCGTAGACCCGGGCCTGCGGACGGCGAGTAGTGGGTAACTCGCCGTCCGATCAGCACCAGGCCCGAGAGTCGACGGCGCGTAGTGTTCCACGCGCGCCTCAAAGAGTTGTCAGCCAAAGGAAGGGGCCTGCCACGGCCGGTGCCTGCCCGGGGGTGGAGGATAAATTCGAAAGAGTTACCTCGCCCCCGGGCACTCGAGGCAGGGAGGAACAGGGGTGGGTTTTAGTCAGTAAGAGTCTGACACACCCTTCCGCTCCACCCTAGAGCGGAAGAAGTCATTGGATGATTTCCCACCCCCCAAAAAAAAAAAAAAAAAAAAGCTATGCGTGCTAACCCAATACTAACGTAAGCTTAGCTCTTGGTCTGCAGTCGGCTTTAGACAACAGCCGTACACCGAACTGCAATCAAAGACTAATACTTGGCCCGCGGCTTCATTCCCGTGACTTATCCCGCGGGAATCGTTATTTTTGCCGGGATAAAAAGTAACCTAAGTTACTCGCTGATAATTTAGCTTTCTATTGGTGAAAAAATGGTTAAAATCGGTCCAGCAATTTCGGAGCTTATTCGGTACAAACAAACAAATATTTCCGTTAATAAAAATTGGCGTTATTCTCAAACCATTAATTTTGTTTCAGGTCCTGCACGTGATAGACCAAGTATTACTGCCGCTCCAGCCTCATGGTCCCAGTTCTATTAGTTCACCAGTCTATAACCCTAATGCGTACCACTTCTTGGAGCATTCAGACCTCTTCAATATTGGACAACATCGACTCAGGTAATTTATAAAAAACTCAAAGCCGAGACGCGTCACGTTTCAGCATCTCCGTCCATCAGTCCCCGTTGACAGGCGGCCATCGTGTAACTACAGACTTTGTCAGGTTCCGGGTGTATGAGCTTTGTCACAGGTCTAAAACGCGTGAATCGGATTTTTGGCAATATTTTTGGCAAGGTAAACTAGCGGCACACATGAGAGCCGCTGGGGTTATAAAGAGAGGCTTTATTAAAATTAAATGGATCAATGAATTTACTTGGCAACGACGTAGGACCTGTGAAGCCGCGGCACGTAGGTACTCAGATTTTTAGTTTTATCCTTCTAAAGTTTTTTTACTAACCGAATTTGAAAAAGGAGGAGGTTCTATGCTCGACTGTGTGTGTGTGTGTGTGTTTTTTTATGTATGTCCACCGATTTCTCTGTTACTTGTGGACCGATTTTCAAAATTCTTTTTTTATCCGAAAGAATAGGTATAAGCCTGAGGTAGTCCCATATCAATTTTATCGAAATTGCTTCAGCGCTTTTTGAAAAACTAAACAAAAACGAAAAATATGTATACCTAGATGACGTTTTGGTTTTCTCCAATTACGAGTATGTTTAAATTGCACGTTCCATGTTATTGGGGTTTTAAGTTCTGGGGTACTACTAAAAAGTGAAATATAAAAAACTATGTTACAAAAAAAAAAAAAAAAAAAACCGACTTCCAAAAAATAAAATACACTAAAAATATAAAAATAAAATTATTTCGGAAGTTGGTTAGCGGTCAAATAACGAAGAAATAATTTACAAACACCGACTTCCGAAATAAAATAATTTTTACATTTTTACTGAATTTTCTTTTTTGGAAGTCGGTAGTTTTTTTTTTTGTAAAAAAGTTTTTTATAATTTATGTCATTGATATCCCTCAATGTTAAATTGATTATTAAACAGAAGACCTAAAAACAGTTTCAGCAAAATTCGATGTCATAGTTCAAGGGTAGCGGATAAATTCTTAACATGAGTTACCGCACCCCTGGGCACTCAGGCAGGGAAGGAACAGTGGTGGGTCTTAGTCAGTAAGAGTCTGAAACGCCCTTCCGCTCCACCCAGAGCGGGAGATGTCAGGCCCTACGTCCGTCGCTACTTAAAGGTTAAATAAAACACTGTTGTTGAACAGTAGCCAACGAACAGGGAAAAAAAGTCAGAAAGCTATGAGAGCTTTGCCCAGCTGTGGGCAAATATAGTTTGAATAGAAACCATAGTCCCTACTAATTATGTTGGTCACTACTTACATCACTTTCAGGCAAAATAATTAACAAACTACTTGTAAGTTAAAATTATGCAATTATTCGTCGAAAATAATGTGCAAATTGGCTTTAAAATTTCCATTTAATGAACAATTACACAAACCTGGTTTGCATCGTAATTGTCCTTATAAGTTAAGTACACGTTATACATGAAAAGTGCTAGCTTGAAAAATAAGCCTGAAAAATGCTCAAAACGAAACAAGTTGAAACTTAATTACTTTGCGAGTGTTTCAATTACGACCAAACTCGCGGCGAACCGAATTATTGTTGCATTGAACTTTCGCACGTTGAGTTCGCGAAACTAACAACACAATTACTGAGTGCCTAGTACCTACTATCTGAAGTGCAATCGCTACTAAGGCTGTAGTACACGCTAGGAATTCGAATTGAATTTTATAGTGAATTTAATGAATTTGGAATTTGAGTTCGTGAATTATTGCAGAACGGGTCACGGTTATAGTAAAGTGTATTACAGCACTCATCATTTATGTTATGTCGGTTCACATGCGAATCACCCGGGCCTGCGGACGGACTCGGGCCTGCGGACGGCGAGTAATGAGTAACTCGCCATCAGCACCAGGCCCGAGAGTCGACGGCGCGTAGTGTTCCACGCCCGCCTCAAAGAGTTGTCAGCATTCATGACGGGGCCCGTCATGGCCGATGCCTGCCTAGGGGTTGAGGATAAATTCGAAAGAGTTACCTCGCCCCTGGGCATTCAGGGCAGGGAGGAACAGGGGTGGATTTTAGTCAGTAAGATTTGACACGAGAGCGGGAGAAGTCATTGGATGATTTCCCACACCACAAAAAAAAAGTCCTTCTGTGAACTAAAGTGACTTTATGAGGTAACCAGAATCTTGAATTGGCCATTTCATCACATGGACCGGTGATTTCATGAAATATTACTGTTAGTTGGCCAAGTGGCCAACTAACAGTGTAATATTATATATGGCTACATCAATGAACATAGATAGTTCGATAGTATGATTATGTCTTAAAATCACAGTGTAGACTAAATACTAAAATTCCATTGCTCTCGTTAAGATGCCTTAAATAAAACAAGAACTAAAATATAAAGTCTTAATTAATACCTTGATGCATTTTTCCCCAGATCTTTCAGACAAAAAGTGAACCAGCTTAAAAAGAGCAAAGTATTTGACTCTGATGGCAGACACACGTTCTTTATCCCTGTCGACGAAGGATTCAAGGTAAAGGTATAATTCTTTCCGAAAGTAGATTTCAAAAATCCTTCTTAATGAAACAGAAATAAACTTTACATTCGTTTTTAGCCAACAACAAGATCAGATTTGATTGACGAGAAAGTCATAGATGGGCATGTCATTCCTCACCATGTGTTGTTCACCCATGCCACGCCTGATACCAAGGAGTTTGAGACGCTGGCCTTCGGGGACAATGTCAAGGTCATCATATCGTTCAGCACCGTCATGAATGGGAACGATGAGATAAGTAAGTATACTGATTCAACCACAGGATTACTTACCATCCGGACGGAACCTGCAGTGGACTTTATGGAAAGAAATCAAGTACTGGCGGACTCAAGTATGTAGGCCTTTGCTGCAAGCATAATCTAGCGAATTGGGGCATTATAGACCCCACCGGACCACTGGACTTAAGAACGGATACGGGATACGGCAAATGAAGGAACACCGGTGGGTTTTAGTCAGTAAGAGTCTGACACTCACTCCTGTTCCACCCAGAGCTGGAGAAGTCATTTGATAATTTCCTACCCTCAAAAAAAAAAGGATACGGGAAGGACTTTGTAAGCAAGTCTTCTTTGATCGTCTACTCATTCTTTACATGGTCGTATATTAATGGCGGTACTTACTATTAAACCATTGATTAATTGCTACCATCATCGCTTATAGACCGTAGTTCCTTATTATTAGAGCAATCTGCTAACATTATTCTTACTATTCTTTACTTATTCTAATTCCTACTTATCCTACTAATATTATATATGCGAAAGTTTGTATGTTTGTGTTTCAATTACGCAAAAACCGCTGAAGGGATTTGAATGAAATTTTGTACACAGATAGTTTATAATATCGATTAAAATATAGGCTAATTTTTACCATGCAGGCTAAGCCGCTGGCAGAAGCTAGTTATATGATACTTTTGTGTCAATTCCTCAGTTTTCTTGTACAATACCAGCGAGAAAAAAGACGTTGCATATTCTTTATAGCGATTTCGAACAACAGGGAACAAGAAATCCAGTCTTTAATAATAGATTGAAAATCTCTGACCTTTTAGCTGAACCGTGCTACAACCTAGCTAGACACAAATGCAGGCAAAGGGCAAGCTTTCAAGCGTACCCCGCGATAACAGCTACTGACATTTGATCAAATTGATAGATAGACTTCTTTACCTACTGTGCAAGACTTAAAAGCTGATATAGACGGGTAGTTAAGTACTTAGTTCTTAAAATAGCTGTCTGTTTTATTAGCCTCTAAAAAAAATCCGTCAAAAAACCTCACGCGGTTAGTTTAAACACTGATCAGCAGGTTCTTATTTCAAAAGTTTTTTTTAAACATTTGTATTTAGAATCCGATTATAAGTAGGTATTTAAACGGAGTTTTTGGCATTACTTTTTTGAGTGAAGTTCAGTGGCTGTTTTAATAATCCCTAATTGATTACTAGTGGATATTGTGATGTAAAATTGGTGTAGTTTTGTGTCTCAAGTATCTACGCAACTGGACAATATGCGGAATTATTGAAAGCTGAGAATTTTATTGTAGTATTAATTACCTCAGCAAAGCTTGCCGAGAAGGCTGACTTGACAGATTTGCTGCCAAATACAGCAAACACATTAGAAAGTGCCACATCTGTATTCTAATGGCAAAAGTGTCAGTATTCTGTATCTAAAAACTAGATACTTTTTTTAAATGTCACTGGTTAAATGCACAGACCGTGCGAAGCCAAAATAAAAAGAAAAATAAAATCTCATCGTTATTTTTTTTTTGTAAATAGTGTCCTAAATTTCTCTAAGGACTTAGCTTATTTTATGTCTTATTTGTTGTAACCAATTATGTTTTTTAGAAACTAAGTAAAACGCGCTTGAAAGAAATCCTAGGCTTTGAAATATTATGAAATTAAATTCCTGTCAAAACTGCAATTAAAAAGAAAACAGTAACAACTTTTCGGAATAGAAAACACGGATGAAAACATCATATATATTAATAGAAGCATAGAAGTATCAAATACTACATCACATAACAGGTGACCTATGAGCCACAATCAAAACCATACCATGAAATCAAGTGAAGCCATTGCCCTCAACATAGGTAGTCATATTTTGACAAGCTGGCATGCTTACTGCAGCGGATCAATTATTCAATGACTCAAACTCAGACAGGGTAATTGCTTGTATAAGGGAACGATGAAGGAACACGTTCGTACGTCTGTCAGAAGTTCTAACTTCTCTATTGTGATGTATGACGCTAATTGGCATGACCAATTTAATGGGGCAGCCAAGCGACCGCTTTCCGCGATCAATTCCTGTATAGGGAGGAATATTTTGTATGACCTGCTGAGATTTTACTATAGATAGAATTTTATTTTTCCTTGAGATTTCGTGTTTTAAATTTGAGCTACCTACCTTTAAGAATGATTCACGTTACACCGTGTCGCCACCGGGCTGTGCCCCGTCCGGGGTACGGCCAAGCATGGATCATTTCATACAAAAAGTATACTATAGATATTTGACCGTGCAATTGATTGACCGGCAATTGTTTCCCGGCCAGGGCACGTCCGGGCCCGGTGCACACGTTCATGTGCACCGGGCCCTTTACACCGGGTCGCCTTTGGGCCGTGCCCCGGCCGGGAAACAATTGCCACCGACAATTCGACGCCGTGCCCCGACTGGGGCACGGTCTAGCATGAATCACTTCATACAAAATGTATGCTACAATCTTCAACCGTGCCCCGGCCGTGCCCCGGGCGGGGCACGGCCCGGTGGGGACGCGGTGTAACGTGAATCATCCTTTACTCTGATAGTTTTTTTTTTACTTTTGCTATGCATGCGTTTGACCACTGTCTCACCTAATGGTAAGTGATGATGTTGTCGAAAATAGAGCACGCTCGCCTAAAAGTATTCTGCAGTATTATTTTGTGAAAATAACACCGTGAAAATTTAGATTAAGTGAGCTGTCATGACACTTGTAGTCCGGACAAGTTAGCTCGAAAATTAGCGATAAGGTTACAATCATTCGCATAGAGCTGAATTTTTTTAAGAATGTTCAGAACACCCTAAAAATTATATGTCAAAAGTCCCCTAGATCACATATCTCCAAAAAAAATAATAATTCAAAGTCAAGGTTCGCCAGAATGGGTAGAAAAAATGGTAGAGCATTTAAATTGATCTTATACTTTTTCCTAAGAGTTACTATTTCTGAGATATAGCGATTGAAAAAGTTGAATACCTCGTTTTCTCCATTATACTCGTATGAACGTTTCGATGCCACCTGTGATTTAGTGTACTTGGCGTGCTTTAATGTGGTTTTCCGAGTGGGCCTATTTCATGACCTATCGAGGCCCTGTTTGATTAAATGATATTGTATTAGGTCCTTTACCTGAGAAGTTCGTGGGTTAAGTAATAACAGCCGCACTGGTCGATCCATCAGGTTAAGCTACGCTTGCCGGGGTTGGTCCATGGATAATATGGATAATCCATCTTTACATACCGAGACTCTCCCGTGCCTCGGAAAGCACGTTTAGCCGTTGGTCCGGTTGTACTTTACACCCTGTCCCGCCTACCTCCAAACTGGTGACCCTCGACTATGAACGTGAGCGCAGCCCTCGTCATGACGTCATCACCTTCAAAACTGGATTTCGGACTGTTGTATATGTTCAAATCGCGCGGAGAACTTTGCTTGCGCGAGGTACGAATTTGCTGCTTTTTTTTTAGTTCGTATGTAGCGTCATAGATGTCGCTACAGTCCCGGCTGTCAATCGTGGATCTTTTACAGGCGTTACAGGTCGTCAGAAGCCCGAAAGTCTGAGACCGTTACTGGGTTGTGGAGGTCAGATAGGCAGTCGCTCCATGTAAAATACTGGTATTCAGCTGCATCCGGTTAAACTGAAAGCCGATCCCAAGATAGTTGGGAAAAAAGGCTAGGCAGATTGATTAAGGTCTTTACCTCTGTAGTTGCTGTTTTGGTAATCTGAACATTCGTAAAAATTTTCAGTTCAGCGAATTATTGTAACCTTGAATGTATTTTTTTTTTACCGTACGATTGGTGATTTTCACGGGGAATGTTTTAAACAATAGAAGGGCTGGAATTCATGGTAGGTAATATAAGGAAAAATTTCTGGGTACAAAAAGAATACTTCAGAAGTGGGTGCATGTTACGAGTAGGTACGTCACTTGTAGGTAAAAAGTGGTTCTTTTTTTACTTAGGTGTGACATTACGCAAAAATTCAACGCACTGTATCTTCCTCATTTTTTTGTTTTCGTAATAAAAAAAAATACATTGCCAATAGTTTTTGGTAATATAACTGACGGACAGAATATATTTGTTTGCCATCTGCCCTATTTAAGGTACCTACCCTCTACTCCTGTAGAATTCTGCAGTACTATTCAGTAAAAATCTCACCGTGAAAACTTAGATGAAGGAGCTGTCAATCTACTCGGTGCTAAAGATTGATAGTTCACTTCACCTAAGTTTTCCCGGAGATTTTTTTTAAAGATTATAATGGCTGGAATTCATTGAGGGTATTTTTAACTCAACGCCTGTCAGAAAGCCTCTTAAAGACTTTGATCA
This sequence comes from Polia nebulosa, assembly GCA_951329385.1. Lineage (NCBI taxonomy): Eukaryota > Metazoa > Arthropoda > Insecta > Lepidoptera > Noctuidae > Polia > Polia nebulosa. The sequence goes on along the minus strand of OX589596.1, from coordinate 23,193,230 downwards.
AGGTAACAATAATTTTGGTGGTGGTATACTTGTACAGACTTAAGAGCTAGGTTGGTAATTAAGAAAAAATACAGCTTACTCGTATGTTTTGATATTTAAAACATATAGTTAAACTTGACTGGGCTTTCAGAAACTGGAGATAGTGAGGTACTGAAATTTATTATTCTTACTTTACGTTTAAAAGTTTTTGTTTATTTGTCTACAATTTTATTATTAATTTTTTCCATCATCATCATTCTCCTGCCCTTATCCCAATTTATTTGGGGTCGGCGCAACATGACTTTTTCTTCCATACTCTTCTATTAGTCGTCACCCCTGTAGTCATCCCCTTTTTACCCATATCCTATTTCACATAGTCCAACCATCGTTTCTTTGGCCTTCCTCTACTCTTATAGCCATCCACATCCATACAAATTTCCTCACGACATTTTTTCCATTCCTCCGCATCACATGCACATACCACGACAACCGATTGCCACACAACTTTTCAGTCAGTGGTGCCACTTTCAGACTTCCTCTTATATACTCATTCCTAATTCTATCCATTATTTATTTTTTCCATAGCATACGTAAAGTCAAACACCGTTGCTGGTGACGCGAAACATGCCCGAGGCGTGGTTCTAGCAGACATCGTAAGAGCCAACATCCCAGTGAAGAACGGGGTGGTACATCTTATTCAGAGACCACTCATGGTCGTGGACACCACCGTCATCGATTTTCTCAGGGTGAGTGGAGTTTTAGAAGTATTATCATCTGTCTTTAAACTTGTCTTTTGCTTAGGATTTTAGTTTTAATGGTGGAGGGATTTCTGTGTAAGTTTCTGCTATTTCACAGCTAAGGAGAAAGCTAGCAATATTCGCTTGCCAATAAGAATTAGTTTTACTCTATACTTACGTCTTCACTTCTTGTGTTGTCCACATAATGATATACTGCTACTTGACTCATACTCTACACATCACCTAACATTTCTTCAACTATACTACTAGTACTGTAAGCTAATAGAAACACAATTTCAATCACATAATTGACTTTCCGCTCCATTTTAATGGGAACCAGGCTATGAAGGTAAAATGAAGCGTTTTATTTATTTCCTATTTTATTATCCATCTTTGTGTGTCTTTTACTTTATTACATACCCTTCCTTTTCATAGAATCTACGATATAAACAATTTGAGCACGTTCTTAAAAGTTTTTGTGTGTGCAATCGAGCGTTACTTTGAGTACTGTGATAGTCTGGTAAGCTTCATTTGATGCCATAGTATATTTGATATATTGTTTGGTAGACTCCAACCTAACGTTGATTTGTAAGTAATTTGTTCATTAGATACAACAGTTTAGGACCCAAATCATTAGTTACCGCAGTTTTAGTAAAGTATTGAAGTGTAAAATGTAAAAACGTTGATAATAAGTTTTGTAGAATTTGATTTAGAAGTATTTATTGTTAATGCGTATTTTGTGTGTAAACTATAAACATAAAATCATATATTATGTCTTTACTGTAACATATACCAATAGAACCCACTAGTACAGGTAGGTATAATGAATATTTGTTATTATCTCTTTTTGTTTTTGCATCCCCGCTCCATTGGATCCTGCCGTCCTGCATGATCTTGACAACTTTAGGGAATTGTAAGTACTATCGCCTTATACGCATGACTTAACCTAACTAACATACCTTACTTGAACACCTTCTTTATAATATATTTTCTATGTTCTATCTTTCTAATATCTTTTGTAGATTTTACTACTTTTGTAATGGATAACCCGTAACAAAGGTAAAGTACGACCAGTATTTAAACGTAGACGTAAATATTTGAGTATACAATATTCAGTGACTTACTGCTAAAAGAGTGAAGTTAATTACGCATTTCATTACAAAAGAACAGTACGTAAATTAATTACAACGGTCACTTGATAAACGTTGGCTTTAAAAAGGAGCTCGGGAGCCCTTACAACGTTATCCAGATAAAAGATTACCAAGATTGTTTTGGTGTACTATTTATTTCCTCTGAGAGTAAAATAAGAATTGTTTAAACAGGAAAAGGAAGACGGACCTCTTTGTAAATTCTATGAAGTAATCATGGACCTGGGAGCAAACAACCAGTTTTTCAACGAACTCACTTTGGCGAAAGACATCACTCTATTTGCGCCCTCGAATGAAGCGTGGGCGGACTTCAGCGTGCAAAATATCATTAGGTTATTTACTTCACTTTACTTTTTACGAGCTTTTTGTGTTGATGTGATTGCTGCCATAAGCTCCTCTCTGATGAGCTCCACTGACTTAAATATTGTATTTTTTAGAATGTCAAAGTGCGGCATTATTCGCATGTTCGTTTAAAACCGAAATTCAATCGTAATTTGTTTGTAGGAACCATCAAAAGCTGAGAGAAATTCTGAACTTGCACTTGGTTCGTGAGAGGCTGCCAATGGATGCGATACTGCACAACAACATGAATCAGGTAAACATTGAATTTAAATTTTACAATTATTGCCGTTTTCATTCGAATATAAAATTAATGAACGAATACAAAACTGTAAGTGGAGATCTGAAATTGCCACGAATTATAAAATTCGATTCAGATTAAAATTAATGTCGTATTGGTTTTAATCCTCTGGTTTGGTTGCTGCTATTTGGAATCAGCTACCCGGAACTGTATGTTTAATCATTTTTAAATACAATTTATTTCACAAATGTTTTAATCGTTTGCAGTCCGGTGTTATGTATAAACGTACTTATATTTTTTTTATTAATGTGTCTCCCTCTTCATTTTATTCCATCGTTACTGTGGTTGCATGGTTGTAAAATGAATTCTTATCACGTGATTTATTTTATTGATTTATGTATGTTCTCTTTCGATAGATTTTCCAGGAATGTGTAATCTGTATTTTGAATGACCCTATAGATATTGTTGTAAATGCATCAAAGCATGGGTGTCGAATGCCAAGACAATCTTCTGGTTATATTTATTTCTATAGTTTGGTTATTATTTTAGATTTACCAAGCACCAACGGCTACTCCTCGCAAGTACCTGTACTTCAATGTGGTAACGCGCGGTCAGAATCAGACCCTGACAGTGGAAGGAGGTGGAGTGAACGCAACCGTGACACTTCCCAACATCGCAGCAACCAACGGCTTCGTCCACATCATCGATAGAGTACTAGGAGTTCCTTACACAACCGTTTTTGAGAAATTGAAAACGGATCCCATGTTGAAGTAAGCAAAAACACTATCTTTTGCTCCGCTCCCTTGTTTTATGTTTTATTTAGCAGAAATATGAACTTGTAGGTTTACTAGAAGAAATAAACAAAAACAATCTGTTAACGATGTTTCTCTTTTGTTCTAGCATCACCTATAATCTGGGCAAACGACAGATGTTTAACCAGCAGCTCAATGATATGGAGCACCGTTATACATACTTCGTCCCTCGCGATCACGCTTGGCTCAAATTCCAAATTAAGCATCCCTCCGCGTTCAAATCTCTGTTCCGGGAAGACTTTGGTTATTTCGTAAGTTTCAAATTTTCATAATAATTCAGAAGTTATGTTCGTGTGTTTCATCATTATTTTATCTTCCTTGTCATTTTGCAGACGAAACAAATTTTAGAGAGGCATGTTATCCGGGCCGGGCGCGCGTACACAGTATCTGATTTAAAACTTCTCGCGAACGAAACACATCCCTTCGTTCTGCCTACTTCACGCGATCCACTCCGGCTGCGTGTCAAGGAATCTGATAAGAGTAAGCTTTTAGCGGTTCATTTACATTATTATCTGTTTTCCTGTAAAATGTTGAGATTTTACAGTCAAGATTTGAGATTAAACTAATTTGTTATTTTCACAGACTATTACGTGGAGTGGAACGGTCACTGGATCCATGTGTTCAGGCCTGACGTAGAGTGCACCAACGGCATCATTCACGTCATTGATGAGCCATTCGTGTTGGAGAGTGACATCCGTGCCACCGGCGGTGCTCAGAGAGTGAGCGTCGCCTCTACGTACTTCGTACTTTTCCTGTCCTTCTGTTTTGTAAGAATTTTGGAAAATTAAACGTCCATCGGTTTCTGTTGAGTTAAACGCATTCGTATTATTAGCCAAAGAGCTACGAATTTCCATTTCAGAATTCTCATTTTACGGCGAAATTATTTGGACAATGTTCGCTTCTACATTGCATTGAATGTAAATTAATGAATTAGTTTCGGGTACCTTCGTTTTACGTTACCGTAGTGTTTGATATAGTTTAAGAATAATATGCGGGATTTGCACTGATTCGTTGAAAATATAGAAGTCCGATGTAAGATGTTAATCAAATGAATGGAGATATACACTGCCATCAATTAGAATGTTTTAAGTAATATAAAAGAACATTTTTAAAATTTTATATATCAGTATTTGCATTTTAAATCGAAACTGTTGTTGTATAAATCTAAATTGAAATCTCTGTAATCTGAAATATATTATATATAAAAATAATAAAATAAATTTTAAATAAGGCATTATAGTCGTATAGGTATTTATTTCTACAATAACCGTTGTTAAAGTTTTTTTAGATTAATTATAATATATGAATGAATCTTGCACTCCACTTTTAAATTTTGGGTCCCTTGTGCCTTTTTTAAAACCAAAGTACTAAAATTAATTCAAAATATACCTATCCAAATTATTATTACAAAAGTATATAATATTTACTTTAAAACATATAACCTATACATTCCATGTTATAAGTATCTAAAAGATCTATTAATGTCTAAATATTTATTGTTGTTACCACTGAAGTACCCAAATTAACTTTCAGTTGTAAAATATCTTCGACTGAAAAATTTAAATTTTAGAAATTAAAGTCGAAAGCATTCATTTGCGTAGGTAGAGTTATTCATTCGTGTCAAATTAATTGGTCTATAAATTAAAGTGTCTGGAGTGAAAAGATTATCTGAAAGCGTATCGAGAAGCGTCTGATGCGATCATTATTACACTTAAGTTCATTGAATATTTCCAACTTACGATGATTTGAATTTAATAAAGTATATTAAGAAATGGCCGCTTTTTTGCTGCTGATGGATCTCAGCAGGTCTCTCTATCATTATTATAAGCAATGGAAAGTAAAGTATTTAATAGAAGTATTCTTACATTGAGAGCAATCATATTAAAATAAATGTATATAGGAATGAATGGGCTTATAATTATGATGGTGCATTGTGATTCTCTTACGTTTACTAAGCAGATGTAAATAATTTATATAAGTTATCATTATAGTTATGTATAATTTAGTAAGCTATTACTTGAATATGACTGAAATTTTATCACGTTATCATACATGAACTATTGGAAAAATTGAAAGTGTTTAATAGAACAGAAATGCTGCTTCCGGGCTTAATAAAAACGTTAAAGTTTTCTATAAAAGTGATTTACAAAATACTGTTTATGTACTTACATTTACAAGGGGTCACTTTTTACTGAATATACATGGAACATATTTGTAGTAGATATTTACAATATTAAGGCAGCATTTATTAGAGAATTCTTACTTATTAATATACTCCAGTATCCTGTTGAAATCAGTGTAATAGAAACATTGTCTGTCGCTATATAGATATATTTACATTCATAAATTTATAAGCAAATATTCAAGTGATGTCTATATTGAGCCAAAGCTAAACGCTACTTCAACTGATATCATATTACCTTCCTATATGTACTATGTAAGGTTTTAATATGACCTAACAATAGATCTTAGATTGACATATAGCCGATACATTTAAGGTTTGCATGTTCATGAAAGCGATCATTATAAAATTGCATTTTTAATACTATACACTAGTGTTACGTGGGGCGTATTGACCCAAGACAATATAATTCTGACCAAATATTCAACCAAATATTTGGTTAAGTACGAAATTGGAATTCAATTAATTAGTGGATGTTTTGATGTAATAAATAAAATCTATGTCAAATTAGTGGAGACGTTACGAGGGAGTGTTTAATGACAAAGAATTTATGTGTAAAATATACATATTGAACTTCTCGTGTTAGTTTTATTGTTGGTTTTATGGCTCCACAGACGGGCATGACGTGACTATGCGACAACGATTGGATTGTTGTCATGGTTGTTGCACAAAATCTATGAAAAAAGTTGATGCATTGCTGTCTCATTTTCGCGTCGCGCTTCTCCACAGTAACCTTTAAAATGTTCCCCTAGTCTAGTCACGTGCTCGGTGGGTGTCAAATTAAATTTGGGTACGGCGTTGTCGACAATATAAGCGGACCCTGCGTCACACCGCCTTAACAGTCGACAATAACAATGTTAGCAACAAAATCTAAAACAAAATTAACAACAATAACAATTAGATGGGTTGGGATGTACTCGCACGGAATCGCTTCAGCAGCTGCTACAGTTTCATTAATTTTCAGCTGCACGAACGAATATGTGCCTAATTAACCAATGTATGGTTGCGCTGAAACGTTGCTATGAATCTAATTTCACCTATAATAGGTTCATAAAGTTGTGTTTTTTGTGTAATTAAGGCTTTGTTTCAATTAACAGGAAAAGGAAGGATTTGAAAAAACGGCCAAGTACGAGTCGGACTCGTCCACGAAGCTTTCCGTACCATAAACTGAAAAAAATATCGGCCAAGAGCATCATATTTTTTTCAGGTTTTTTTTAAACTGCCTCCACTTTATAGGTTTGCCTGTAATCTATAAGTGAAGATCAAGAACATTCTGTATTTTTTTTTAAATTTTAGGTGCAGTGGTTTCGGAGATAAGGAGGGGATTAGCAATTTTTATTATTTTTATCTATTTTCTTAAGTAACTTCAAAATTATATATTTTAAAATTATAAAAAAAATATATTCGAAAACTTCACAATGTGATATTTCGTTTCATATGTCACACGACACAGTTTGAAAGACTTTGATTTTAGTTTTCCGATTTTCACCCCAAGAGTGACCCCCATAGTCCAAATAAATTTATTTAGGGTACACGTCCGTGTTTGGGTCACAGATATTCATGTGTGTACCAAATTTCAACTCTATCGATCCAGTAGATTCGGAGAAAATTGGCTGTGACAGACTAACAGACAGACAGACACACGAGTGATCCTATAAGGGTTCCGTTTTTTCATTCGGACTTTCGGAACCCTAAAAAACTCAAAAAAGATAGATAGGTTTTTTTTTGGGCCGTATCATGATCCGTAATAGGTAGATAGTTGAAATTTTCACAGAATAAGCAATAGAAATACACATTCACTGAAAATTTCAAATGTCTACCTATTAAGGATTAAGAGATACAGCCCGCTGACAGACAGACGGACAGCGGAGTCTTAGTAATAGGGTCCCGTACTTTGGACGTACGTACCTAACTTGGACCGACAGTCATTTTTTTTTGTATACCTACTTATATTTAGATCATAAATATGAAAAACCAAACAAATTCTTTAGCACTATCAAATCATTGCTGTCCAGCGCTTATAATTACAAATTTTGCGTTAAAACACAATTTAATTATGAATTATTTAACAGTATTGTGCAAAACAGACATGAAAATCAGCACTCAATCTTTTAAAAAAAGTTAACCATGTATGTATACTTATTACGTAACTTTAGCACCAAACACAGGTAAATGAGCAGGTATGCGTACGTTAACGCTACTCAATACCATACATTTAAGTCGTTAGTTAGTTATGTTTGTTAAGTAATGTCTGGCGGCTCTGGAATTGTACTAGGTATATATATCGAACACGACTATCATGACAAAACGGAGCGAGACCTTAACACACATAGCATTCAATAGCTTAAAACAATTCCCTACCAGAGTCTGTGTTTCCTGTTAGCTACAACCTGGGAGTCTTTAAGTCAAGAGTGAATAGGTTACTTCTAGGCAAGCGTGCTCCATCTTCGACCACATCATCGCTTACCATTAGGTGAGATAGTGGTCAAACGCGTGAAAAAAGGGTTAATTCAATTTCAGTCTCATCAAACCGGTCGGAACGTTCAAACAACAAAGAAATTAAAAAAAATATTCGCTCAGTTCCGCGCGGGTACTCAGTTTTAACGGAATAATTGAACGCAACGCTGCAAAGGTCGTAGCCAACCTCTTAATCCCATAAGGTTGTTGCGACGACACAGCTACCCTGCGATGCTAATCCCCTTGATGGATGGCTGGAGTAACTCCTTTCTATGAGCCCATCCCATTAGGACACGCTCACCCGGCACTGTAATGCGTGTTGTGGTTTCTAATTACCTCCATTTAAACGGAAACACTGCGAATAAACAATTTGATATGTTAACAGCCGCGCTGATAAACAATAGGCGCAGATTGAATGCAATTAAAGTGTTATTCGGTTATGTCCACATGAAGTGAGTTACAGTAAAGCCAGAGAATCGAGGGTTTTGCCGAGGGCGACCCGAATAAACGAGAATCTGAATACAGTTTGAATCTATTTGTAAATGGGAACTGATTTTTAACCGACTTCAAAAAAGAGGTTCTCAATTCGTCTGTAGGTTTTTTTTTTTTTTTGTATATGTTACGCGATTTCTCCGTCAGTTGTGAACCAATTTTCAAAATTCTTGTTATCTGAAAGAATATACTCCCGAGGTGGTCCCATATAAATTTTTATCGAAATTGCTTCAGCGCTTTTTGAGAAACTGAACAAAAACGGAAAATACGTGTACCTCGATGACGTTTTGGTGTTCTCCAAATGTTTAAATTCCACGTTCCATTATATTGGGGTTTTTAGATCTGGGGTATAAAAACTAAAAAGTGAAAAATAAAAAACTTTTTTGCAAAAAAAAACAACCGACTTCCAAAAAAAAATACACTAAAAATTAATAAATAACTTTAATTTCGGAAGTCGGTGTCAAATAACGAAGAAGTAAAATACAAACACCTTGTATGAAAAACTGTTACTTGTATGAAGTAATATGTCGTTTTAATACACAATATAGCTTCTGTTATCCGCCAACGGTGCAGAAAAGCTTTATTACCCTATAAGTTAATTAAAGTTTAGAGAATTATTTAGAAAGTTACATATTTGAATTTTTCTTTATACCTGAATTAATTCTAGGTACCAAGCGACTTTACTCCTGTTTCAGACGTGAAAATATTTTACACAAAAGGAAATCCGCTTGGATTTTTCGGCAGTCGCATGAACAATGCCGCATTGTCACAGAATAAATGTCTCCTCACTATTTTCTCTAAGTAAACAGATTTGTTTCTTTACAAAAATAATGTAAACAGGTGTATCCGGTAAGATTTTTACTCACGCACGGTGACCTGAATGGGAAGGATATAAATATTTTGTGAAAGGTCAACATTTTGTTAATGTATTGCTTGAAATTGTTTGTTGTTTACGGACGATTCTGAGGGTTTATTTTAAAACAAGACTAATAATACTTTTTTTGTGCACCTGCCTTATTATTTTCCACTACTCTTGGTTGACTGGTAGAGAACGCCGAAGGCATTTCAAGGCAAGACAAGTCCGCTTTTGTACCTTTGCTGCATTTTTTTAATAAATAAATAAAAACTCACTTTTCATAGCTTTCGAATAACCTGGCACACAGACCATAAACTTCAGTAAACCAAACATACTTGAAAATTCATAAATCAATTTCCATGAGAAATATGAACTGGTAGAGCACATAATTATTTAGCGTCGCTGTCTGTAGACCACATCCTCTTAAATCTCTCACAAAATAAATGCAAGCTGTTACGACCTCCTCCGGAGAGGAAAAGGGAAAAAATAAAAGTTTTTATGGACTCGATTTATCTTAACGCTCCGGGCAGAAATACAGAAAACGATCGGAATCAAACACAGTTCTTCTATTTCAACTGCCTTGATCTGATTAATGTTTATTTTTTATTTGCTCTATCAAAGTCTGGAACTGACCAGTCGTCATTTTGTTTCAACCGGTCGGAGTAGTATTTTTATTTATTTAGGGAAAACTGGATATACTGTGCAGTCGGTCGAGTGACAGTGACATGACAGGGAACGATAAACTGCATTGCTGACGGATGATTAAAAGATATCCTACTTCACTTCACTACATAATATAAAACAAAGTCCCTCGCCGCGTTTGTACGCGATAAACTCAAAAACTACTGATTGGATTTTCATGCGGTTTTCACTAATAGACAGAATGATTCACGAGGAAGGTGTATGTGCATAATTTATACCTGAGCAAAGCCGGGGCGGGTCGCTAGTATTATATAAAAGAAATTCCCCCGCCGTGTTTGTACGCAATAAACGAAAAAATTACTGAACGAATATTGATGCGGTTTTCACCAACCGACAGTGTGAGTCACGAGGAAGGTTTATGTGCATAATTTGTACCTGAGCGAAGCTGGGGCGGGTTGCTAGTATATTATAAATGCGAAAGTTTGGATGGATGTTTGTTACTCTATAGCACCAGAACAGTTAAACAAATTTGAATAAAATTTGGCACAGAGATTGATTATAGTCTGGAATAGCACATAGGCTATAACTTATGATGGAGGAACAAATTCCATGCAGGTGAAGTCGCTGAAAGATACTAGTATCTATAAATGGCAGAGAAAATAACAAGGAATGGCAGAATTATTATTAGTGTGGGTACGATTGTAGCTCGAATCTTGGATACGATTCTTAGGTTATCCGGTTGGGAATGATTTCTATTTCAGCTCGAAGTTAGAAATTCGTATAGGCATTTCGGCACGCAGGGAGCCTGCATGTTTTCTGCTTTCGGGCTCGTCCGGCACATTTAGCTAGATGGTGTTAGCAGCGACGGCTTGCAAGTTGAATGAACATATGGTACAGCCCACCATTTTTTTTTCACTCATAAAAATACTATAAAATTGCTATTCTTCAATGAGTCATAACAGTTTTCCAGTATCAAAACGTATTACTATAAAAATTAATGAGGCGAATGGAAAAACCAAAACTTCAAACAGCGCCTATCTATTTATACTAAAAATCCTCCGCAATGCTGGTCAAATATTCCAGCGGTTTATCGATAAGGTCACACGGGGTCTCGATTTCTGCTTCCCGTACGTGGATGACATCCTTATCTAATCAGCTGATAAGGCTCTTCAGTGCGAGCATCTGTGTATTCTCTTCGGACGCATGCGAGACTATGGAGTCGTAATCAACACCCATTTTTGTGGGCTGGGAAATCATCTAATGACATCTCCCGCTCAGGTGGAGCGGGAGGGCGTGTCAGACTCTTACTGACTAAAACCAACCCCTGTTCCTTTTCTGCCCTGAGTGCCCAGGGGCGCGGTAACTCTCATCATCATCATCATCTCAGCCTTTTAATGCCCCCACTGCTGGGGCACGGGTCTCCTGTCTGTGAGAGGTAACTCTATTTCGAATTTATCCACAACCCCTGGGCAGGTATCGGCCATGACGGGGCCCGTCATGATTGCTGACAACTCTTTGAGGCGCGCGTGGAACACTACGCGCCGTCGACTCTCGGGCCTGGTGCTGATCGGATGGCGAGCTACCTATTACTCGCCGTCCGCAGGCCTGGATAATCAATTCCCTCCAAGCTCCTTGGTGCACGAGAAGTGACATTTTTAGGTTACCACGTCAATCCGGAGGGAAACCGTCCTCTTCACGATTGTGTCGAAACCATCCTAGACTTTTCCTGCTCCTAAAACAGTCCAAGGTGTGAGTCGTTTTCTCTGATGTCTAACTATTATTGCCGATTCGTGCCCCGCGTTGCACTGTTCCAGGCTCCGCTTATAAAATCTGTGGTTGAAACCAACGGCAAAGGTGCCAAACCATTTTTATGGATACCTTTAATTTTAGAACGATTTAAAGCCTGCAAAGAGAGTCTAGCTAATGCCTTCCTTCTGCAATATCCGATCAACGGCGCGCATCTCGGACTGTTCACAGACGCATTCACCGTCTACATTGGGTCCCTCTTGCCTTCTTTAGCAAAAGGCTGACAGATCAGCAAACGAAGTGGACGGTTTATAATTGCGAAATACTGGCTGTTTAAGAAAGCGTACGACTCTAGCTACCATAGATGCACCAAACATAAAGCTTTACCATAATCAGCCTATAATATTCCCACTGCTGGGTCACAGACCTCCACTCTGTGAGATGGTGTGAGCCATACCTAATCCACCACGTGGGCCCAATGCGGATTGGTGGATGCACCAAGCAATTGATCGATAAAACAAAATATGACAAAACCGTAGCCTTCAACGAAATATATTGTACATTCAACAGTGCAACTCTCAGAACCCTTCGGGAACGGTATTGCGCTTGACGCTAGACGTGAGTAGCATTTTTATTAAACTAGCTCTAGGCGAATCCTCAAAGGTATAGAGTATTTGCATATCCTTGACACATGATCTACCGGGATCAAAATCATCCTATGTTGTCATCTTACGACAAGGCTATATGTATGCAAAATTCATGGAGATCGGTCGATCAGCCGAGCCGTGTAAGTGGTATGAGTTATGACACAGGTGTATCTTGAACTTTCGGGGAATTCAAGCAAGTGATTTTGATCTTGTATCAATGGGATTTGATTAAATAACCGGCCAAGTTCGTGTCAGACTTCACACATTTAGGGTTCCGTACCAAATGAGGGAATTATCAAAGAAAAAATCTGATTTATCAATATACTGGTTGTTAGTAAAATATAAGTAATAATAAACATTATCACCAAATTTCAAGTTCTTATGTCAATGGAAAGTTAAAAAAATCATTGGAACAAAATTTGGTGACAGACGACGGACAGACAGACAGACGGACACGTGAGTGACAGCAATAGGGCTCCATTTGGACTCTTCGGTTACGGAACCCAAAAATGATAAATAAATATATCACTTTTATCACACAGTATAGCAAAGCTTAGCCTTTAATGTTACACTTTTGGGAAGCCCTCCTCTCTGTGAGAGCAAGATGTGGGCCGTTATTCACCACGAAGCTTTTGGTTCTAGGACATGATGGCCAGTTTCATCACGATGTTTTCCTTCACTGTGTTGAGAACGGTGACGAAATCATCATCATCTTTCTGCCCTTATCCCATGTTACTAGGGGTCGGCGCAACATGTTATTTTCTTACATTCTGTCCTGTCAGCCGTCACACTATCACTAGACTTCCTTTTTCATTCATATCACTCGTCACACAATCTATCCATCTTTTCTTTGACCTCCATTTCCCTCTCCATCCATCTAAATTTATATTCATAACTCTTTTAGTTACATGTGTTTCATCCCTCCTCTCCACATGACCATACCAAGATAAGCGGTTCCCTTTCAACTTTTCTGTCACTGGCGCCACTTTTCCTTCTAATTTACACAAAGTAAAGCAACTCTCTGGGTTTGAACCCACGACTTACAACTTTCAAGTTGTGCCCGTTACCAGTTGGCCACCATGCTCTCTCTCTGCTTTTAACACATTAGGAATATATATATATATAATAGGAGGTGAGCCTGTCGAACATCATGCGAGCACCGTGTTGCTACTGAGAAATATCGGATAGAAAAACAGTTTTTTTTTTTGGGTTCCGAACATCCGAATGTAAAAACGGAACCTTATGGGATCAGTGCGTCTGTTTGTCCGTCCGTCTGTTACTACCAATTTACACCGAATCTATTCGACCGATTGAGTTGAAATTTGGTACACATATGAATATCTGTAACCCAAACACGAACGTGTAACGTAAATAAATTAATTTGGAATGTTTGGGTGACCTTGGGGGGGTGCAAAACAGAAAAAAAAGGAAGGTTTTTAAACTGTAATGTGCTACATATCAAATGGAAGGGTTTATTGTAAGGATTTCAATTTTTTTTCATATTTCCAAAAGTTTTTAAGAAAAAAATACAGAATGTAGTTTTACATTATAGATTACAGAAAAACCTATAAATGAAGTACCTAGTTTAAACCTGTAAAAATATGATTACTTCGGAACCCTTAGCGCGCGAGACCGACTCGCTCTTGGCCGGTTTTTTTTTATAGTCGATAGGTATGCCCTACCCGGGAAGCAAAATAGCGCTTGCTCACAATAGCGCTTGCAACAGTTTATCACTTTTGTTCAATTCTAATACCAACTATATACAACAACGTCGTAGCTCACACTTAACTTTCCAGATTTTTTCTTTTTTTAACCTGTCAGGAAGAAAATCTATTTTGGATAAATACTAGTGTAGTGCATCATTTATTATTGATATAAAAGAAATAACCATAAAAACAAGCGAAGAATTGCTTGGCGAACGCTCCTTATCAATGCCAAGAATCTTTGCACTTGACATTTTGTTAAAATATCGGATCGTACTAGACAGCATATTTTATTTATGATGAAAGTAAAGCCTTTCTGCGATTAAAGGCGTGAGGGTATTACATAATACAGTTTCTTTTTTAGTAACTACATTTTTCTACTCCTACGACAATTCTCTTCAGGCGCGCTTTTACGTTATTGCTATTTTTTCTCTACAGGCGCTCCTCGTTTTTGATAGGTTCTTGGAACTCCATAAATTTCATTAAACCTCTTTCAGTTGGTAATATCAAGAGTGAGATGGCATAGAGGATAAAAAAAAACGTGTAATCATCAAACAAATCTTATAATCATAATATACTAGAGGTATACAGAATAGAGTGAAAAGTCCCATTAACCTCCATCCATCCATTGGAAAAGGATCCTCCAACCAGACGGATGTTGTGCTAAGGCCAGGGCAGCTACCTGATGGTTGAGTTTGGACTGTTGTATATGTTCAGATCGCGCGGAGAACTTTTATTGCGCTATGCAGGATTTGCGAGTTGCTGCTACATAATATAGCTAAGAATTAGAAATATCATAGAGCCTACCTATCCGATGCGGTTTGTCAAGTGTAGTTTATTTTGTGTAGGCGTTCATAATGAAAATACAATAATAATTGCTGGGTAAAGGTCATCATCTAACAGACGAGTATTAAAGGTTCTGCGGCGATAAATTTAAAGCCATTATTTCAAGTAAACTTATATCTTTTAGTAAGCAAAATTTAAGCTTATCTCCAGCCATTGCTGGAGACAGGCCTTCTCTAAACTGCTGGACATAAGCCAGTCTTCGTCACATCGATAGGTGTTTCTCGCCTCTAGCGGGTTCCCGCGGGCCTCACCAGCTCATTCGGTACTTCGGTAGTACACTACCGAAGTAAGCAGGTAAGTAATACTAAGAAAAAACCAAAGCAATTCTTTAACCCAGTACAAAGCAATCACAAAGGTAATCCAAGTCGATTTAACTGATTCTGTTTCATTGAATTTAAGATTTAAATGTTACGAAAATAAAAAAGATAGCGACTTGAATGAATGGCAGCGGGGATTTGCAATTTAAACGAGACTTAGGCGATACTAAATGCGATTCCATTTCCTTGATTTCATTACGTGTATTGGTACGAGTAGATACATTCTACTGTTTGAACTAACTTTACTGCATCCACATTTAACTCGAAACTTGTATTATGTGGTTTGTTGGTTTGTACTTGGGAGAAAATAGATACACAGATAGAATATACTTTAATGTATTTATGTACACAGGAACAGTTGCACAACTCGTACATTAACTTAAGACGGAGTTATACGACTTCTAATGATTTTCAAATGAACATCACATCTAAACGACTATTTTCATATCTTTGAAAAAAAAATATGTTACTCTCGACAATATTTTTCAAAATTTGATATGTTAATATTTGAAATAATATTTTTATAAGATAGTGTAATTAATTTGTAAAGATATGTCTAACGTGGATAAAAAATTAAGAATCACGCAAAAATTATAAAGCATATTTTTATAAAATCTTCACCATTTTAAAGATCATTTAGATATTTATATTTTAGTATACGTGTTTTAGTATAATACTTGTTGTTTTATGTATAAAAAAATAATAATTCGTCTAAATTCGGACAGCGCTCCTTGATGGGCGAGTCCTATAACTGGGTGGACGTACGACGCGTTACGTGAGCTCAGCACAGAACACGCAATCTAACCACTTAAGGTCATTGGTAGTTAATAGCGCCTTAAGGCGCAATTATACGACTTTTAATGGTTTTTAATTGAACATCACGTCTAAACGACTAGTCTTATTTTTTTGAAAAAAAAAAATATGTTACTCTAGACAATTTCCGTCGTAATTTGATCTCAGCATATTTGAAATTATATTTTTATAATGTAGTGTAATTAATTTGTAAAGTTATGTCTAACGCGGATAAAAAATTGAGAATCACGCAAAAACTATAAAGTGTATTTTTATGAAGCCTTCACCATTTGAAAGATCATTTAATTATTTATAATTTAGTCTCAGTATTTTAGTTTAATACCTGTTGTTTTAGGTGTAATAAATTAATAATACGTCTAATTTCGGACAGCGCTCCTTGTTGGGCGAGTCCTATTACTGGGTGGACATACGACGCGTTACGTGAGCTCAGCGCAGAACACGCAAGCTAACCACTCAAGGTCATTGGCAGCTAATAGCGCCTTAAATCTATGGGTATAGTGGCGGTCTTATCGCTGACAGCGATATCTACCAGACAACTTTTGGGTGAGCTGAAAGAACTTAAAATAAAAAGCGGGTGGTCATAAGTTCTGATCCTATTACATAAGTTCTTTCAAAGATAGAAAGATACATTATTGCCAAGTCCTATAGTCTTCTTTTTATCCAGGAAAAATGTAGACAAAGTTCCTATGGGTCTACAGGCCAAAACTAGGGTAATTTAGTCTGGCAAGTAAAGCCAGTACTTTTTGTATCATTAATATGCTCGCGTTTGACCACTTTCTCGCCTGATGGTAAGCGATGATGTGGTCGAAGATGGAGCACGCTTGTCAAGAAGTAACCTATTCACTCTCGACTTAAGGCCGTACTACCGGCCAAGTGGCGCCCTCATTGAATAAAAAATCGTAGCATAACATAGAAAATAAATATTAAAGAATCCAACGTCCCATTTGTAACAAAGAGGATAAAGTATTTTTACGTTGTTAAAGGTCTCAGAATGTTGCGTATCCAAAGTAGTAGGCAAAAGTACCAAAAACGGCCGTTTCTGACACTTTTGCCTACTACTTTGGATACGAAACATTCTGAGACCTGTTTTGACAACGTAAAAATACTTTATTCTATTTGTAACAAACGTGACGTTGAAATCTTTAATATTTATTATCTAGGCTATGCTACGATTTATTCAATGAGGGCGCCACTTGGCCGGTAGTAGACCCTTAAAGACTCTCAGGTTGTAGCTATCAGGAAACACAGACTCGGGCAGGGTCCACTCTTTAGCTGTACGCACAATGAATGTGTTCCTAAAACGTTTTGTGAGTGTGGGTGGGATTTCCACTATGTACCTACGAAGTGTAACAAATAGTCCCATAACAAATTCAATTTACTTAATTTCAAGAACAAAAAAAAAGAAATCCGTCTAATCTTTCTGTCCATTTATCTTTGTCTGTTTGGTAATGTACCAATCTTTTCTTTTTAAAGACAACCACTTTGGTGGATAGAAAAGTAAATGTAAATAAAAAATAGGCTATCTCTCCAAGTGCGTGTCGAGTACAAAGTAGGGTTCCGTAGTCAATTAACAAATCCCGAGGCTGTCGCCTGTCACCGGAATGTTTATGCGAAAAGAAGAACGTGGCCTACCTACCTAACGGGTTAGAACATAAGTCGTAAGAGTTCCACGTTTGCAGTGCAAGCCAACTGGAAAATAGCAGTTCGGATGTGGTTTTGTGCATTTTAATATAACTGCATGAAAACTGTATACCGTTGTAGTTCGCTTGAACTTGGCTATGTAGTTCCTAACTAGGCTGTGTGAAATAAATAAATATTTTGAGGAATTTTAAGAACAAGAAGGGTCGTAAATTATTTTAAGAAAATAACTCGGTACTAATAGAACCCAGTATAATGGATTAAAATTCAGAGTGATTTATTCAAAGTGGAGTAATTTTAAAGTGCTTCCTGAATTTTTCATTCGTTGCTTTATTCGATATTAAATTTCGCGGAAGAGGTAAGTAGGTACCTACGATATCTGCCTGTTCTGATTAACGGAGTCTCCAGTTGAAGTAAACACCAGATAACGAACTAATTACCAAACAGCTCATTAACGTGTGAGTGTGAACTAACAGGTTACTAAAATTTAAATAGATAGGAAGCGGTAGAAGTGTTTGAGCTTAAAATCATAATCTATGAAATTTAAATGGGACCATTTCGGTACAAACCACTTTTGACACAAAAAAGAATTTTGCAAATCCGTCAATATATGGCGGAGTTAAGCCCGAACATATTATATCAAAAAAAAATACAAACATCCGAATTGATAGCCTCCTTCTTTTTGAAGTCGCAATCTCCATATTTTGCGATACCGTGCTTCTTCTTCGCTGTTTCTTCTGCACTGTTAAAGAAATCCAGCCCCTTTCTTATTGCGACAGTAAATATCTATACTTATCTACGTTATCTTGAAGTAATTCCGAAGATATTCAGAGGTAAAGGTCGGAGTTCCGCAAAGAATCTTCTCAAGTCGTTACCAGTTTAATTAAATTGACGCTTTCGTTGGAAGATCTTGGATTTTCGATATCTACCCTTTGTCAAGTCAGAGTTGTAGGTACCTAATGGTGTGTTAATGATACTTGCACAGAGATCAGTCTGATTATTTTTATCTCAAAACCTTGTTGGACGATTCAATGAGTATGCACATTGAATATGACGATCTCAGTTGTCACACTGATAACCAGCCTTGACAGAAGATAACATTGTTTTTGTTTTGCAAAGACTGCTTTACCAAAATTAACTAGCAGTCCTTCAGTCTTCGATCAATAATTATTGCTCGAAGCCATTTTTTTTTTTTTAGTAATATTTTTTATCATTGGTAGGCTCACCTTTGACAACTATCTCACCAGCAGACGTATTCGCTAACTCAGTTGAGTTGTTGTTATCGCCTGCTGATGGTAAGCGAGGATGTGGTCGACGATGGAGCACGCTTGCCTTCAATTAACCTATTCACTCTTGACTTAAAGACCTCCAGATTGTATTGTAGCTATCAGAAAATACAGACTCTTGTCTGTGTCTTACAAAAACGTTCGGTTAAACAGACTCCGGCAGCGGACATTCACACATGTTTTCATTCTACCACATCTTTTCTAGCCCAAAACTGACCCATAGCCGAGAAAAACCTCGACAGACAGAAAACAACTATACCAAAATTTCAACGCATGCATCAATGCTTAAAATCAAACGTACCAATCAGATTCATATATGAATGGAATTTCTATTTTTTAGTTTCATGTGTCGTCGGCTCGGTGGCCCCGAATGGCTCCGAATGGCCCCGAATGCAGCAGAGGATGAACAAACACAAGCATGGGTAACGAGCCTACAGGCCCCGCCGGGAATTCGACCACGGCCCCGTTGACATTTCAAAAGCTCACCCGATTTTTTCAAATATCTATCTCCCTTTCGAAGCTTCGTTAACACGCTGTCCTATAAAATTGCTGGTGAAATTTTACAGAGGTAGATATGTATGGTATCCGATAGGAACGTATATGCGTTTACTGACATTTAGAAGCCCTTCTTCTTCGTTTTGTGTCGTGGTACATTTAATAGGGTTATACTGTTTGGGCCCAGTAAGTAGCCACGTTAAGAGTGTCATCTGAGGCTTTGTTCAGATCATCGAGGGTGCAGGTGAAAACTCACTTAGAAGCCCTACTTCTAAAAAATGTATTGTTCCAGAAACTTGCTAGCTACTAGTGATGCGGCATAGAGAGATGCCCAACTTTCGAATACGCTCGGAGGTAAAGAGAGACTTCTGTAGGTGCTCAACCCAGCAATTGAACGTTGCATTTTCTACCGCCTATCACTGCTGGCATTGTCCATGAAACGACTTAGGGTTGTTATGTTCGAGAGTCGACGGCGCATATAGTGTTCCACGTGCGCCTCAAAGAGAATATGTCAGCCACCACTTACGGGGCCCATCATGGCCGATGCCTGCATGCCAAGGCGTCGCGGATAAATTCGTTACACAATTACCGCGCCCCTGGGCACTCAGGTAAGGAAGGAACGGGGTGGGTTTTAGTCAGTAAAAGTCTGACACGCCCTCCCGCTCCACCCATAGCGGGAAAAGTCATAGGATGATTTCCCACCCCTAAAAAAAAAGAGGGTTGTTATGTTCACGGGTTTCAGAATCGCGTGAAAGACAGAGTTTGAAGATTTGTGTGGGAACAGTATTTTGGTTAAAGGTTTATTACTGCAATCCTCAGACAAAAGCTTAGTTTGAAACAAACAAAGAGACAACAAAATAGTATCGACGAAAAAATACTAAAACTATAGGGTAGTTAAATTTAAAACGCGGCTTCAACTTTCGGGACAAAACCTAGTTACAAAATTCTAGGTCCCCAGATAACAAGGTCTGTTCAAAACTAGTTTGACGTGTACCCACGTTAAATAAAATGTTACAGCCGTTTTCAATCAAATGTTTCCCAAAACTCTTAAAAGCATACAACCTACCCGAAAATTATTTTTGGAATTCCCTTAATTGAATTATTGGAAAAAAATTACACGTAGGTATTTCAGGTTAATTCCATAACTGAAAAATTGGATAAAGGACAGGCCTTTAACACACATTTTTATATTAAGCTTACATTTTCTAGCATCAGCGGTTTTAGCTCAGCGTTATGAAGTTAAGTCAGTTAGTAAAGCCATCTATTTTTAACCGACTTCGCAGAAGGAGAAGGTTCTATGTTCGACAGTATGTAGGTTTTTTTTTTTATGTATGTGCACCGATTTCTGTCAGTTGTGAACCGATTTTCTAAATTCATTTTTTACCCGAAAGAGTATATTCCAGAGGTGGTGGTTGGTAGTTGGTGGTGGTGGTAATAATCAACAAAAACAAAAAATATATATACATAGATGACGTTTTGGTTTCCTCCAATAACGAGTATACTGTTCAAATTCCATGTTCCATGTTATTGGGGTTATCAATCGGGCATAACTTAAATATTCAGTTTTAGTTCTGGGGTATAACAACTAAAAAGTATAAAATAAAAAAAAAACTTTTTTACAAAAAAAAAACAACCGACTTCCAAAAAAGAAAATACACTAAAAATTAAAAAATAACTTTAATTTCGGAAGTTGGTGTCAGATAACGAAGAAATAAAATACAAACACCGGGTGCCGAAATTAAAGTTATTTTTAAAAAATTTTCGTGAAAGTATTTTCTTTTTTGGAAGTCGGTTGTATTTTTTGTAAAAAAGTTTTTATCTACATTTAGAGGAAGGTATTCTTTATTGGATTTTTAATACTGAAGTCAGCATCTTCTTAGTCATATACGGATGCAGTTGACTACCAGTATTTAACATGGAACGATTGTTTATCTGACCTCCACAAACCAGTTACTGGGTAACACGTACCAACTTTTAATGCGGAGTATCGAAATTAATAGTATTCTGTATCTACTCTAAATGATTGCCGACAGAGATGTTGACTCATGCGCACTCAATAGAGATTTAGATGAAGTGTGGCGTGTTTAAATTCAGAATCCGTACATGTGGCAAATATTGTTAGACGCCGGAAGCGCTTGCCACCGGAAACACGTCACCGGAGGCGCACGCCCTCTACATCCGGCCGACAGAGGCAGAGCTATCCGAGCGACTTACTTGCGCTCATTTCTCGCCGAATAGATTCCAAGGAATCGCTTTTCAATCCGCCCAAGGTATTCTCAAAGAGCCTTTAGTTCACTATCGAGCACAAAAGACAGTGTCTGTCCAATTATGTAGGTACTACGTATACGTCTGACGTACGATAGAGGGTAACTGATGCTTGCAAATCTGAAAATCGAATATTGGATACAATAGATAGGATTAAGTGTCAGATTATAGTGTGTTCTCTTATAAAGCCTGTATTTTCAAAATTGCTGCTTTGTTGATGTGCCTTTTGTTTTGCACGAAGAAACTGTTACAGTTGTTTTAATAATAATAATAATAATAATAATAATAATGTTTATTCATCAATCATAAGGTAAATAATAAATACAATTTTGGCTTAAATTTACGTAAAGTTCACACATGTTATGTGCCTGAACTAGGTAATCCTGTGTTTCAGGCGATAAGAGGTAGGTACAATTCTTTTTTCTTGTTAAATAATCACATCTAAAATAAACGTTATATACTAGTCATCTTATATAATATGTGTAAATGAAAAATAATGATATAATAATAATCTTACATTTAAATAAAATACGAACAATCTCTATCCTAATACAATTAATAACTTCTCTGTGTCTTCATAGGACATACATTGAAGAGTTTCCTTGAGAGCCTTCTTGCAATTACAATAATTTAGGGGATAAATGTTTGTTAGTGCGTTTAGTCTGTTATATAATAGTGGTCCAAGGAACATATAAAATTTGGTCGTGAAAGCATGTTTCGTGCTATTATTAACGCAAACTAAATCTTTCCGTCTTTTTTTAGTAAATTCTGTGCAATATGGAAGGGCTGTATGTTGTTTAAGTACGGTGCTCATTATGAATAACTGTCGAACTGTTAGTACTTCACAAGATTTATAGAGAAGGTTAGTGGGAAATAGGAAAGGGCGACAAGTAGACACCTTGAGGATCGCTCTTTGCGCTCTCTCGATGGGTAGTAACAAAGTTTTACCCACCCCACCCCATGAGGTAATGCAGTATGTCAGAATTGACTGACACAGAGCAAAGTAAACTTGCCTAATTAGTTTTGGGTCTGCAATATATCGCAGCTTTTTAAATATGAATATAAGCTTGCGAATTCTAATGTGTAAAGCGTCTATGTATGGTTTGAAAGAAAGGGTATCGTCTATAATGATACCAAGGTATTTTATTTTATTAGTCATTTTAATATTGGGACACATGCACTCACTATTTAGAGGGGCTGAACAACAATGAGCATACAGCTTTGGGGCAATGATAGGTGTTTGTTTCCGCATCGAGAACTTAATGAAATTTGTCTTATCCGTATTAAGTGTTAATGAATTATGATGGAGCCAATTATTTACAATATTGAACCCGTGTTGCGCAAACTTGTACACTTCAGTTTCTGAGTCAGCCGAGAAAAGTAGAGCAGTGTCGTCAGCGTAAGATATGATCATACCATGTTCTAGCTTTAATTTGCATAGGTCATTTATGTATATTAAGAACATAGTGGGCCCTAAAATACTTCCTTGGGGAACACCAAAAAACGTATTTTTTAGATCAGCGCTGAGTACATTGTCAATCTTTACGCACTGGGTACGGTCTTCTAAATAACTTTTAAAGAGTTGCAGCTGGGTGCCTCTTACACCTAAAGTTTCAAGCTTGCGCAACAGAATGGGAATTGAAACTGTGTCAAAAGCCTTGGCGAGGTCCAGGAAAATTCCTACTGTGTGGCTGCCCTTGTCCAGTTCCTGTGCTATATAGTCGGTCAGATGATGTACGGCATCGGCAGTTGATACTTTAGGCCTAAATCCAAACTGCCGCTCAGACAAAATAGATTTATCCTCCAGATATTTAAACAATCTTTTGTTCATAATTTTCTCTAATATTTTCGACATACAGGGCAGTACAGAAATAGGTCTGTAATTTGTCACTTGCTCTTTACTACCCGACTTATAGACGGGCACAACAATCGCTTTTTTAAGACACGCGGGAAAAATACCTGAAGATAAATAGATGCGGAAAGTATAAGTAAGTGGTGGTACTAAAATATGCTTGAACTGTTTGAGAATTTTAGTGGATATATTATCCCAGCCAACGGCACAGTCGTCTTTCAAGGTCATAATTATACTTTCAACCTCAGTCTCATCAGTATCTAGCATTGCAAAGGATGTTAAAGTGTTGCGACCCATAAAAGGACTGCTTGTTAGGTACTGTGTGGAATGTGGTTGACCCCGATTTTTTTCTGCCAAGCATTTTCCCACATTAACAAAAAAGTTATTTGCTATGTTTGCAGATGTCAGTTGTGACGTGTTTGCTTGCAATAAACCTGACGAAGATTCTTTTTGTTTTGATATGTATGTAACATTTCTTACATACTGCCAGATTCTTTTAGTATTAGTTCCAGCCTTTTCCAGTTCAATTTTATCGTAACTGCATTTAATTTTTCTGAGAAGGTTATTACAAAAATTGCGATATCTTTTGTATGTCAATTGTATCACTGCATTCTCTGGTTGAGATTTAGCTTTCATGTGCAGTTTGTCTCTATGCTTCATACAGCGGATAAGACCTGTTGTGATCCAGGGTTTTATGTTGCAATTTTTGTTGCTCAACTGCAAAGTTTCAGTATTTTTCTGAATTGCATGTCGTACATTTTCTATTACATACAACATACAATACTGCGGATCAGCGGAATTATAGACTGGATTAAAGTTGATGACGCGCAAATCTTCCTCAAGTTCATTTTTATTCAATTTTAAAATTGTGCGAGTGTTTTGCTTAGCTATGTTACAATCTAAGGTTAGTAGGGCAGCATTGTGATCTGTTATTGTCGAATTAACAACGACTGCAAGCGAGGGGTAATATGATTTTAGCATGACATGATCCAAGCAGGAGCCACTATGATGTGTAGGAAAGTTATGTGCGGGGAGCAGGCCATGGTATGCACATAGGTTAAGGTAGTCCTGAGCAGATGCATCAGAACTTCCCGGGAGAATATTGATATTTATATCTCCAATCACAATCGTGTTTTTGATGGATGACAGGTCCTGCAAGACATCATTCAGCGATTCCGTGAAATTGCTAACATTTTTAAAGGAAGGAGGTCGATATAACGCTAATATTGCAAAATCTGATCCGATCCTCACAACCAAACTGTTGCAGTCGTGCATATTTGGTTCCTCAACTGACACCTCTAAATGATTCCTTACATAAACTACCACTCCATCATTTTGGTTGTAATTCCTATTACTTTTGTACATTCCATAACCCGGTATTAGTGGTATGTTATATTGTTTGGCAAGCCAGCATTCGGTCAAAACAAAAACGTCACAATTTATGTCTAAACGTTGCTGAAAGGTGCAAAAGCTATCAAAATTCTTAAAAATACTACGAATATTTTGTGTTAATATGTTTAGTGGACTTTTGTACCCAGAAAGATATTGTTTGCAATTCTCAGCTTCACAAACCTTTGACTCGGAAACAGAGAAATCATCTAAATCATTAATTATATTGTTAATCATAACTATGGTACTAAAGTAGATATAAAGTCTAAAAAGTGGTCTAAATAAAAAACTTATAAACGGCGCTCTCAGACGCCTGCATAGTCAATGGAATAAATGTACCTTTTTTCGGCCATTAATCTCGCTGGACAGTCCGCAGCGCCTGTGCTGTGCTTGTCTGGCTTTTTGAAATGCGCGCAAGTGGCACATTTTGGCTCAGTTTCCTTTTTTGGACATTCTTTAATCGAGTGTCCTTGATCGCCACAGTGACCGCAGGTATGTGACGTCTGCCGACAAAACTTGGCGGCATGACCATACTGCTGGCACTTGTAGCACCGTGTGACCAACGTAAAGTCTCTGACAGGGCACGATGACCAATTCACAAATACTCGGTCTTTTGAGATCAGGACTTTGCGTATGGCTGCAGGTACTTCTACTACGTAGTTGCAGTGGTCAGCGTCTTTCTTTCCTGACTTGTGGCTCAATCTAATCAAGGTCAAGAACTTCTCAAGGCTGCAGTCCTGTAGTGTCTCGGCAAGATTTTGGTGGTATAAGCACGCAAATACTTCATTTTCTGCCATGAATGACGGCACTCCTAGGATAACAACCCTTGGCTTCCTTTTGAAAGGCTCATCGACTGTTAGACCTGACTGAGATAACTGCTCCGATTTCCTCAGCTTCTCGATATCGTCTTTCGTCTCGGTGCTGATGATGACTCCGCCATTTCTGGTCTTGCGCAGACCTCTAACTTGAAGTCTCATCTGTTCAGGGCAGATAATTTTTTGGACGAGTGACTTTGTCTCATCACTAGACCTCAATTTGTCTTGAGGGTAAATGGCCACAGAACTTACTTTTGACGGCTGGATGAAGTTGTTTGCTCCTTTCTTCACCATGTCCGAAAAGGAGATTCCCACAGCAGGTTTTATAGATTCTCCGACTTTCAGCTTGAGCTCCTTGAGTTGCTGTGAAAGGTCGAGCTGACTCTCAAGTGCTTTCAAAGCATTATGGGATTGTAGGGCTTTGTATTTGATGGACTGGTACTGCACGGCCATCTGCGATGTTCCATGTCCCACCTTTCGGCATAGGGCATTGATGCGCATTTTTTGGTCAGAATTTAGCTTGCCTTCTGCTGCGATAGCACATACCTCCTGAAGGCTCTGGTCAATACTCGTCATCCAGCTCTGAATTTCGGGCGTCGATATTGCTTCAACGTCATCGCGTCTTTGGCTCGGCGCTTGAGGAGCAGGAGCGGGTGCGGCTGCGCGCGCGCCTGCAGGCGGCGGGGAGCGAGCGCACCTACTTCTCGGGCTGAAGGGGCTATCCTCCATTTGTGTGATTAGGTTATTCACTTGTTAATAACTAGTCATCTTCACAAATCCACCTTACATAAAACAAAACGATGACTCAGTTTGCTCTACTGCCGGCTATTTACAAAAACTAGGTCACAAATTACGCAAGTGATTATTTGTTTATATTAAATTATTGTTCGATACGTCCACTCACTACGAAATGAAAATATTGTCTATCTGTTTCTCTGTCTCATCTCAATCTGTTTTATCTCACAAAAGACTGATATTTAATTTGTCTCAAGTTTAAAAAACATATAAGTTGCTTTAACATTGGATTGTGTTAAGGCGCAGTTATACGACTTTTAATGGTTTTTAATTGAACATCACGTCTAAACGACTACTTTTATTTCTTTGAAAAAAATATATGTTACTCTAGACAATTTTCGTCGTAATTTGATCTGAGAATATTTGAAATTATATTTTTAAAACATTGTGTAATTAATTTGTAAACTTACGTCTAACGTGGATAAAAATTGAGAATCACGCAAAAACTATAGATCGTATTTTTATGCAAGCTTTACCATTTTAAAGATCATTTAGTTATTTATAATTTAGTCTCCGAGTTTTAGTTTAATACTTGTTTTTTTAAGTGTAATAAATTAATAATGCGTCTAATTTTGGAAAGCGCTCCTTGATGGGCGAGTCCTATTACTGGGTGGGCGTACGACGCGTTACGTGAGCTCAGCACAGAACACGCAAGTTAATCACTCAAGGTCATTGGCAGCTAATAGCGCCTTAAATGTAGAGTTTTGCTTACTATTTTTTTTTTGGATTTCTCGGGACCCTGAGGTCCCAGATCTTTGGAAAGCGTACGAGGGGCTGAAGCTAACTCGCTGAGGCCCCTTCAGATGCTTTTTATGAAATGAGGCACCAACCGACGATTATCCCTGTACGCGCTATACAAGTGCACCCAAGGACGACCCCCGGTTGGTGTGTAACCTATTGCAAGATAAGGAGAAAAAAAATATCGGGCTGTAGGTTTGGGAATTATGTGAAAACTATGGCCTCTGCCTGAACAACTGGGGGTGACTTGCACACTCAATAAATGGGCCCCCAATAATGGTCGCTAGATCGTAGTGTGACGTAGCAACAAGGAGTTTTGATTATTATTATTAGCACCTTATATTTTAACTAGCGACCCGCCCCAGCTACGCTCGGGTACAAATAATTATACATATAAACCTTCCTCTTCAATCACTCTATCTATTAAAAAAAACCGCATCAAAATCTGTTGCGTAGTTTTAAAGATTTAAGCATACGTAGGGATATAGGGACAGAGAAAGCGACTTTGTTTTGATATGTATTTGCATGCCAATTTCTGGCGAAATGTGTATAGCACTAAAAATAGATATATTAATACCATCTTCTGGACCTCATTTATTGCAAATAAATAACTTTGACTCTGAATTTTATCTCAAGAATACGTATTGGTCTAGGATGTGTCTGTAGGTTCTGTGAGATTAAGCTTGGAGGGCTCGGTGTCAAAAAAAACCTGGCTCTCCGGGGTATCCTCAGAAGTGAAAACAAAAAACTTGAACAAAAATCCCTAACGCGCTTAAAGAAGTTTTCACTTCAACTTCAAAGCTTACGCACACAGAAACTATGTGCACGAGAATCTACACATACAACCAAGATCAAACCGCTTTCGTAAAATAGAACAGCCATATCTCTAAACGAATAAATGACTAACTAGTGCTCTAGACTTTTCACACTGAAATTAAATGTGTATATTTATACTACTTTAACAGTAAGTGTTAAAGAGCTAAGGGTAAAGAGCTAAGCTTATGGATAGAAATTTTTTATCGATTCGTCATAAACTAACCGCAAGTTCATTGATGCGATATGTTGTTGATACCTATTATTCATTGAATCGATCACTGGAGTTAACGCGTGCTTGACAACCTGTCACATTAAGTTTTCCGTTCTAAGAAGGACGAGCCCCCCTAGCTATATTACATTTCTATTATCGTTTTACGCTAACGCTTAGAACAAAATGTATGGCAATGACATTACCTGCGTAGATAAGTGTCACGTGACTTATCGCAGGTAATGTCATTGCCATACATTTTGTTCTAAGCGTTAGCGTAAACGATAATAGAAATGTAATATGGCTAGGGGGGCTAAGCATCATTTCGAACACGATTGTTAAACTCTAGAAATAATATTGTAGCTACTGTATTCCGCACAATTTTCGTGACAAGAACTAAATCGTTCAATCTTAACATTGACTGTGATGTAATCAAATGATAATAATGACGAATGACGAATTAATTTAATTAATAGTAATTTTGTAACATTATGTGTAAGTGCCTAATGTACTTATTAATTTATTTGTAAAATTATAATTTGTAATAACTAAGTACTTAGTACTTATTTTATTTATTTATGACATGTAGTCACTATGGTTGAAATGTATGTGCATGTACAGTGCCTGAAAAAAAATGATTTATTATTATTAAGACGCTGTCGTTCGCAAACATGCAGGATTTCATAAAAAAAAACCCTTGTTACCGAAACACGTTTAAAAATAAAATCCTCGATAGAAATGATCGTCAAACTTAGGTACCTGTAACTTTGATCTTGTCAGACAAAGCCGACGTAAATAATGAATCGAATTTTACTGCAAAACTTGGTTGTTTTAGATTTTTAATAGCTCACCTCAGTTTTGAGGAAATCGATAAAATGATTCATATTTGGCAATAAATTGCAAGCATGGAGTAATCGACCATTTCTTTCTTTTCTATGCAAATCGAGAGTGACCTCGATTTAAGCCATGTCACGGTCTTTATTTTTTTATATTTATCGCTCCAAAAAGAAGGCCCAAGTCACCGTAAACAAAATAGAAAACCTTAACAAAATTGCTTGAAAAAAAATTATATAATCTACCCTGACATCCGAATAGATATTTTCGAAGCTTTGATTCAATAGGTTTAGGCTGTACTTTTGAATAAAACTAACATGACCCATTTTTAGAAAAGCCCACAATTTGTTATTCAGCACGTTTTCACATTGTCATGTGTATTGTAAGGTTTTGTGGATGGATTTCAATTTATGCTAGGAACATGAAAAAAGTACACGTGTCGCTCTTTTAAATCTGTTAGTTACCTGTATTTCTCGTAAGTAACATATTATGTATACTATTATATTTTTAACCGCTGGGTCTGAATTATTAGATTCTTGACGAGGTAATATTATAATTTATGCAGGTTGCAATGAGTGTTCGAAGAAAAGGTGCAAGATCGTTTATCAAATTATTCAAGCTCATTTTTTTTAAGGTGGGTAAAATAACTTCTGCCGCTCTGGGTGGAGTGGGAGGGCGTGTCAGACTCTTACTAACTAAAACCCACACGTGTACATTCAGTTGCCTGTGCCAGGAGCCTGCACACACACTGCATCACACCTGCGACCCTCGCATCTATCGGCCCTGGCGGACCCCGTCAATTAGTGCTGACATCTCTTTGAGGCACGCGTGGAACACAACGCGCCTTTGACCCGGGCGATGAGCTACCAATTGCTCGCTATCTGAAAACCCGCGCTTACCTTGCGACTTCCGACGCCCAAGGCGTCTACAGCGGCAATCTGAGTTGCACCCTGTAGAGTATTATTCGTATAAGTTTCGAACGGCGTTTATATATTTTTTATCTCGTTTGCATAACTTTTGAATGTTTAACCAGGATGTAAAATTGTTTGTCTTGAGGAGGTTAAACAAATGAAAATCGAATCATTTCTTGACCCGATTTTTATTGTTTTTTTTTTTTACTGACAGGTAGATTACATAATGAGGAGCTCGTGGCTAAAAGTAATAACAGCCGCACGGGTCGATCCATCAGGTTAAGCTACGCTTGCTGGAGTTGGCCTATGGATGAGGGACCATCTTTACATACCGAAACTCCTCCGTGTCTCGAAAAGTACGTTAAGCTGTTGATCCCGGCTGTCAATCGTGGATCTTTGACAGTCGTTACGGGTCGTCAGAAGCCCGAAAGTCTGACATCCAGTCTTACCAACGGGTAGCGTATTACCCAGCAACTGGGTTTTGGAGGTCAGATAGGCATTCGCTCCATGTAAAATACTGTACTTAGCTGCATCCGTTTAGACTGGAAGCCGACCCCAAGATAGTTGGGAAGGGTAGCGGATAAATACGTAACAAAGTTACCGCTCCCCTGGGAACTCAGGCAGGGAACCTCCCGCTCTACCCAGAGCGGGAGATGTCATTGGATGATTTCCCAACCCACAAAAAAAAAAAAAGATAGTTGGAAAAAAGCTAGGCAGATTGAGGTAGATTACATAATAGCTTAACCGCGAGAAAAAACTAGTCGTAAAATCTTGCTTTCATAATTTTGACAACCATTGCTGCATTTTTGGAATTCATTCACCTTCTCGTAGTTATGATAAACAATACCGATATTGCTCAATGTCAAACTAAAATCTATAACAATTATGACAATTATGCGAACAGTGTGTGGGTTTGCAACATAACAATAAAATGCAAACGTCTAGATCTCAATCCATGTATCGTCGATTTCTCAAATCCTAATAAGACAAGGATTTCAGAATTCAAAGTTGCGAACGCCTTGGGTGACGTCCAAAGCAACTTGTCGCTTTTCATGCATCTTTGCGATCTTACTCGAGACATGTTGCGGGGGATATCGCAGCGTGCCATATTTGTTTTACCGCAAGTTTTATCCAACGGTTGTTTTACCAACGTTTTGGATAAAACTTTCGCATTCTTGTAAGGTTACATCAATTTTTTTTATGTGGAAAACCTTCAAAAGGCGCTTGGATTTTGGGGAAAATACCAGGGACTATGGGATTTTTATCTAACTTAAACCACCCCAGTGATCACTAAGGCCGGGACTCCACCAAAGCGGAGACGAGACGAGCGGAGAGGAGATGTTTTTTAAACAACCAATAGAATTGTGTTATTGACTCATCTCTTCTCCGCTCAGCTTCAGTGGAGATCGCTGTGCGGAAATGTGTAATATTTGAATGGCGCGATGGAAGCGGAGATGTGAGCTGTGCGCGGACGACGCGCAGTGGAGACGAGAGATGTGAGCGGCGTGCAGTGAGCGATGTCACCCTCCCCCCTCTCGCCCGCCAGCAACCCGCAGAGCCCCGCGCGCGCGCCGGCCGGCCATCTACCTGTTCTCTATTCTTCATCTATCAATTCTGCTTCTTCAGATCGTAGTTCTTCTTCTTCAAGTAAAAGAAGATACTTTTTTTGTAATAATAGCGACATCGTCTACTTTTCGTGTCAGAATGCGTACTGAGCACTCATCGCCTCGCACCCGAGCTGAAAAACATCTCTTCTCGTACAGCACACAGCACACCGCACACATCTCTGCTTTGGTTTAGTCCCCCGAGCTGAAAAACATCTCTTCTCGCACAGCACACAGCACACCGCACACATCTCCGCTTTGGTGGAGTCCCGGCCTAAGGAGGGGACCTCCTCTATGCAGCACCTATGCGGGCAAGTCCCTGGCCACCCTAAGGAGACTGCAAGCTTCTAGGGTTAGTCACGTAACGCACCGTATGTCCACCCAGTAATAGTACTCGCCCATTAAGTACCGCTGTCCGAAATTAGACGCATTATTAATTTATTACACATAAAACAACAAATATTAAATTAAAAAGCTTAGACTAAATTATAAATAATTAAATGATCTTTAAAATGGTGATAAAAATACGCTTTATAGTTTATGCGTGATTCTCAATTTTTTATCCGCGTTAGACATAACTTTACAAATTAATTACACTGTTATAAGAATATAATGTCAAATATTCTCAGATCAAATTACGACGAAAATTGTTTAGAGTAGCATATATTTTTTCAAAGAAATAAGACTAGTTGTTCCGACGTGATGTTCAATTAAAAACCTTTAAAAGTCGTATAACTGCGCCTTAACGGCCCAAACTAGCAGGTATGCGTGCGTTCAAAGTAACACTACTAAATCCCACAAATTTTCGTAATCAAAAAACAAATAATAACTGGCGGTTCTCGGATCTCACTCTATATGGAAGGATTACCTTCACCATAACCACTAAAACATCCGTATTGAAAAAATACAGTACAGTTCACCAGAATTGCGGTATCTATGCACGCTTCAACGTTACCCAATATTGTTTATACAGGTGAAAACTAAACCCAGCGGCTTTTGACACACCACAAACAATAGCGTGTAGGTATATTTTGGAAACCACAGAACTTTCAGTTATGGGAAACAGGAATTGGAGAGCCGGATAGCACCGAACGTCAATTTCTGTACCTACCTAAGGGATATAAACATTGACTTGTCAACAAAATATGTAGATTGATTTATTTTTAACCGACTTTCGAAAAAGGAGGAGGTTCTATGTTCGACTGTATGTATGTTTTTTTTTTTTTTTTTTATGTATGTCCGCCGATTTCTCCGTCAGTTGTGGACCGATTTTCAAAATTCTTTTTTTATCCGAAAGAATATACTCCCGAGGTGGTCCCATTTAAATTTTATCGAAATTGCTTCAGCGCTTTTTGAGAAACTGAACAAAAACGAAAAATACGTGTACCTCGATGACGTTTTGGTGTTCTCCAAATGTTTAAATTCCACGTTCCATGTTATTGGGGTTTTTAGTTCTGGGGTACAACTAAAAAGTGAAAAATAAAAAACTTTTTTACAAAAAAAACAACCGACTTCCAAAAAAAATTACACTAAAAATTAAAAAATAACTTTAATTTCGGAAGTCGGTGTCAAATAACGAAGAAGTAAAATACAAACACCGACTTCCGAAATTAAAGTTATTTTTTAATTTTTAGTGTATTTGTTTTTTGGAAGTCGGTTGTTTTTTTTTGTAAAAAAGTTTTTAGCTTATGAAGTTTTTGTCTCCAGTTGTTCCTCCAATTATTTTAATAGGGCTGAACATAACTGGAGTACTGTGTGTTGGTATTGGTACTATGGTAAGCACTAGAAAGATCGGCAGTACCTATATTGATCTTCCCCTTAAATGTCTTGGTAAGAACACAAACAAAAACCGGCCAAGTGCGAGTCGGACACGCGCATGAAGGGTTCCGTACCATCGTACAAGATTATACGCGTCTACTTATTGCAATGGCAATAAGTAGACGCGTATAATCTAGCTCGATCATAATGATGATCGAGCTAAAAAATCCAAAAAAAAAACACGTTTCTAGTAGGGGAGCCCCCTTTATTTTATTTTTTTTGATTTGTTGTTATAGCGGCAACAGAAATACACATACTGTGAACATTTCAACTGTCTACCTATTACGGATCATGAGATACTGCCCGCTGACAGACAGACTGACGGATGGACGGACGGATGGACGAACGGACGGACGGACGGCGGAGGCTTAGTAAAAGGGTCCTGTTGGTTACCCTTCCGGTACGGAACTCTAATAAGATAAATAGATATACTCTATATTGTACACCATAGCAAATTATGCATGGTTACAAGTATGTATGATTTTATAAAAGTACTAGTAATAGATAGAGATAGTAAGTAAAACCGTACAAATCATATAATTTTCTTTTAAGGGTGTGAAATCAACCAATGACTTCAAGAAGGACGAAGGACGGACTCTTACTAACTAAAAACCCACCCCTGTTGGTTCAGTTGCCTGTGCCAAGAGGCGTGGTGACGACTCTCTTTCAAATTTATCCACGATATAAATCATATCTAAGTATACATTACACTTCAACCTGTCCTCCCTTCGAAAATATAGATTTAATTTTACGACAGTGATTAGGTATCTGTTAAGTAACTGACAACAAAGGTTTCCAAAAAAGACTAAAGCCCTAAAAGGCTTTAATTATTTACTTACAGAGCTAGAGTTTCCACCGAAATTAGCATTATATTTACACAGTTTTTATATTATTATTTTATGAGGGCTATTACATTTACTACCTTCACAGCTACATAAATATTTTGTAAACTCGAGTTACATAAAAATACAGAGTAATAAAACTACAGAAACTCTTCTGTGGTCCTGACAGTACAATTACTGAAGAACAAAAACCCTGAACCACAAAGAGATATAATCTCTTTGATTGCAATAACGCATATCAAAGAAGGTCTGTAATGACTAATGTAAAATCCATATTCGTTGCCCGTTGCCTCTGGGGACCCGATCTTGGTCCGGGCTTCCTGATCAGGAATATAAGCCGGTCCTTTCCTGAAGTGGGGTCCAAATCGTTAAGTAGGCTATGTACCTTCTGACAGGAACTTGGAATTTGCGAAGACTTGACCTCGAGATACCTACGAGGCGAGTCTCTAATTGTAGTTTGAAGTAGACACATAATGCTAAGTGCTACTTCTGTCGAACTTTCGAGTTTGTATTTGGCACGATCTGCACTTAGTAAATTCAGTGAAGTTCGACAGCGAACTTGTGAGAAAAACATGAGTAGTTGGCTAGCATTAACTGAACATCTTTGACATTACCTACCACGACTTAAAACTGTCACGAAACCGGTGAGTAAATAGTATCGTAAGTTATTTAAATAAGTTTCTTTTTATTCCAGTTTATAGTTTTTGGTTTTGGTTTTGCCATGGTATGGGCATGTGATGAGGGGTAATGAAGAAAACGTCGTGAGGAAAGTCTTGTGTATGGATGTGAATGGCTATACGAGTAGGGGAAGGCCAAAGAAACGATGGTTGGACTGTGTGAAAGAGGATATGGGTAAAAAGGGGGTGAATACAGAGATGGCGACCAATAGAGGAGTATGGAAGAAAAAGACATGTTGCGCCGACGCCAAATAAATTGGGATAAGGGCTGGAGAATGATGATGAGTTTTGTCTATTAAAATATAAGTGATTTGGTCGTAAGCACTGTTAACTTATGTTTTAAATAAATAATAATAGTGTTTTGTGGCTTGCAAAGCTCCGTCTTTCTCTCGCACCGGAATTATGATGATTTTAAGAAGTCAAAGTAAGGCTCCTCTGGGCACTCAGGCAGGGAAGGAACAGGGGTGGGGTTTAGTCAGTAAAAGTCTGACACGACCTCCCGCTCCACCCAGAGCGGGAGAGGTCATTGGATGATTGTCCACCCACACAAAAAAAAAGTAAGTTAAGGCTCCTGGTGTCTATTCTGTAGACATTGTGATATATTTTTTGGAAAAAAAAGTAGCTTATGTTATTGCGCAATAGTGATGATTTCCTTCAGTGCGACATCCAATCAGTACCTACTTTCAGAGATTGATTTACAAACATTTCACAAAACTAACAATTATAATTAGGTATTTTTAAAATTTGTTGTTTAAAAGTTTAATAAATATGCAATGCTCAAAACGACACGTGAAAAAAAATAGTCAAACGAGCCCCCACTGATGCTAGCAATTTAGCAAAGCAAATAATATAATCTTAAGTAAATAATACAGTTTTACAAGCTTCAATTAACTACGATTCATAAGTTTTTTCAAACAGAGATAAATATTATGAAAGATATGAACTGATTCAACAGAGTTATTTTTATAAGGGACCATAAACTTATTTTTTAAAATTAAATAACATTTATGTATCTCTAAAACAAAACCAATACTTCTGTTTTACGTAACAAAATTAAACAAAGATATAATAGGAAAACGAGGATGAAGATAAAAGGTTGTATTCTAATAAACAAAAAAAGAACTAAAAAGCAAAAAATAAATAAAACTTTTAAGTCTTGAGTAATGAGCATATTTACCCACACAAAATATCAAATTTTAAATAAACTAATTTTGAGTCGGCGCCAAACAACAATCTGATTATTAAATATCTAAATTTTATAAGTACTTACAAATGAAGAAGGCTGTAAGTAGGTAATTAATCATTTTATTAATTGGCGCCGACTCAAAATTAGTTTATATAAAATTTGATATTTTGTGTAGGTAAATATGCTCATTACTCAAGACTTAAAAGTTTTATTTATTTTTTGCTTTTTAGTTCTTTTTCGTCGGTTAATTTTTTTGTTAAAAAGTTTTTTATTTTATGATTTTTTGTGGCTCGCATCATCTTGTAACACTCTGAGGCAAATTTCTAATTCTTCATCATTCCTCTTGCCACTGAGCTGATGAAATTACCATCCTTCCATGAAGTTCCCAGGATATTGACCAGTTGAGGTTACCTCCAATACTGTAAAGACGTCTTTTCTTCAAACCATATTAAGTGGTGTTTGTCACTAAAACTAGTTTTATATCTAACTACTATTGTTTAGGAAAGCTATGGTTTCCATCATCAGCTCAGTTTCATGATGTGATGGTTCCTAAATGCAAATACCTGATTAAGTTATGAAAAGTAAACAGAAACAATATTCGTGCCCAATTTTCGAGGTTCTCTCTCAATTTTTTCAGGATCCCATGATCAGATCCTGATGTCCTTGACATGGGACCACCCTTGAGGTAAACCCTATCCAAGAAAAGAAGAATCATCAAAATCGGTTCATAAATAACGGAGTGAGGGCCGAACATACATACAGAAACGCTAAACGTATCCACAATTTTTGAGGTTTTCTCTCAATTTTATCAAGATTCCATTGTCACATCCTGACTTCCTTATTATGGGACCATCCTTGAGGTATACCCTATCTAACAAAAAAAGAATAATCAAAATCGGTTCATAAATAACGGAGTGAAGGCCGAACATACATACAGAAACGCTAAACGTGCCCACAATTTTCAAGGTTTTCTCTCAATTTTATCAGGTTTCCACTGTCAGATGCTGACTTCCTTGACATGGGACCACCCTTGAGGTATACCCTATCTAATAAAAAAAGAATAATCAAAATCGGTTCATAAATGACGAAGTGAGGGCTGAACATACAAATTTCTAATTCTTCATCATTCCTCTTGCCACTGAGCTGATGAAATTACCATCCTTCCATGAAGTTCCCAGGATATTGACCAGTTGAGGTTACCTCCAATACTGTAAAGACGTCTTTTCTTCAAACCATATTAAGTGGTATTTGTCACTAAAACTAGTTTTATATCTAACTACTATTGTTTAGGAAAGCTATGGTTTCCATCATCAGCTCAGTTTCATGATGTGATGGTTCCTAAATGCAAATACCTGATTAAGTTATGAAAAGTAAACAGAAACAATATTCGTCCCCAATTTTCGAGGTTCTCTCTCAATTTTTCCAGGATCCCATGATCAGATCCTGATGTCCTTGATATGGGACCACCCTTGAGGTATACCCTATCCAAGAAAAGAAGAATCATCAAAATCGGTTCATAAATAACGGAGTGAGGGCTGAACATACATACAGAAACGCTAAACGTATCCACAATTTTTGAGGTTTTCTCTCAATTTTATCAAGATTCCATTGTCACATCCTGACTTCCTTATTATGGGACCATCCTTGAGGTATACCCTATCTAACAAAAAAAGAATAATCAAAATCGGTTCATAAATAACGGAGTGAAGGCCGAACATACATACAGAAACGCTAAACGTGCCCACAATTTTCAAGGTTTTCTCTCAAATTTATCAGGTTTCCACTGTCAGATGCTGACTTCCTTGACATGGGACCACCCTTGAGGTATACCCTATCTAATAAAAAAAGAATAATCAAAATCGGTTCATAAATGACGAAGTGAGGGCTGAACATACACAAAAAAAAAAAAAAAAAATATATATACTGTCGAATTGAGAACCTCCTCCTTTTTTTCGTCGGTTAAAAAGTAAGTACACGTGGAGCCTTTAACTTTTTTAATAATAGTCCTATTTATAGATATTCTAACACTTTGCCCGCGGCTTCGCTCCCGTGACCTATCCCGCGGGAACTGTTATCTTTCCCCGGATAAAAAGTAGCTTATGATACTCGCTGATTATTAAGATTTCTATTGGTGAAAAATTGTTAAAATCGGTCTAGTAGTTTCGGAGCTTATTCCGTACAAACAAACAAATAAAAAAATCTTTCCTTTTTTAATATAAAGGGGCAAGTGTTGTACCTATTCCAAACAACAATCTGATTATTAAATATCTAAATTTATATGTACGTAGAAATGAAGAAGGCTAGATGTAGGTAATTAATCATTTTATTATGGCGCCGACTCAAAATTAGTTTACATAAAATTTGATATTTTATTTAGATAAATAAGCTCAAGACTCAAGACTTAAAAGGTTTGTTTATTTTTTGCTTTTTAGTTCTTTTTCGTCGGTTGAATTTTTTGTTAAAAAGTTTTTTATTTTAGGACTTGTTGTGACTCGCATCATCTTTTAATACTCTGAGGCTAATTTCTAATTCTTCATCATTCCTCCTGGCACTGAGGTTCCCAGGATATTGACCAGTTGAGGTTACCTCCAATATTCTAAAGACGTCTTTTCTCAAAGCATATTAAGTGGTATCTGTCACTAAACCAGTTTTTTATATCTAACTTCTGTTGTTTAGGAAAGGTATGGTTTCCATCATCAGCTCAGTTTCATGATGTGATGATTCCTAAATGCAAATACCTAATTAAGTTACGAAAAGTAAACAGAAACAATATTTGTGCCCAATTTTCGAGGTTTTCTCTCAATTTTATCAGGATTTCACGATCAGATCCTGATGTCCTTGACGTGGGACCACCCTTGAGGTATACCCTATCTAATAAAAAAAGAATCATCAAAATAGGTTCATA
Source organism: Polia nebulosa (assembly GCA_951329385.1). NCBI lineage: Eukaryota > Metazoa > Arthropoda > Insecta > Lepidoptera > Noctuidae > Polia > Polia nebulosa. Next base: position 23,154,199 of record OX589596.1, on the reverse strand, counting down.
AACAACGGAGTGAGGGCCGAACATACGTACAGAAACGCTAAACGTGCCCACAATTTTCGAGGTTTTCTCTCAATTTTATCAGGATTCCATTATCAGATCCTGATTTCCTTGACATGGGACCACCCTTGAGGTATACCCTATCTAACAAAAAAATAATAATTAAGATCGGTTCATAAATGACGGAGTGAAGGCTGAACATACACAAAAAAATATATATATATTTACAGGGTGTAACGGAAAGGTGTGGTCATATTTTAAGAACCGGTTCTGCCCATGGAAATGAACAACTTTATCTAAGAAAAAATAGAAAATTCTCAAAAAATAAATTGGACTTTCCATACAAAGTTATCATCAGCTGATCAATATTTGTATGGGAGGTAAATTTTTTTTTGAGAATTTCCACAGATTTTCTTGAAGAAAGTTGTTCAAATCGATGGGCAGATGCAGTCCTTAAAATATGACCACACCTTTCCGTTACACCCTGTATATATACGGTCGAATTGAGAACCTCCTCCTTTTTTTTCGTCGGTTAAAAAGTAAGTTTTTATGTTAATTTTCAGGTATTTTTCAGTCAGATAACTAAACCTAGAAGTGAGACTCAAGGTGTATTACAGAATGTAGTGTTTTTTTAATAGGTACTTTAAGTACTGTTTCGCGATCCTATTGATATTCTTTGAAAAGATTCAAATATTTAACGGTTATATCTTAATATTTGTACCTGTGGACGGGGCAATGGACGTACCTATGGACTGTCCTTACGTACATTTATATTCGGTTGTACCTGTGGACATAATTAAGGTACCTAAGAAATGTTACAATCATTTTATATGTTTTCAGTGCCACGGAGTAAAACCGGAGTGAATCGAAATGAATTATGTCCAGACATCTCGGCTCTTAAAGAAGTCAAAAGAGGATGCTCAGTTCGTAAGGAGGCTGAAAAATACAAAATACCCAAGTCTACAATTTTCAACCTAATAAAAACAAATATCTCAGTGGAAAATCAATAGAACTATTGAAGAATGACGTAAAAGAGGGTATTTGAAGAGCATAAAATGATTCTGATGACGAGTGTAACTTTGTTTGTCTGAGGTGTTACAAATTCGATGATGATTCTGATAGTACAGATTCTGCCATTTAAAAAAAAATTAAATATGGTTCATCATTATTCTCCTGCCCTTATCCCAATTTATTTGGGGTCGGCGCAACATGTCTTTTTCTTCCATACTCCTCTATTAGTCGTCATCTCTGTAGTCACCCCTTTTTTACCCATATCCTCTTTCACACAGTCCAACCATCGTTTCTTTGGCCTTCCCCTACTCTTATAGCCATCCACATCCATACACAAGACTTTCCTCACGACATTTTCTTCATTCCTCCGCATCACATGCCCATACCACGACAACCGATTTTCACACAACTTTTCAGTCAGCGGTGCCACTTTCAGACTTCCTCTTATATACTCATTCCTAATTCTATCCATGCGCGTAACACCACACATCGCTCTTAGCATTCTCATCTCAGCTACATGCAATTGCTTTTCATTCATCCCTTTTGTGGCCCAACATTCTGAACCATACAAGACAGCAGGTCTGACCATTGTTTTATAAATCTTCCCCTTAAGTTTTAGGGGAATGCGGGAATCACAGATAGTCCCGGTGATCTGCCGCCATTTCATCCATCCAGTGTTAATTCTGTGCTTAACAGTCCGATCTATTTCGCCATCGCTTTGCACGAGTGAACCGAGATACCGAAAATCGGAGCAGACTGGGAGAAGCGCGCCATCTAGCACTACAGCTTCAGAACTGGAGAGACCGCCGAAATCGCAGAACATGTATTCAGTTTTGGTTCTGCTGATTTTCAAGCCAACTTTCTCCAGCTTCTGTTGCCATTTCTCCAATCTGCTCTGGATCTCAGGTCCATCTTCACCGACCAGAACAATGTCGTCGGCAAACAGCATGCACCAGGGTGCCTCTTCCTGTATTTCCGACGTAAGAGCGTCCATAATCAACAGGAAGAGGTAAGGACTTAAAGCCGACCCTTGATGCAAGCCTACAGCCACACTGAACTTATCGGTGTTGCCAGCAGCCGACCGGACGTTATAATTCCAAAAATCTGTCTTAGATTTCTAGTTCCTATTTTGTTAAGGGTTTACATAGTTGTTTTTTAAGTTTATGCAATAATGTTTATTGATTGTCCAGAGGTACATTTCCGTCCACAAGTACATTTGTGCAGTCCATAGGTACATTTGTGTGTTGTACCTAGGGACAAAATAAGATTTTTTTTAAGCTTTAATTTTCACAGCGATTATGATAGCCGTTAAATAAATATTTTTATAAATATAAATAAAGGTTTTATTTAAAAAAATACTTTTGTTTTCATTCTGGAAAACGTCCACAGATAAAGCACATGCCACTACACAGATAAATGTGGAAAGTCTGTGTATTTGAATATAATAGAAAACGTTTACTCGACACAGATACAACACAACAGCAACAAACAAAAGGTAAAAGAAAAGATTAGTACACAAAGATACAAATAAATTTAAGTGAACGTGCCAATACCGTCTAAGGCGTCGTCGCCCTAATAGAACGCGATCATCGCGCGAATACGCGATCGTCGCAGTCATTTGTACGGAAAAAGCGAGAAGCGACAAGGCGATCAGATTTGCCATACAAATAAATACGATGAACGCGTATTCGCGCGATGATCGCGTTCTATTAGAGCCGTTGTTTATGAACCTATTTTGATGATTCTTTTTTTATTAGATAGGGTATACCTCAAGGGTGGTCCCATGTCAAGGACATCAGGATCTGATCGTGAAATCCTGATAAAATTGAGAGAAAACCTCGAAAAATGGGCACAAATATTGTTTCTGTTTACTTTTCATAACTTAATCAGGTATTTGCATTTAGGAATCATCACATCATGAAACTGAGCTGATGATGGAAACCATACCTTTCCTAAACAATAGAAGTTAGATATAAACAACTGGTTTTAGTGACAGATACCACTTAATATGCTTTGAGAAAAGACGTCTTTAGAATATTGGAGGTAACCTCAACTGGTCAATATCCTGGGAACCTCAGTGCCAAGAGGAATGATGAAGGATTAGAAATTAGCCTCAGAGTATTAAAAGATGATGCGAGTCACAAAAAATCATAAAATAAAAAACTTTTTAACAAAAAATTCAACCGACGAAAAAGAACTAAAAAGCAAAAAATAAATAAACCTTTTAAGTCTTGAGTATTGAGCTCATTTATCTACATAAAATATGTAATTTTATGTAAACTAATTTTGATCGCGTTCTATTAGGACGACGCCTAAGCATTTGCTGGGCGTCGGATACCCAGCGCTGGTTTTCAGTTGGCTCCGACTTACGTGTCGTAGGTCGTGGGTTTGAACACAGGCGCAAGCGCAGTTTACTGTGTGTAAAATTTCATCATCACTGCTCTCAAAACGGTGAAGGAAAACATCGTGAGGGAACTGCCGTGACCTTGAACCAATAATTCGAAGACATGTGACATCCACCAACCCGCACTGGGCCGCCTGGAGGATTAAGGCCCTTTCCCACTCGCAGAGAGGAGACCTGTGTCCCAGCAGTGGGAAAGTTAAAAAAAGTTGATTATGCTTTATGCACATTTGGATGTTTGTGACTTAATCATGCCTAAACAGCTGAACAGATTTGATTGAAACTTGGCTCACGGGTCTTGTTTTTTGAGGAAATTGATAAAATAGTTAATGTGTTTCTATAAATTACAAGTGTTGTGTTATCGTCAATCTCTTTCTTTTGAATGCAGTTCAAAAAAGAGACCGCTCAGCAAGACTGGTCTCCGTGGAGGAAACGCCAGGTGTCGCCATTGTGTGGATCGCCCGGAGGACACGGTGGAGCATACGGTGGAGGTCTGCCCCACTTGGGCGGACCACCACTGTGTCCTCGTGGAGGCGATCGGCGGTGGCGACCTCTCGCGTCCGGCCCTGGTACGGAGCGACAGGCTACACAGGACCTGAATTAAGACATAGGTACTTTTCCCAGGACTCCGTTTTTCGAAATAATTTATGTCTATCACGCAGGCAAAGTCACCGGCCAAAGCTAGTACTTACTTACTTTATGACTAATTATTCATACAACTGCAGCATTAAAACGTTCAGCAGAAACTGCAGTCAAAGTCTACTTTAAATTAACAGAATATAATATCAAAGGCGAGCGAAATTTCTCCCAAAACAACTTTAGTTACCTAAAATTCATGAGGACGAGAGTTTCGACCCCGGGTCGGTGGCACGAAAGAAAATGGTTGGACTATCACATTATTTGTTTGCCTGTATGGGCCGGCGGCGTAGTATCTCATCTCATGCAATTTGCATTTGTTTAGCTACACAAAGGGCAACAAACTATCTGTTACGACCCGCAACCTACCTCTGTCCTTTAGTTTGTAAGCTATTGATATGAGGTACTTGTTTTGTCCCAATTTCCATAATATTATTGTTATTTATATCTTGTCACTTGCTCCTGAAAAGGTTTCGTTAAGTTTTTTCTGATATTTTCAAGCAATTTTTTTATTATTTATTTATTTTCTTTATTTAGGCAACCAACAACGATACATATAATATATTACAGAATAAATGTGTCACAGTATTAATGGCCAATAATAGGTTGGGGGGTTGGGTAGGTAGGTGGGGTTTTTATACTGTGTAGTACTAGATTGTGCTTAGTTTTAATAATTGGTAGGCTAGCGTTTCCACTATCTCACCTGATGGTAAGCAATGATGCGGTGAACAAGTGTCTACCTACATGTTTTTCTACAAATTTAAATATAATAATATTAATTAATTTGTGGTTTGAACTCCCCCGGGGTTATAGCTATATGGGAACACAGCTTTTGCCAAGAAGTTTCTACTCATTAGCAAAATGCACTTGTTTAGGGTGTAACGGAAAGGTGTGGTTTCTACCGGGTTGAAAATGTTCAAATAAGAATCTATTAATCGGTGTTTAAATTAATCAATTGCTTATTTTTTTTTTTTATAAATGAGGCGATTTGTTCTCAGGATACTTGAAGAGGTTTTTAATTGTAACGCATACTAGGTTGGATGGACGTGCCCGAAACCCGGAGAAGGAAAAGAATAATGGAAAGCTTTTGCTCGTTTTTTTGTTTTTAGTGGTACACATTAAAAATAAATAATGTATTTGTTTGTGACAAAGGGTAATGCCCATGGATGTATGGAATCCCTTAACATGCTGCATCAAAATCAAACTTTGTTTTTTATAGTATAGACTTATCATATAAACTCTTACAAAAGTTCTTTTTGTAAACAAAACTTGGGTTTTGGAGATATTTTATAAAATCGAAAATCAAAACCAGGCAAGTAGGTATATTTTATTGACACGTCATACAAGAGTAAAATAAAATCTGCTAACCTGAGTAGGAATTATCCACGACTGTAAAAAGTTAACCATTGTAGTAGACGCTTGTTCTAATGAATGTTTACGTAGGTTTCTAGGTTTCTTTATGTCATTCTCCTTTATAAACAAATAATCTGCCGAATAAATAAAACGGTGAATAGCAACCAGCATCTTAACGACTACATCTATCATAACCACAGACATTTTAAGCTCTCTACTTTCATCTACTATTCGCTGAAAAACAGTTTTTTCAGAACATTACTCATGCTAAGAGAAAGATGGATTGCTCTACGTTTTTAAATATGTATAAGTAGGGACCCAGTTACTACCTGGGTATGTCATTAGAGAAAATTATTTTTAGCGTTAACCTTTGAAAGCAAGGCTTTTTTTTTAAGTTATCAAATGAAAAATTTCTTCATATTATGGTCACACAACAATGCAACAAAAATTATATCGGAATTGTTGTATGCATTCAACCATTCACCAATCGAAGGCAATGCTAAGTAATAAAATATTATAGTTAAAAAACATGTTTTTCGTATTTTTTTCAGCAATCCCTAGCCCTATCATTTGATATCCTTATCATGGGAATACATTAAAAAAAAACTAGCCCGCCAGCTTTGGAGTCCGCCATATTGAATTTAAAATGACGTCACTTAGCTTTTTTTTTTTTTTGGCGGGGAAATCATCCAATGATTTCGCTCGCTCTAGGGTGGAGCGGAAGGGCGTGTCAGACTCTTACTGACTAAAACCCACCCCTGTTCCTCCCTGCCCTGAATGCCCAGGGGCGAGGTAACTCTTTCGAATTTATCCTCAACCCCCGGGCAGGCATCGGCCATGACGGGCCCCATCCTGTTTGCTGACAACTCTTTGAGGCGCGCGTGGAACACTACGCGCCGTCGACTCTCGGGCCTGGTGCTGATCGGACGGCGCGTTACCCACTACTCGCCGTCCGCAGGCCCGGGTACGTCACCTAGCTAACCATGCATTTTCATCCAAACTAAAAATGCATGCAAAATTTCAGCTGTATTGGAAATGTGTGAAAGTGGGTCAAATTTAACTTCTAAGATTTTTTTACAAAGTTACAGAGTTACAGTTGAAGCTAATAAAAGTGTGGTAAAATGGATGTATATTTAAACACCTTTTTCTGTCAACCAATACAGTTCAACATTAGCTACTATACATACATTCTACAACTTACAGACAACTGTACGTACATAAGCTTTGATGGCGTAATAGCACGAAAAGAGGATTCACTTGGAGCCCAAGTTGGGTAGTAGCCAAGAAAAATCTACCATTGTACGAGTTTCAACTTATATGTTATACATACATAAATAGAAACGTTGACAGAACATTTAATAAGGTTCTTGGCACCGGAGAATGTCTAGTTCTCGGAATCAGAACAATGGTAATATTATTGATGTTACGTCGGAATTGTGCCCATCATCAGCCTTTTAATGTCCCCACTGCTGGGGCACAGGCCTCCTCTCTGTGAGAGGGCGTGGGCCGTAATCCACCACGCTAGCCCAATGCGAATTGGTGGATGTCACATGTCTTCGAATTTTTAGTTCTAGGACATGCCGGTTTCCTCACGATGTTTTCCTTCACCGTTTTGAGAGCAGTGGTGATGAAATAATTTACACAAAGTAAAGCGCCTGCCTGATGGGTTTGAACTTACGACCTACAACTTGTAAGTCGCGGCCAATACCGCTGGGCCACCACTGCTCCAAAAGGAATTGTGCCCGGTTACAGGCAATAGGATCGCCCATATACATAATCCTTCAGTCGTTTACTCATTCACTTTAACTGTCGTGATAGGAAGTCGTCAATAAGTAGGTATATCTTTCTCTATGTGTTACGAACTTTGATCTGTCGTAGTGCGTCGGATATCGTGATGTCTAGATGTTGCTTTACTTGGCCAGACCATCATATGGGGCTAAGTTTACGTCTCCAGGGTCTCCTTCCATCCATCTTTCCGGCAACGAGAAGTTTTGCCAGGTTGTAATATAGTTTTCAGGCGATATGGCTTAAAAATATTGCCTCGTTTTTACCTATCTACTTTGTAGTTATAAAGGTCTTCAACATAACAAAAAAATGTGGACTCCTTTGCCTTCCCTTTGGGGGCACAAACTGACGTGATGCTATGGGATGCTGAATTAAAATAGATATCACACGGGTCAAAAAACTAATAATTGTTATGAGTGCTTTACAATTTGGTAACTATTTGTTTAGCTATTGAAAATAATCTGAACCGATGACAGATCGAAATTAACATAAATAATTTCATCATGGAAATCATAAAAGACTTTTCCGGATACATAAGATATTTTTGCGGTGCTCGCGTGTTTGAACAATAAATTAATAAACAGTCGAGAATTTCGTGTTGTAATTTGCGTAGTGGAGAAAAATACTCGTACGCAGTCATCGATTTTATATAATTTTTTTTTTTGAAAAAGCAGAGATGTACCTTTAATGGTGATATTTTCAAACTATTCCTTCAGTAACTACTTTTAGCTACAAAGTAACTGCTTTTACTCCCAGGTTTTTTTTTGTCGTGGGAAATCATCCAATGACATCTCCCGCTCTGGGTGGAGCTGGAGGGCGTGTCAGACTCTTACTGACTAAAACCTACCCCTATTCCTTCCCTGCCCTGAGTGCCCAGGGGCGCGGTAACTCTGTTTCGAATTTATCCACAACCCCTGGGCAGGCATCGGCCTAGACATGCCCCGTCATGTTTTGCTGACAACTCTTTGAGGCGCGCGTGGAATACTACGCGCCATCGACTCGGGCCCTGATCGGACGGCGAGCTACCCGCTACTCGCCGTCCGCAGGCCCGGGTAAAGGCCTCCCCCACGACATACAGGAGTTTAGGTACAGGGCCAGCAGTGTTGACCATTGGTTATTCATTTTGTATAGCTGGACCCGTCGCCATCATCAATAACAGACATACTGGATACTGAGTTATCTTGAATTTATAATAATATTTTCGTTATCTTGAATTTATATTGTTAGTATGAAAACTTCCTACCAATGTAAAATAATCTAGCTATGTAATACTGTATTTGCTTGAAAATTAAGCTCATTAATACTATATAACTGTGTATTAAAGCAAAGTTCTATACCGATATTGCTAATGATTAAAGTTATTACGGTGTATGTAATAAGCACGTGTATGTAATAAGCATAAGTTTTGAACACAACAATCTACACTAACTATAAAACTTAGCAAATTGACTTTTCGGTACTTTCCTGAATCGATAGATAATCTCCCTCGTGCTGGCATAGTTGGCGCAGTGGCTAATGGTGCGTCCACACCGATGTTACTTCTTAACCGACTTCAAAAAGGAGGAGGTTCTCAATTCGTCGGAACCTTTATTTTTATTTTTTTTATTTATGTTCCCCGATTAGTCGAAGATGGCTGGACTGCTGATGCTAGGTTTTTTATTGTTTGATAGAGTATACTTCCCAGGACCACCTGGAAAATACAAATTTTATCAAAATTGATTCAGCACTTTTTGAAAACATAGACATAAACAAAAAATATGTATACACAGCTCTCACATCTCTCGTCTCCACTGCGCGTCGTTCGCGCACAGCTCACATCTCCGCTTCCATCGCGCCATACAAATATTACACATCTCCGCACAGCGATCTCCACTGAAGCTGAGCGGAGAGGAGATGTGTGTAACACAATTCTATTGGTTGTTTAAAAAACATCTCCTCTCCGCTCGTCTCGTCTCCGCTTTGGTGAAGTCCCGGCCTGAGGCAGAGACCGACTGTCGTATAAGGATTAGATGACAGAATTAATTGGATGTACCTCTGTGCATATCATTCTAACTTTGTTCTGTCTCCTGCATGATAAGAAGGAAAGTGGAATTTTTTTTTTTTTTTTCTTAGTCCTCGCTTTATTGCTTTGGTTTTTTTTCTGGTGGTTCTGGCTTTCAGGAACAGAAGCGCGTATTGACGCAAGACAAGAGTAGTCTATGCCCAGTAGTGGGTAAAGCCGGTTAGTGGATGATGATGATAACGGGACAACAACAACTGGGACTAACAAAAGAGGTAAGCCTGATGAATTATCTAACTGACCGGTGAAATCACAGGTTGATATAAAATTCAATCTTTGATTTCATCAATACAAATATCTACCTCTATGTACCTACATTTAAAGGATCAAAATTATACTAAAGTCTTCCATGTTGCCAACTAGATTAAGGGTTTTGAGGTCAGATTGCGGATACCGGACTTACCCTAGTCTTACCCGTTACCCTCCCAAGTAGTTACCGTAATAGGTTCGCTAGCAACGTATCAAATCCAGGAAACGGTTAACCTGAATCTAAGGGCAATCTACTGAAGTGATTTGAAACAATATGCTGGTAATTAGTTTTGGTACTTGGCTTTGATTGCGTGTATTCCGCTGTTCCTAAAAGGTACGGACTGTTATCGGTAGTAACAACGTTTCGTAACATACGAAAATAATTTGTTTGCCTTCTAATACCCGGTAGTAAAATGTTGTTGCTTAATCTTATGCAAAACCTCTCTGATGACGCGTGTTCGCGGCAGTACCAACACTATTGTCAGTGTGTTCGCAGATCGGTGGGATTCTCCGTTGATGCAGAGGTGGATGCAGCTCCACGCTGATGTGTAGCTGTATGTTTTAGCTATAATGTCTGTACCTACTAACACTAGTTTTTTAAGTAATTTGTTACTAACCCTATGGACTTAGTCTGAAATTAATTTTTTTATTATTATTTCGTATATTTTTTTTTACACATATTATTTACTTTTTTAAATATTTTAAAAGAAAACATATAAAAAACATTTAAAAATATAAAAAATAGTAGTCCACCGGTATCGGGAGCAGGGTCCAAGCTACCGGTGGTTAGGGCTCCAGAGACAGGAACCTCCTCACAATGCGAGCCGTATCAAGGAGTACTGCCTTCTGAATCAGGCCCTTGATCCAACCGCGCAACGACAGCTTCGACAGGTGGTCGTCGAGGCTTTTGGCCATCAGGCCATTGGCGGTAACGACTATCGGCACAATGACAGCCAAGTCCACATTCCACATATCGACAACCTCGTGTGCCAAGTCAAGATATTTAATTTGTTTCTCTTTCTCAGCTTTCACGAGGTTCTCGTCATGTGGGATGGTGACATCGATTATCATTGTGCGGCGCGCTAATCGGTCTATCACCACTATATCCGGCTTATTGGCAACAACAGTCCTGTCAGTGATGATAGACCGATCCCAGTACAACGTGACATGGTCATTTTCGAGAACTGGGTCGGGCACATATTTATAATACGGTACCTCAGAATCCACAAGTTTGTATTTTAAAGCAAGTTGCTGGTGGATAATCCTGGCCACTTGGTTATGTCTGTGCAAATACTCGCCGTTAGCCAGACGAGGACATCCAGAGATAATATGTCTGATGGACTCACCCGGACGGTGGCATGCCCGACACACGTCAACCGTCCCATCCTTCATAATATGCCTCCGGTAGTTGTTCGTCAAGATAACTTCGTCCATAATCGCACAGACAAAACCTTCAGTTTCCCCGAAGAGGTCACCAAACCGTAGCCAGGCCACGGACGCCAGGCTATCTACATCAGGCCCATGAAGAGCCTGATAATAGCGCCCGTGAAGCTCCTTGCCTTTCCATACCTCCTTGCGGTCATCAGTAGTAAGTACTACACGCAGTGAGGTTAGTTCCCCCCTCTGTAGACCCGTAATATGCGCGCATGACGTTCTCGTTCATGGATTGAGTCCATTTCATGCGCTGCACACAACCACCGGCAGCGGGGACCCGACTCGGGGCCGGTTGGCCCCTAAGTCCCAGGCTGTTCGGTGGCCGGCCTCTCCCCTGCCGACGTACAGGTGTTGGCGACGTCGGCGGGGAGAAATACTCGTCGCTCGAGCTCGACGCGGCTGCAGCCGCCGGTAACACTGGTGATCCGAGGTCCGGCGGCGGCGAGGCGGAGCTGAGCGGCGAGTCCGGGGGTGGATGGCGTGCGCGATGGGCAGCTGCTCTTGTTATCATTATTATATTTTCATTCTTATTGGTTTATTGTTGTATCATCATTTATTTCAGTGTGACATATTATGTCATCTGTCCAATCTTGATTCATTTTTCTGTTTTGCTTAATTTTCCTTATTTATTCTGGTTATCTATAGTTTTTATTGTTTGTTTGTGTAAATAGTTTCTTCTGTTGAATTTGTATTTATTTATTATAACGGACAAAAACTGTTTAGAAAAATATTAAAATTCGTGAATGAAAATAAACTTCTTGACGTTGAGAGTTGCCAGCTTATTATTATTATTATTAAAATATAAAAACCGGCCAAGTGCGAGTCGGACTCGCGCGCAAAGGGTTCCGAACGAATCATAATTTTGTTGGGGTGCGTACCATTTGACCTAATAACAAAAGTTCTAACGATCACATGACCTAATTTCATTTAATATAATTTTTTTTTTTAGTATAACGATGAAATGATATAATGAATTATTGATATAATTTCAGTTTACCTAATTTTATATGGTTTAATAAACATTTTCTATAATCATTAGGTCGACGTTTAATATATATAAAAAACGTCATTATGGTCAACACCTCGACTCAGAGTACCCCGACACGGATAGGTTAGGTTAGAAGGCTAAGGCGGGAGCGAAACGGAGCGGAGCTCCCGCCTTAGCCTTCGTGGTTATTTTTTTTTAAACCACCCAGAAATAGGAGCCTCGCAAATGAACGTTTTACTAAATGTTATTAGAGCAAAAGAATTTTATATGAAATGTAATATTAGATCACATGAGATTAGGTTATTTGTTTTTATAGCATATGAAAATTATATCATGTGAACGTCATTTCAAGTGAAAATATATTATCTGTTATTATGGCATATATTACACACCCAATTTTGTTGATAGGTTTTTCTGTAATCTGTATAGAGCATAGTTCATTTATTTCAAAATTTTAGAGTCGTTGGTTTCGGAGAAAGGAGGGGCGGGGGAAGGGGAAATGGTCATATTTCATCTATTTTCTTATATAATTTTTGGACTTGCACCTCAAAAGTGAACCGTGGAGATCCCTGGTGCCCTCAATAAGGCAAATAACAAGACAAGCCAAACAGAGAAAAGTATTGTTTGAATTATAAAAATAGCAACTTCTAGTAATGGTTTGTTTTAGCACTGTTTTTCCCCTAGTAGGTCAGTAACCTACTTAAGTAGATTGTTAAAAGAGTTACTAAAACAATTATTTGTCGCGGGTAGTCATGGTGACATCACTTCATTTGGCTAACTGAATACAGATGATTTGGGATGGTGGTCCATAATGGCCTAATGTATAGCTGTGTACTGTAAGAACCGCAGGGCTCCAATAAGGCCTGCAGGGGTGCTTTCGTAGCTTGGGGACTCGCTTGCTTACTGCGAGGGTGTCGTGTGGGCAAGTGTATTACGAGTATTATTTAACTGGGTAGTGTTAGAAAAGAAAGTTATTCCAAATTTATTTATTTTAGTCACACGTCCGTGTTTGGGTCACAGATACTAGTGTGTACTAGCGTGTTGTGTGTGTGTGCGTGTGTGTGTGTGTGTGTGTGTATGTGTGTGAACTCAATTGGTCCAGTAGACAGACGAACACACGAGTGAGTTATAAGGGCTCTGTTTTTCATTCGGACTTTCAGAACCCTAAAAAATATGTGAAATATCTGCCAAAAATCAAAATCAATTTATCATTTGAACCGGAAAAGTTTGAACAAACAAAATCAAAATCACGTTCGCCTGAAGATTAAGGTACCTACTGAGTGAGTACTTAATACCTGCTTTATTTATTTCCCGTGGCTTTAAGATATTTTCTCAAATGATGCTGCGGTCCAACATTCTTTGCTGGCCGTTCGTGTGGAAAGAAATCAAAGGATCTCTGCGTTTCGCAGCCAGCTAGGTAACTGAAATTTCACGGGTCGTTGAACACCGTTTTTGGTCAAAAAGGGAGCTTATCTTTGGCATGAAAAGCTTTTTAAGTATTCTAGGAATATTATCTTTCTTTTTGTTTCGTTGAAGTACTGATTTTTTTCATTATTCAGACAAAAACAAAGGAAGATATTTTTATATTTGGTGACGTTATTGAGACTTTCATGCAGTATTTTCAGGAAATCTTTAAGCTTATTAGTGGCCTGGTATAAAAACAAGCTTTCGCTAGTGGTTTCACCCGTATGATAGGCCTAATGTACAGACTGTTGTCAACATTACCTGACCCACCCTAAAATCAAACGACTTTGAACCCTCTGCCTGTAACATTAAGGTTTATTTAATTTATATGAGCTTATCACACAAGTGCACGAGGACTCGATGAACAAAAATACAATAATAACACAGACACTCAAATTTGATCTTTAACACGTAACGTTAAGGTAAACCCACCCAACATAGTCGGAGCCACCGGCATTATATATGTTTTTGTTAAGCTATTTTCATTATCTCGTTAACATTAAAGTTGAAAAGCTTTTAAGTCACACTACATAATTACAACCCAATCTTTAATTTCGCGTATTCCCAACAAGTTCTTGTGGCTTAGCGGTTTGATGCTGGATTGACAACGAACAGCATGTGGGTTCGAAAACACAGTCTACCTATACATCAGTTTCTTTTTTAATTTGTTTTCATTTCTACAATATTGGTTGCAATATTAAAGAACGACCAATATGATTTTCGCCTAATAACTTATCTTGTAAACGGGTGGGTAATTTAAAAAACTTTAAGTTCACAGTTCTTTATAATGAATACGAATATTTATTTTTCAACTACCCACTTATTACAAGTTATGTGAAAATATTACCATTTTAAAAAGTTTATGTATAGTCTGTAGTTCTTTACGATAATACAAGAAATAGTTTTGGAATATAAATTCTATATTGAAAGCAAAACAATATATTTGTCGCAGGATTTGATCTCGAACCTTGTTTTTTTCAGTCTTACACCAGACCACGAGACCAGAATTACTTGAACTCAATCATTGAAATAAGCTATTACACTTATCATATTATAACAAATAGTTATAAAATATAACCTAATGCTAACGTTTTAAAGATCAAATTTGCGTGTCTATTTTATTATTGTATTTGTTCATCAAATCCTCGAGCAGTTGTCTGATAAGCTCATATAAATTAAATAAACCTTAATGTTACAGACAGAGGGTCTAAAGCCGTTTGATTTTAGGGTGGGTCAGGTAATGTTGACAACAGTCTGTACTACCACAGCAATCAATCTGCCTAGCCTTTTCCCAAACGGCTTTCAGTGGAACCGGATGCAGCTGAATACCAGTATTTTACATGGAGCGACTGCCTATCTGACCTTCACAACTCAGTTACTGAGTAATATGATACCCCTTGGTAAGACTGGTTGTCTGACTGACTGGCTTCTGACGATCCATAACGACTGTCAAAGATCCACGATTGACAGTCGGAACCACAGCAAATGTACTACCACAGCAAAAGTACCTAACCTAAGTCCTAAACCAGGCCATCGTCTCTTTACGGTAGAAGCCTGCGCCGCTTGGACGGGCGCACCGCCGTGTCCTCGTGGCGGATCGGCGGTAGCGACCTCTCGCTCCCGGTCCTGCTCCAGGACATGGTATGGAGGAGGCGGACGCGTGTGAGAAAGGCAATCCTCACGGTTTCACGCCCCCACCGCACCGTCGCAGTAGACACGTTATCCTGGCGTCGGGAGTCGCAAGC
Organism: Polia nebulosa; assembly: GCA_951329385.1. Taxonomy (NCBI): domain Eukaryota; kingdom Metazoa; phylum Arthropoda; class Insecta; order Lepidoptera; family Noctuidae; genus Polia; species Polia nebulosa. The sequence continues at coordinate 23,139,077 of OX589596.1, read as the reverse complement.
CAATTCCCGACTACCGGCGAGCGACGGCGAATAATGGGTCCGCTAAGCCGCCCGATAAGGTCCAGGCTCGAGTCGACGTAGTGTTCTACGCGCGCCTGAAAGAAATGTCAGCAACAACTGACGGGGTCCGTTAGAACGTGGTGTTTTTCTCTATGGCTAGGACCGATGCCTGTCTAGGTCGCGGATAAATTCGAAAGAGAGTTTCCGCGGCCCTGGCACAAGCAACTGAAGGAAAAGGAGTGGGTTTTAGTCTATAAAAGTCTGACACGTCCTCCCGCTCCCCCAGAGCGGGAGAAGTCATTGGATGATTTCCCACACCCCAAAAAAAAAAGAGTGACACTCCGGAAGTGCCGACAGAAGTGAAAACAAAACCAACCGACTTCCAAAAAAAGAAGATACACTAAAAATTAAAAAATAACTTTAATTTCGGAAGTCGGTGTATGTATTTTATTTCTTCGTTATTTGACACCGACTTCCGAAATTAAAGATATTTTTTAATTTTTAGTGTATTTTGTTTTTTGGAAGTCGGTTGTTTTTTTTTTGTAAAAAAGTCTTTATTTTTCACTTTTTAGTTGTAACCTAGAATCCCCAAAACTAAAAACCCCAATAACATGGAACGTGGAATTTAAACATACTCGTAATTGGAGAAAACCAAAAACGTCATCTACGTATACGTATTTTTCGTTTTTGTTCAGTTTCTCAAAAAGCCCTGAAGCAATTTTGATAAAATTTATATGGGACCACTTCGGGAGTATATACTCTTTCGGATAAAAAAAAGGATTTTGAAAATCGGTTCACAATTAACGGAGAAATCGGCGGACAACCATATAAAAAAAAAACATACAGTAGAACATAGAACCTCCTCCTTTTTCGAAACTCGGTCAAAAATGCCCAAGGCCTAAAGAAGTTTTCACTTCAATCCGCTACGCGATCTGCTATGCGAGCTTCGTAGCACTCGTAGCGGATCGCGTAGCACTCGTAGTGGGCGAGTTCAATATTGTTTTTTCCCAACTCAAAAATACCCAACGCGCCCAAAGAAGTTTTGACTTTAAAATAAAAAAGGCCATCGTCGGCTTTATTATTTGTAACCATATAGTTAACCATGTGATTAGTTTAAACACTGAACAGCGGGTTCTTAATTCAAAATGTTCTATAGATAATTTGAATTTAGAATCCGCTAATCAGTATTTTAACTAAGCCTAAGGTTCGGGAGTTTTATAAATAAGACGGTTATAATATAAGTAACTAGCATCTAGGATTTTGAGCAACATATTTCGACAAGATATTACTCTGCCTACAAATAGGTATGTTAGTGTAACTGTTACTATTTTACGAAGTGCGAGATTAAATTTCAAGAATGCGAGGAAGTAAATTGGATTTTACCGCAACATATCGTATTCACGAGTATATTTGCGCGTCTCTTCTAGATGTAGGTAGTTACAGTGGGTTCGTATCATGTGTTAGATTAGGAATTTATTATGAATTAAAGTTAACGGCTTTTGGGGGAAACTAAATTGGAGACGTTTCATTATGGGGTGCTTTAGAACTAGCTAGTTTTGAAATTAGCTCGTCATGTTTATTAGCTTACGTGAAATTAATTTTCAATTGTTTTTTTAATTAATTAAAAATATATCTATCACCACCAGTGCTATTGATAAGTCGTTTAAATAAATAAACGGTGAGGCTATAGAAATGGAAAGGCGTAGGAATTAGTTTTTCTGCTTTAATGACGGTTCTCAGGAACATTTACATCACCAGTTGGCGCCACATAAGCTTCAGGTCTTTTACTTAAAAAACGAGTGTGCTTTAGACCACACGACTGAAGTATAACTTCTTTAGCTCCATCTCTTCCGTTCGCCTCGCCCGATCACACTTTTCGTAACGCTCTCGTCACTCATTCACCAGCTTACTCCCCAAGTCAAGCGTGCGCCCTCTCAACTTCCGTTCACCTCGCCCGATCACACTTTTCATAACGGTCTCGTCACGCATTCACCAGCTTACTCCCCAAGTCAAGCGTGCATAAAGAAGTTTTACTTCAAAAACGAAACATAATAACGTAAACATGACGTTGACTTTTGATCATAGAATTTGATGCGTTTTGACAGGTGTCAGACCCTTTGTTTTTTTTCGAGGGTGGGAAAGCATCAATTGACTTCTCGCGCTCTGGACGGAGCGAGAGGGCGTGTCAGACTCTTACTGACTAAAACCCACCCTTGTTCCTTCACTTGCCTGTGCCAAGGGCCGCGGTAACTCTCTTTCGAATTTATCCGCGACCCCAGGCAGAGGTGTCTGAACCTGACGCCTCAGTAATGCCATCTGGTGAACTTCATTTCAGAAAACCCACGTTGTTAAAAACACCAATCGTTTTAGACAGATAAATTTGGTTAGAAATTATTTAGAATTGAACATCAAAGAATTTTCGAAGACTTCCTGCACTAATCTAAGCCTGTCGAAAGCTTACAATGATTTCCTATGGAGTTACAAATTATAGTAGGCAGTATATAGAGTGCCGCAAGTGGCATTCTACCACTATCGGTTATTATAGTGCCGTCAGCTTGCGGCATTCATTATTTTAACCTGTGAAGCCCTGCGGCCAAATCCGGGTTGTCAAATTGAACCCCGACGACCACCCGGGTCAACCCGGGTAAAAAATTTTTTTTTTCTCTTTAATTTTTTTTTTTTTTGTCCGACTCACCGGTGAGTTGCGGGGCTTCACAGGAAAGCCTCAAGCGGTAATATAGTACGATCGGCTATACTGCCGGTAGCTTGCGGACATAGTACAAGTAAAACAGGGCTATAAAGCAGACAATTTTTTTTCCATTTAATATAGATGTTTCTGACAGTCGTGTTGCGGTTGGGCCTCCATAGACGGACTGCTTAGAGCAGTCGAGACCAACTGCACGGGAGAAGTCGAAACCAACTGCACGAGATCAGTCGTGTTGCGGTTGGTTTTAACAACGTAAAAATACCTTATCCTATTGGTAACAAACGCAACTTATGATTCTTTTATTTTTATTTTTTACGCTTTGCTACGATTTTTTATTCAATGAGGGCACCACTTGGCGGTTATATACCTACGTCTTAAAACAGGACTCAAAATGTTTCGTATCCAAAGTAAAATCGTCAAAAACGCCCGTTTTTGCTTACTACTAAAACTATATCTAGGTAGCAGATTTGTTTTTTAATTTCCAAAATACATACTGATATTATTATCCAATTAAAATATGAATTTATTCCATCACATACAGGGCCAGATATGATTGGACTTATTAAAAAAAACAATCGTTGATTGAAAATTAACAAATGCACATACCACAAACGATTGCTTCAATATTCATGACAAAATTATCAATTCCAAGAGGATTTTTAAACTGAATGTTCCCTGTTTCAGTTTTATTTTTGTACGAGTTCTTCTGCGTTTCCATTTGATAAATGACCTTAATTCCAACTATATCCTACCTATAATATATAATCACCACATATTCTTAAACAAAGTCCCCCGCCGCGTCTGTCTGTCTGACTGCGATATACTCAAAAACTACTGAACGGATTTTCGTGCGACTTTCACCAATAGACACAGTGATTCATGAGAAAGATTTAGGTTTATAATCTGTACCCGCGCGAAGCTGGACTTTTGTTAATTCTCTAACAAACATCCAGACTTTCACATTTATTTTTACACTCCTCTTGGTAGGACTGAATAGAATTAGATGAAACTTCGCACATAAGAGAACAATATTCTAGATTAGGGCATAGGCATTTTTATTAGGGTTCCGTACCCGAAGGGTAACCAACGGTACGCTATTACTAAGCCACCGCTGTGCGTCTGTCGGTCAGCGGGCTGGCCTCATGATCCACTATAGGTAGACAGTTGATATTTTCACAGAATGTGTATTTCTATTGCCGCTCTATCAACAAATAAAAAAAAATATTTAAAAATTAATTGGATGATCTAGTGATCTGATCATCCAATTAATTTTTCACTAGAAACGTGTTTTTTTTGCTCGATCTTAATTATGGAAACAAGTATAATTTTGTACCTACGATGGTACAACCCTTCATGTGCTAGTCCGACTCGCACTTGGCCGTTTTTTTTTCGGTAGTAGCGAACCGCTCCGGCTTTGCACGGGAGCAAAATGTTTCGAAAGACACGTATAGTAGTGCCATCTACCGTAATAAAGCGATTGTAACCGTCGAAAGTCATTTTTTTTCCCTCGGGAACCGTACTTTTTTCTGGGTGAAAGGTCTCTTTATCCTTTTCTTGTACGCGTGACAACATACGAGTATATGCTAAACTTCATGATAGTCGGTTCACTGGTTTAGTCGTGAAAAGGTAACAAACAAACTTACTTTCATCATAAATTTCTCTCTTCTTTTAAAGAGTGGGGACACCCACTGTACACGGGGCACAGGCCTCCTCTCTGTGAGAGGATGTGGGCCGTAATCCACCACGTGGGCCCAATGCGGATTGGTGGATGTCACATGTCTTCGATTTTTTGGTTCTAGGATATATAACACAACCAACAACAAATGCATACAACCCTAATTTCTTCAAAGTTAGAGTGAACAAGCTTCTTCTGGGTAAGCTCGCTCCATAGTCGACTTTGCACTAGAGTCAAGAGCAAACCCAGGTATTTTTTTCTTTTAGTTTGGAATATCATCTAATGACTTCTCCCGCTCTGGGTGGAGCGGGACAGCGTGTCAGACTCTTACTGACTAAAATCCACTCCTATTTCTTCCCTGCCCTGAGTGCCCAGGGGCGTGGTAACTCTGTTTCGATTTATCCACTACCCCTGGGCAGGCATCGGTCATGACGGGCCCTGAGATGTTTTGCTGGCAACTCTTTGAGACGCGCGTGGAACACTACGCGCCATAGACTCTCGGGCTTGGTGCTGATCGGACAGCGAGCTACCCACTACTCGCCATCCGCAGGCCCGGGTCTACGGTGGCCGGAGATCGTCTCGCGACGTCCTACGCCCAGGGCGCCTCCTGCGGCGGCTGCTGCTGAGGGCGTGAGGGCGACTCTGTTGTAGAGCGTTAAAAGATACCTAACAAACGAACTTACTTTCATCATCATCAGCCATTTTAATGTCCCCACTGCTGGGGCACAGGCCTTCTCTCTGTGAGAGGGTGTTGGCCGTAATCCACCACGCGGGCCCAATGCGGATTAGTGGATGTCATATGTCTTCGAATTTTTGGTTCTATGACCTGACGGTTTCCTCACGATGTTACTTACTTTACATATGTACTTACTTTCGCATTTATAATATTACTAGTTAGGACTTGTTAGGATTATGTTTCCTTGAGATTATTTTCGACTTTCTTGCGGGCGAATCCACTGGCAAAAGCTTGTATTAAATATAACATGTGTTCTTGGCTCTTGAGTAAACCAAATCCGTCCTTTTCGTACGAGAATTAGTAAAGTAAGAGCCTTTCAGTGAGGCTTAGCTGCCAAATGTAGAAGCTTATCACTGCAATGTTGTTTTACTTAATACGAGTACATTCGTCTTTTACCAACAAGAAATAAAGCTGTATTTATTATCAACTTCGGTCTGACATTCGTGCTGAATACTACCTGTATATAAAAAGGAAAGTCAGTAAAATGCTTCTACAATTTTTTCGCCATGTCTTTTCGCCATGTCTTTTCGCCATGTCTTTTCGCCATGTCTTTTCGGCATGTCTTTTCGCCATGTCTTTTCAGCATGTCTTTTGCCATGTCTTTTTGGCATGTCTTTTTGTCATGTCTTTTCGCCTTGTCTTTTCGCCATGTCTTTTCGCCATGACTTTTCGCCATGTCTTTTCGTCATGTCTTTTCGCCATTTCTTTTCGGCATGTCTTCTGCCATGTCTTTTCGCCATGTCTTTTCGGCATGTCTTTTCGCCATGTCTTTTCGGCATGTCTTTTGCCATGTCTTTTCGCCATGTCATTTCATATTTAAAAAACTGTTCGTCATATTTTAAAAACTGCTTCTGCCCATTGAAATAAATAACTTTCTCTAAAAAGGTCATAGAAAATTCCCAAAAAAATTAACATTGTGTAAATAGTTATCATCATCATTCTCCTGCCCTTAACCAAATTTATTTGGGGTCGCAACATGCCTTTTTCTTCCATACTCCTCTATTAGTCGTCATCTCTGTAGTCACCCCCTTTTTACACATTTCCTCTTTCACACAGTTCATCCATAGTTATCATCAGCTGATCAAAATTAGTACGGACGGTGCAATTTTTTTTTGGGAATTTATCATTACTTCCTTGAAGAAAGTAATTGTTCATTATGATGGGCAGAGGCAGTTAATAAAATATTAGCACACCTTTCTGTTTCACTCGTGTATCCAGGAGCAGCGAAAAGACATGGTGAAAAAATATCGAAGCATTTTATTTCCCTAATGTAAAACATAATATTTACAGCTTAAAACGACTTTTTTATCTTCACTGAGCCACAATAGCAACCGTCGAAAACACGGAATGATAATATTGTTCTGACTGTTTTAGGGAAAATGCAACTTGCTGCCTGTACATAGGGTTTAGATTACATGATGAAACGAAAATATTTTTGGTAACATTCCGTTTGGTTAACCAGACCTTAAAGGTAGACGAACATTCAAAGTTCGTTAACTTTTATCAAAGCCGATGTGAAGCACGATAATCTTATGCAGACGCAAGGCTGGAAAAATTGGAAACGAATCAGAGTGAATAAATATTTTTGACATAATCAATGTATTATGCAGTCTGACTGACCTGAAATAGTAAAATCCTTCATGAAGTATTTGTTTTGACAATCACATAACAAACACACATACGCGACACACAACAGAACACGCTCGGGAGGTACCTGTGTCGGATTAAGGCGGAGGTGACCCCCGGGTGTTTCCACTGCGAGGATCGCCCAGAGGACACGGTGGAGCATACGGTAGAGGTTTGCCCTGCTTGGGCAGAGCACCGCCGTGTCCTCGTGGATGCGATAGGCGGCAGCGACCTCTCGCGCCGTGCCCTGGTTCAGGCCATGGTACGGAGCGAGAGGGAATGGGAAGCCGTCTCCTGCTTCTGCGAAGCAGTAATGCTCGCGAAGAGGGAGGCGGCATACGTTGCCTGTATAATTTCCAGTGTTGAGACACAGGCCCCCTCTCTTCGAGGGGGAGTAGGCCATGAAATTGTTGTAATTTTTTACTTGTTTGTGTATGTTGGAACATATTTTGTGATCGCAACACAGCTGAATTTAATACAACTGACATTATCTTGTTAGGTACCTATGAAGATTTATAATGAAACACGTAGGTAGTATTCGCAACAGACTGAATTTAATTTAAAAAAACATTGCATAGGCTTGCAGAGGGCGCTACTAGTTGCTTACGTTTAGAAATAAACAATCCATTTTTATACATATACTAAGAAGATTCAGCTATATGTTTGTCTAACATGGACTTATAGTGGCCTATAGTGTGAATGAAAACAGCAACCTCTCTATCTACAGAAATACCACGATACTCGTACATACATTTTTAATACGACATAACTGAGAGGCTAGAACATAAATACTGGAGATAATTTTATACGAGCTAGTTGAAAATATTAGCGAGACACAAAAATATAATCTCAGCAGTATACTGTTTCAGACAGACGAGTATTAAGCTAAACACATTTTTTTACTACGTACGCTCTCGTCACAAAAAAAATAATGCAGGGATTTTAATGAAATTTTCGCCGTTGTGATGCTTAGCACTGCAATATGCTGGCCCTGCATTACATGCTCTATGTAATTATTTTATTTGAGTCTCTTTGTACTTTTATTCTTCTTGGTTTGTTACTGTAGTATTTAATGTTTTTGATATAGTTATTTCTTTGAGTTACTGACCTGGGTAAGATTTTTGTAGTGTGACTGATATCTGTAAATTAAAAAGATGTGAAGAATTTAATGTTGTGAATACGAATAGAAGCTGAATTAGGTTTGCGTACCTATTATTTTTAATATTGCGAATTTCACATTTCAGGAATAACTAAGTATACCTATACTTTTTTATGAAATTTTAAAATTAGTAGGTACCTACATAATTCAAAATAATTTAAAAAAAACGGCGCAAATATAACAACCTTATCGGGCGTTACATGTTTGAGCCGTTTGGGGTTGAAACACTAGGGCCATGGAGTCCGAGTGCTCATCGAGTTTTTCGGCATATCAGCAAGCTGTTAGTAGACTCTTCACGTGACCAGAGGGCTGGGTTTTTCTTTGGCCAACGAATCAGCGTTGCTAATCAACGTGACAATGCTGCTAGCGTTATGGGTACTTTTTCCATTGACAGGGATGTGGGTGAATTTTTTGATGCCCAATGAGTTGTTTTCATACGCATTTGTACATATTACGTATTATTATTAGTTTGTATTTATAATAATCTTTGAAATAAAAAAACAGAAAACTTAATTAAAAAATCATTTATTTAAATCCATTTATTATGTATGAAAAATTAAAGACAAATGATAAATGATAAGTGATAAATGATGTTTATTCAGTAAATAGGTTACAAGGAACACTTTTACACGTCAATGTTTTTTGTCAGCTAGATGAGGCCGGTGTTTCCTAGCTGACTACCCTGAGAAAAAACACCGAAACAAACTCAGAGGTCAAAGTCTCTTTTAAAATGTTCAAATCCATACAATGTGTACTGGTTAAATCATATGAGAACCATGTACGCTTATGTCTGGGATGATCTTTTTGAAGAAAGCAACACACAAATTCGAGTGGACCTGTCCAGACAGTGCAAGCATTTGTCAGTCATCGCGAAGCTCAACTCAGGACTTTGAGGAGCTCAACGAACCGACGAACAATACCAAAGTAAGGACATTTGAGTAGGCCGCAAAAATACTCAAACTGCCAGACAATCATAAAATCTACATGAATATAACGACATACATAGTTCTCGCATTCACATTATTCTATATGAGGACCATGCAGCTTAGTGTCTGTAGTGGTCTTTTGAAGAAAGAACCAAACATATTTGAGTGGACCTAACCAGTCAGTGCAAGCATTTGTCAATAGCCGAATAGCTCAACTTAAAAACCACTAAGGAGCTCAATGACTTGACGAACAATACCAAAGAAAAGACATTTGGGTAGGCCGCAAAAGTACTCAAACTGTCAGACAACGTTAAACATTACTGTAAAAAGAGGAGATAATATGTAATAATAATAACCCACATAGTCCTCACATTTACAATAATTAAGTAATCAATAAAAGATTAAGTAATCAATAAAAGAAGAAGACCCTTTATAAACTTTATTAGAATTTACAAACTTACTTCATGAATATGGAAATTACTTAAATTTTGATATAGGTTTCGTTCGCATAAGGTTACAGTTTTTATTCTAGACCAAATTCACGGTTACAAAGCTACTTAATTTTAACGATACACCAAGAAAATCAAGCGACGTCGCTTCAGCCAAACCTAACAAACAGCCAACACAATGCCAGCCATATTTGGCAAATAACCATTCAAACAATTTATGAATAAACTTCACAATATGCTCCATTTGCATTCCTTCTCCCTTACGGGTGCGCCATCAAAAGTTGTTCTGTAGCCGTTCAAAGTTATCGCCACACATGCCAATATGGCAGCCTGTGAAATCGAACGTACCTAAGTTAGTGTATTAGTATACATACCTTCACTCTCGTGTCGCCATGTGTCACCAAATATTGTACTGACTATGTATTAGAAATAATTAATTAAGGATTAATCTTCTTCATTGTTTTGTCTTAGGTTTTGTTTGGTATTTTAATCTTTGGGATCACAGCAACATAAGGACTTGTTAAGATAACTGCTGACAGTGATATGTTTAACTTTTGGGATTTAACTTCTGTTTTAGTAATTCATATTTAATTGACTTGTATACGTATTTATACAAGTCAATTAATTCTTATACTTTGTAATTTTATAGTTAATATTTATCTGTAATTAAATTCAGGGATATTTTGTACGGGACAGTTTGACGAAAACGGTTTGAGATATTTGTCGGCAGTTTTGAGTTTCAGAAAGCAGGTTTTCCTCAAACTAGCACTTAAAACGTATATTCATGATTTTTTAGGGTTCCGTACCCGTAAGGTCCAAACGGAGCCCTATTGCTGTCACTCACGTGCCCGTCTGTCCATCTGTCCGTCTATCACAAAATTTTGTTAAGAAGAATTTTTTAACTTCCCATTATCCTATGAACTTGTTTGATGATAATGTTTAATAATACGTATATTTTACTAACCAATATTTTCATCAATCCAATTTTTTCTTTGATATTTCTCTCAATTGTTATAAATAAAATAGCATTTATTTACTCTGACCTTTGCACAATTAGTAATATAATAAAACATACACTATAATATCTATACTTAACTGTACTATACTAACTATACTCATTTAAAGTTTTTTCCTATATGTATATAACTTAACATTAATTTAAAATCAGTTACCAGGTCAGGCTGTCTTGCGACATAGGCTTCCTAAAGTTCCCTCCACCTTTGCCTGTCCATTGCTGTCCTTCTCCAACCTTTGGGCAGATCGTCTTTCCATCTTTTTTCTGCCTTCCTCTAAGTCTTTTTCCGTCCTGCGGGTACCCTTCTGTTACTTTTTTGGTCCACTTTTCTATTGTTGATCTCATTATCTGACCAGTCCATTTCCATTTGAAATTCGAACTGTTGTTGCTTTCCATTTGACGGAACCCTAAATGTGTGAAGTCCGACACGCACTTGGCCGTTTTTTTCTTATTCTTAATCGCCTCTAAGTTTCAGGTTTACACATTAACTAAAGTACGGCCAACGAGAAGCGATACCAAATGTAAACAAAACCCATGCGAAAATGGGCGATAAAATGGCCGCCCGAATGTTGGCGAACCCGTCTTAACGTTGTCATGTTTTTGCCGGGAGAACGAGACATTACGACAAAGGCACAAGATGGAAAGAGATAAATATTTGATTGTCAACGCCACAGTTTTTCTTTAGGTTAATGACCTTTCGTATCGCTGCTAGTTGGCCTTACTTTATTTTTTTTTGGTTTAGTTGTGATTGAAGTAGAAGGTAGAATCAAGATTACATTTACTCAGGAACTGACAGAAAATAACCTCATCGTAGAAAATGATCACCCAATCAAACTGATTTATCGGTGGTCTCCAGTGGAAATGCTCAAAGTGCTCGTCGATTTGAATAACAGGAAGCGCACGGACGCCGCCGGAAGTGGTCGTGATGCGGGATAACTTCTGGTTCCGGGGTGGCCGGCCAGTGACATTTATAAGGATAGGTATGTCGCGAGCCGTATTGTATGGACGTGATGTACGTGCTGCTTGTCTTCGAGTTGTGTTTAGTTATATTGTCATGTTAGTGTATTCAGGCGCAGTTATACGAATTTTAATGGTTTTTTAACCGACTTCGAAAAAGGAGGAGGTTATCAATTCGGATGTTTGTATTTTTTTTTTTTTTTAATGTATGTTCGGGCATAACTCAGTCATATATTGACGGATTTGCAAAATTCTTTTTTTGTTCGAAAGGAGTTTATTCCGAAATGGTCCCATTTAAATTTCAAAAAGATCTGATGATGGGTTTCGGAGACAGACAACGGAACTCTTCAAAAATTGACAACAAATCAACCGCGATTGCTGCTATCGTATGTCTAATTGTTAACACAGTTTAATGGGAAGCCACAACTAAAAATTGAAAAATAAAAAACTTTTTTACAAAAAAATAGAAACGACTTCCAAAAAAAGTGCAAAATAACTTTAATTTCGGAAGTCGGTGTCAAAAAACGAAGACACAAAACAGGAACACCGACTTCCGAAATTAAAGTTATTTTGCACTTTTTTTGGAAGTCGGTTCTATTTTTTTGGAAAAAAGTTTTTTATTCGTTTATTTTGGTACGCATCATATTTGCCGCAAATTAACTTTTTTCTTTTTCTTTTTTTTTAATTTCTTTCAGTAGGTATCGCGTTATAATTGAACATCACGTCTAAACGACTAGTTTTATTTCTTTGAAAAAAAAAATGTTACTCTAGACAATTTCTGTCGTAATTTTATCTGAGTATGAAATTATATTTTTGTAACATAGTGTAATTAATTTGTAAAAAGTTTGTGAGTGTGTATGTTTGTTACTTCTTCACGCTCAAACGGCTGGACCGATTTGGATGAAATTTGGTATGTAGATAGATTATAGCCTAGATTAACATATAGGCTACCTTTTATCCCAGTCTAGGCGGGTAAAACCGCGGGGCGCAGCTAGTTATTTATAATTTAGTCTTAAGTGTTTTAGTTTAATACCTGTTGTTTTATGTGTAATAAATTAATAATGCGTCTAATTTCGGACAGCGCTCCTTGATGGGTTTTTTTTTTTTTTTTTTTGGGGGGGGTGGGAAATCATCCTATGACTTCTTCCGCTCTAGGGTGGAGCGGAAGGGTGTGTCAGACTGTGTGCTCCACCGTGTCCTCTGGGCGATCCTCGCAATGGAAACACCCGGGGGTCACCTCCGCCTTGATCCGACACAGGTACTTACCGAAACAGCCGTGTCCGGTGAGCACCTGCGTCAGGCGGAAGGTGAGGGCGCCGTGACGCCTCTCCAGCCACTCCTCAAAGAGGGGCACTACCGCCTCGATGGTGGCGTGCCCAGCGCTGGGTTGCGACAGTCGCTCTCTCCATGTCACCATGAGATCCTGCCGGAGCTCGGTCCGCCGAGCCGCGAGTTGTCGCGGCAGCGGAGTTTCGCCCCGGCGTTTGGCCTCCTCGCGCCACTCGTACAGGTGCGCGAGGATTTTTGCCTCCAGATCCCACGGTGACAGTCCGGCAAGGAGGCTCGCCGCCTCACGGGAGATCGTGCGGTATCCGCGGATGATGCGGATCGCCATGACCCTCTGGGACGCGTTCATCAGGCGAGCTGATCGCTGCCTCAACGAACGCGCCCACACCGGTGCCCCGTAGAGGGCCATGGACCGCACGATCTCCTTGATGGGTGAGTCCTATTACTGGGTGGACGTACGACGCGTTACGTGAGCTCAGCACAGAACACGCAAGCTAACCACTCAAGGTCATTGGCAGTTAATAGCGCCTTAAAGTCGTGAAGAAAGTTTTGATTATTGAATGTGGGTGTTGGAAGACCAAGACCTAGACTCTGGATGTCGACGGTTGTGAGATTTTTCTCTGCAACACATGGCATTCACATTCAAAATTCAAGTTTGGATTTATGAAAAAGCCCCCTTGTTATTTTTATTAACAAGGTCTAAAAAAGAGGAACCAAAAATTTACTCCACCTGCACTAATAATTGTAAAGTAACTTTATTTGGTTGTCATCGAAAAATTCGTCCATATCGCTGTCAATGGGAAAAGTGCCCAGAACCTGCACTAATTAATCAATTTCCGAAAAACTGATCAGAAATATCGCATAAAAGCAGATCGTACTAACGACGTAAAAACAGAATCTCGACAGGACGGTACGTTCGCAGCCTGCGACCGGTGTCATGTCTAATGCATAGTAATGAACTTCGGAATCCGAAACCCGAACACACGTTGACCACTAAGAGCAAAAGATACGAACTGCACGACTTGTTTCGGGTTCCTACAAGTAACGAATAGTTGTTGGTAAGAGACTGCTCGTTAATCTACAACAGATAGGAAACTGTAAGGCTACTGCAAGGCAGTTTCTCTTCACAAGTCTTTTCATTAGTAAATCACATGAGAAGTGTCCCAAAATCTTATTCTGTATTTTGCATTACATACCGGTACGTAAAATGACCTTATACATTGGGGTCGCACTTCCGATTACAAGACCGAAAAGGCACCGTTCTAACAATATCAAATTTCCGAAAGAACTTCCTCACCTTGATGATGTAACGCGTTTTAGCCTAAAGGAATGGCCATTGTTTCAAGGAACACAAGATCCTTATGATCTATTGTGTACCATGTACCTATACAACAGTAATATTATAATGACTTGATAAAAAAAAACATAAAAAACCGGCCAAGTGCTTGTAGGACTTCACACGTTTAGGGTTCCGTACCAAATGAGGGAATTTCTGATTCTCTAATCTGAATTAACCTGAAGAAAAAATTGATTTACCAATATATCGGTATTTGTTAGTAAAATATACGTAAAGATAAACATCATCTTTCAATTTCATAGATCAATGGGAAGTTAAAAAATTCTTCTGACAAAATTCTGTGACAGACGACGGACAGACGTACACGTGAGTGACAGCAATTGGGCTCCGTTTAGACGCTTCGGATACGGAACCTGCTTGCGCAAGTTTCAGTAATGTGATTTTTTTACTATCATATTGCCGAGCTCACCTCATTTCTTATTTGACCACAGTTTGAGCTTACCATGCATCCCTTTCCCTCCTATCTCATTTCCATACAGCAGAGGGAGAAGAAATCAGAGGCCAATCAGAGGCGCATCCGCAGACTGGCCGGGGAATCGCCGCCATTATGATTGTTCCTGTTGTAACGAGCCCGCACCGAACCGCATCCACGCCGCGCCGATAAATAATACAAACCGCTACAATATATGTATATCCAAAACTCTAAAAACTTTCTATTATCCGTGTTGGCCGACACACGTGTGACATATAAAGACCAGCAAACACGTGCTACATCTTCTCAGGCTGTCTCTGTCCAGTAAGTCCTTCAATACCTTTTTCCTATCCTGGTCAGCTCATTACTGTGTGTCACCAATATTTCACTCCGCATAAAATTACATTCCCGCATTAGTCCTTCGAAAGCCGTATGTACTTATCCACCAGAACCCTAAAAACAAAATAAATCTTCAATAGGTAAATGACACAACTACATGTAATGATCAGTTCCCACAGGAATGCAAATGTCATTACTGAAGTTTTGATTTGATGTTATGATGATGGACGATCTCCGGCCACCGTAGACCCGGGCCAGCGGACGGCGATCAGTGGGTAGCTCGCCGTCCGATCAGCACCAGGCCCGTGAGTCGACGGCGCGTAGTGTTCCACGCGCGTCTCAAAGAGATGATTGTCAGCCACCATAGACGGGGCCCATCATGGCCGGTGCCTGCATGCCTAGGGGTAGCGGATTAATTCTTAACATGAGTTACCGCACCCCTGGGCACTCAGGCAGGGAAGGAGCAGGGGTGGGTTTTAGTCAGTAAGAGTCTGACACGCCTTCCCGCTCCACCCAGAGCGGCAGATATCATTTGGTGATTTCCCACCACACAAAAAAAAAAAAACGGTGACTGCAAACACCGTAAGATCGTAATAAATCTCGTGAGAGTGTAAACTCTCGATACTCAAATATTATGAAAAGATCATTTGAAATACAATTAATGTTATCCAATAATCTTATTGAAAATAAAGAATTTACAATTATCGTGATTTATTAATTATAAACTAACGGTGTTCATAATTATCCGGTGACAATGATGAATAACGAGGCGTTTCTTATGACTTCACAAAACAGATATGGCAGAGCACCTACGAGTATTCAAACAACTATGAGCAGCACAATGAAGCCAAGTAATATATTTTATTCCGTACCTACTTCCTGCTCAGCAGGTATATTCGCTAACTCAGTGGACATCAATTTGATAGGCACTTTTCAGTACATTGCTCGGTGGACATCGATTATAATAGCACTACGTAGTACCTTTTTTGTTTTCTTATACGTCAAAGCTGCAATGCACTGCATAGTGCCTGTCAAATTGATGTCAGCTGAGTTAGCGAACACACCTGCAGGTCAACATTTTATGTTTATTTACATTTATAAAGTAAAACAAATTGCTGATGCTTTAAAACGCGCGCAGTAGTGAACTCCCGGTATTATCAGTAATTAAATTAGACTTGCAAAACGTCGACGCATACCTACTATACTTATGTCCGTTAACTTCCAAGCATTTATTTCCTTTACGCACAGCGAAAATTCAACGTATTTCACGGAATATTGTTTCCAGTTTGTGCAAGCACGAATTCATCAAGTTTCGGGTTCCCGAAACATTTTTGCTTTGAGCGCAACCTGAATGGAATTGTTTTCATCTCCAAAAGATGATATTGTTTTTATTTTAGAGCAGTCTTTATCCCGTTTCATCAAACTGTCGAGGTTAATAAGATTTTAATATTGAATGCGAAGGTGTCAACTTTGTTACGTGCGGGTCATTCAGCCTATTGTATCGAGTTTACGAGCCAGCCAGGTCGTAAAGTAAGTATTGCTGAAGGTTCAGCTATCAATAAACTTTATATTGTTAAAGTTGCAGCCGTTTTGTAGAAAATGAACCACAAAGCTTAGATGGCAAGACGTGCGATCGAACGTACTCTTGAATTAATATTTAAACCTGTTCAATCTTCACCTTTCTTTGCCTCAGGGCTCCAGAACCTCACAAACATGACAAGACACTGCAGATCCTGAGAACTACATTGTTATACTGTTCTTAGACGCAAACTGCTCACACAATGGCAACCCTGGACTTGGGAGCTCATACAAAACTTATAAGTTTTACCATTCATATAGCCATAAATCAAACATTTTCTTGGTAAGAAACTTTTGATAAATGATAATGATAAATGATAAATGATGTTTATTCAGTAAATAGGTTACAAGGAACACTTTTACACGTCAATGTTTTTTTGTCAGTTTAAGCTAGATGAGGCCGGTGTTTCCTAGCTGACTACCCTGAGAAGAAACACCGAAACAAACTCAGAGGTCAAAGTCTCTTTTAGTGTTCAAATCCATACAATGTGGACTGGTTAGATCCTATGAGAACCATGTACGTTTATGTCTGGGATGAGCTTTATGAAGAAAGCAACACACGAATTCGAGTGGACCTGTCCAGACAGTGCAAGCATTTGTCAGTCATCGCGAAGCTCAACTCAGAACTCTGAGGTGCTCAACGAACCGACGAACAATACCAAAGTAAGGACATTTGAGTAGGCCGCAAAAAATACTCAAACTGCCAGACAATCATAAAATCTACATGAATATAACGACATACATAGTTCTCGCATTCACATTATTCTATATGAGGACCATGCAGCTTAGTGTCTGTAGTGGTCTTTTGAAGAAAGAACCAAACATATTTGAGTGGACCTGTCCAGTCAGTGCAAGCATTTGTCAATAGTCGAATAGCTCAACTTAAAAACCACTAAGGAGCTCAATGACATGACGAACAATACCAAAGAAAAGACATTTGGGTAGGCCGCAAAAGTACTCAAACTGTCAGACAACGTTGAAAATTACTGTAAAAAGGAGGAGAAAATAATAATAATAACCCACATAGTCCTCACATTTACAATAATTAAGTAATCAAAAAAAAATAAAAATATAATACTTTACAAAGTAAATATTTGTGTCAAACAAAATAGTAATCATAATATGTCAATCAAAAAATAAAAATAAATATAATACTTAACAAAGTATTCAAGTCAAAAAAAATAATAATAATAATAAAATGTCAATAAAAAAATAAAATAAAAAATATAATGCAATACTATACAAGTATTCATGTCAAAAACGAATATTAAAAAAAAAAATATATATATATATATATATAAAAAGAGCTTGATCTTGTTAAATATTATCTACCAGAACATTGTTATCTATCAACCGAACACTTTTTAGGGTTCCGTAGTGCTAACAAGGACAAGGAACCCTTATAGTTTCGATCTGTCCGTCTGTCCGTCCGAGGCATAGCGTAGAGACTCTATAGAAAGCTGCAATTTTGCATGGGTATGTACATTAATCACGCTAACTCGATAATTAATATGTTCATTATAATAAACATAAAGCCCCTATCTAAGTCCGCATGTTATAATCACGCTAACTTGATAATTAATATGTTCATTATAATAAACATAAAGCCCCTATCTAAGTCCGCATGTTATAATCACGCTAACTCGATAACTAATATGTTTATTATAATAAACATAAAGCCCCTATCGAAGTCCGCATGTTATTACGGGTGCCTACAAAACCCTACCGACTTCCCTTCACTGCGCATGGCCTGACACGCGCAGTGAAGGGAAGTCGGTGTATTTATTTGTATTGTTTCTTCGTTATTTTACACCGATTTCCGAAATTAAAGTTATTTTGCAATTTTTGTTTTTTTGATAATATATATATGAGACCACCTTTGAAGTATGACCTACCATAAAAAAAAAGAATCATCAAAATCTATTCACAAATGGCGTAGACATCGCGTAAGAAACATACAAAAAAAAAGAAAAAAAAACATACAGACGAATAGAGAACCTCCTCTTTTTTGAAGTCGGTTAATAAGACATATCTTTTATTATCTTCTTCTTCTTCATTGTTAATTTCTCCATATTCACAAAGTAATAAGGGACAATGTTAATGAGAGATAGTTATTGTGTATTTGTCTTTATATTCATTAGCTTAACCACAGTGATTTACTTTTGGCTTCCATCTACCTACATGTTTTCATTTATTGTCTACATAAGTAAAGTTTATCACTTTACTCCATATTTGTTCGGTCTCCCTAAGACAACGTATTTGGAGTTCCGCCAAAAGTGTGTACTGGCCCTCACCACGCTGTAACTTCATAAACACGACCATATTCCAGTCACTTCACCCACCTACTGAGAATACTTGTTAAGTAGGTCTCGTTATAGACAGAAGGTATTGTTTACGGATACAATTTTCTTTTCAAATTTCTTGAATACAACCTACGTACAGAACATTCCAAAAATAAGGAAAAAAAAAACTAGGAAAGTTTAAAACGACCATAGATCAATACTAAACGGTATTTTATGCCTACTTCATGCCATTTCTGCCTCTGGCTTGCCTTCAATTTCACAAGTATTTCTGGATCTTAAACTTTTTCCCAAAAAAGATGTTATGAACCAAGCTTCTATTATTTTTATGACCTCAAACTATAAAAATATTCAAAACAAAAAGAAAGAAAGAAATAAAAAAACATTTATTTGCCACAGTTTAAAGGCACACACACAAAAAATAAAAATAAAATACAAAAACAAACAAACAAAACAAAATCTTACTAATTTGAAAAGAAAAAAAGTAATAGCAAAGAAAAAGTGTGTGCCCCACGGTTGCGCCAAATAGATCCAGTTCAACATAAAAGACACAGAACTAGTGTCTGACGCGGTTTTTCAACTGGATCTGAGGATGTGTGGAAAACACAGATAATATACCCTGAAGTTCATCATAACTACTTCGCTACAGCAGCTCAAATGGCATACCAGTTTTATAATCCCTCAAAGCTTTAATAAAAGGACGAAACTTAACTCCGTTTGTCCAGAAACATTTTAGGTAAACGTTAGTGGCAACAGACTATTCGAGCCGGCCCGTAGTGGCGCCGTGCCAAACTCTGCGGTTACTTCCCCTGAGTCTTCCAAACCCCCAGTGTATTAACAGACGCTATCGATTGACCGCTTAACTATTTTAACAACTAAGAGATACTTACGGAAACTTTACAAGAATTTCTAATAACTCAGAATGTTTTAGCAGGAACAATTTGGAAGTGCCCATCTCCCACATAATAACTACGTGATATAGATACTAATTCTCTGTAGTGCTTTTGGGAATTGACTTTTGATGTATATTCAGTCTTCTTTTTTTACTTTTTATTCGTTTTACAAAAACTGGTCAGTCAAAAGAGAATTTGAATTGCGCTCTGAAATTTGCATGGCCTCAAAACAAAAAAATAAGACCCACGTACTTGGTAAGTGAACGCCGCGCGGAACGGGTAAACTGAACACATGAGCAAACTTATATTACTTCAGTTTTTCTTTGCGGCGTGAGAAACCCCTAAAACTTATAATAAACTTACACGAATTCAGATTTTCGTTTCACCCTGAAACATCTACCATTGATCCCCAAGGTAAAGACCCGGAAAAAGGGTTTCGGACGACAAACATACCTTACATACAAATAGATTAACAATATCAATGGGGACTTCGAACTGTCAGGACTTAAAAGACCGCAAGGGATTCCACCTTTCGACCCTCAAGTTTCAAATCTCGAAGTTCAGCGATAAAAGAAAAAGCAAAGAGCCGCTACCTTATATCCCTAGTGGGTTACTCTGGGATACTTGATAATCAGTCAGTAACGTAACGTCTTCGATTCTATCTGCTGAAGTAATGCGGTCCTCAGTTTTTTTCGTCTTCGTTGGTAGCTTAGAATATCACGTAGCTTTATTTGTAAATCTGCTGTTTTTATTGTTTAGAGTATTAAACAAATAGGTTTATGTAGGAGTGGGATAGATGGACATTAACGTTATGGTAAATGTTTGGTTAGGAACGCATGTATTTCAGTCTTACGATCGACATCGTTATGTTATATTTAAATATTTATTGGACAATAGGCCTCGTCAATCGCACGCAATTCATTTCGATTCTCGGTAACTATCCTCTAACTGTAACCAGCTACCCTGCGAAGGTCGTCATTATTAGTTGTTTTGCTAGCATTAGCTATATTATAAATAGTCAGACTTTCAATTTATTACTATTCTTTTATCTCTATTATTTTAGAGCCAGTCCTGTTTTATACGGGATAGTATACATAATTAGTAACCAAAATACGGCCTGTACTGGCTGGATGAATAATATTATCACATGGCATACTGGCACAGCTGCGACGCTGGTGTTTGATTGTGTCAGATGGTTAATTGGTACGATCTTTGCTGGACGTCCGTAGGCACCCTAGGGTGTTCGGATACACGGAATCGGTTATGTTCGGGTCAATCCACAAGTGACAGCGATATTGTAACACACGTAAATAATTGTAAGATTATTGGTCGTCTTCCCCGACTATTTCAATGTTTTCTTCGAAGAAAATGCCACAAGATTTTTTTTTACAAAAAAATACAACCAACTTCTAAAATTGCAAAATAACTTTAATTTCGAAAGTCGGTTTTTGTATTTTGTTTCTTCGTTATTTGACACCGACTTCCGAAATTAAAGTTATTTTTAGAAGTCGGTTGTATTTTTTGTAAAAAAAAAAATATTTTTCACTGTTTAGTTGTTGTAGGTACCCCAGAACTAAAACTAAATAATAAAGTTATGCCTGAATGTATAACCCCAATAACATGGAATTTCAACATAATTGGAGACAACCAAAACGTCATCTGTGTAGGTATACATATTTTTTGTTTATGTTGATTTTTTCAAAAATCACAGCTGAATCGATTCTATATTTATATGGGACCACCTCTGAAGTATGGCCTACCAAAAAAAAAAAAAGAATTATCAAAATCTATTCACAACTGGTGGAGGGATCACGTAAGAAATATAAAAAAACCATGCAGACGAATTGAGAACCTCCTCCTATTGGAAGTCGGTTAAAAAAAGAGATTATCCTCTAAATTGAATGTCAATATCTGTATGTTTATTCAGTTATTAAATATAAATACAGCATTCTTTTTGTTGATCCCTCAACAAAAAATCTTCTGCTTCATTTTTCAGAACCACTGAAATAAAAACTATGGGCAATCGTACAGCCAAATATTTCTGTTTGGTTACTGCATAAATCAGTTTTTAATACCATAAATTTAATACACTTGGGGCATGGGGCAAACAGGGCCAACGGGGCGCGGAATCAGGAGGTATCTGTTCGTTTTCGTCCCAGATTCTCCCCAAGGAATCTTGGGACGGAAAACCGTAGATACATATGGCGGTTTTATAGCAAAATTCGTTGTGATTGATAACAGTCGTAACTGCTCACCGATGTGAAAAATCATTGCAGATCTGACGGATTGGTTTTAAAACTTTTGATGTACTATTATTGATCGAAGCTTTTGAGCAATTGTTTTTGAGATATGATGGAGTACCTTTTAGTAGTAAGGTTATTTTATAATAGACGTGTGGTTTAGTTGATACAAGTGTCATTTTTGATAGTGTCTTGATACTTGATCATTGGTTGAAGTCATAAAGAAAATCTTTAAATATTCTTCAACTATATAAAACGGCTTCTTTTACATTTGTTGAAAAACTTTTTTACAAAAAAAAAACAACCGACTTCCAAAAAAAAAATACATAAAAAATTAAAAAATAACTTGAATTTCGGAAGTCGGTGCTTGTATTTTACTTCTTCGTTATTTGACACCGACTTCCAAAATTAAAGTTGAATTTAAACGTGGAACGTGGATTTTAAACATTTGGAGAACACCAAAACGTCATCGAGGTAAGCGTATTTTTCGTTTTTGTTCTGTTTCTCAAAAAGCGCTGAAGCAATTTCGATAAAAATTTATTTGGGTCTACTTCGGGAGTATATTCTTTCGGTTAAAAAAAGAATTTTGAAAATCGGTCCACAACTGACGGAGAAATCGGATGACATACTTAAAAAAACATACATACAGTCGAACATAGAACCTCCTTTTTCGAAAGTCGTTTAAAAAGAAGGTATTGGATGACCATTTTTATTTCGAACTTTTATTAAAGATTCAACCTTGCTTACCCAAAGAACCCTTAAAACTATAAGAAGTCCTCAACCTACTTACATACAATATCACTCTGGTCACTTAAAAGTCTAATGGACCCACTAGCCTAATCTGACCAAACAAAGCAAGAAGGTCGCCCAACCCTTTGTACCTAAAGAATCGAAAGGTACGGGATTAAATATCTAAGATTTTTTTATTCTGAATTCTCCCACGTGTAAACATTGGGCTTTTAAGCAATCTCGGGACAATGTAGACACACAACACAAATATATATGAAATATATGCCTTACCCGTCCACAGTTTATGTTTGAACATAATTTTCATATTGTTATAGGCAAAAATATGGATTTAATCTATAAACGATTTTCCGGGAAGCTTATATTTCCTAATCCTCGTGCCTACTTTATAACAATGTACGGAGAAAAGAATAATAAGGAAGTATACATAATATATTGTTATCGGAATAAAATGCCTACTAATAAAAAATAAGCTACCTTATAAAATCGATAGCTTCAGAAAATCTGTAAGTACTTATTTTGTTTTTTTTTATGCAATATTTATTTAGGCATTTTGCCTTAGGCATTTTCTACCAGTCGAACTTAGGATGGTGCAGAGACGGAACGTATTGACGGACAATATTGTCCTCGTTGGCCTAGTGATCTCAAACGCTACTCCTAAACATGAGGGAGGTACTCGATTGAGGGAGATACTTGATTCCCTGGTCACACAAAGCGTTATTGCGTTTTCCATCTAGAATATCTATGTTGTACCTACCCCTTTTTTTTTGGGGTGGGAAATCATCCAATGACATCTCTCGCTCTAGGGTGGAGCGGAAGAGCGTGTCAGACTCTTACTGACTAAAACCCACCCCTGTTCTTCCCTGCCCTGAATGCCCAGGGGCGAGGTAACTCTTTCCGAATTTATCCTCAACCCCCGGGCAGGCATCGGCCATGACGGACCCTGTCGTGTTTGCTGACAACTCTTTGAGGCGCGCGTAGAACGCTACGCACCGTCGACTCTCGGGCCTGGTGCTGATCGGACGGCAAGTTACCCACTACTCGCCGTCCGCAGGCCCGGGTATGTTGTAGCCCCTGGAGTCAAGATTTGTGCCAGGTTGATGGCAGAAGATACCTCTAAATAATTAGCGATATGTCTGTGTATTACAAGGTCTGTAACCCTTTGGGAATAAGTGGGTGATAATTTAAAGCCATTTGTATAAGCTTTATAACATCAAATTGCTCTGTTCTTGTGTATCCCGTTACAAATTAGTAATTGATTTTTCAAGCGCTTCCCTAAATTCTATTGAGCTGAAACTTGGGTTACATTTTTTTTTTGTGGAATGGGAAATCATCCAATGACATCTTCCGCTCTAGGGTGGAGCGTGAGGGAGTGTCAGACTCTTACTGACTAAAACCCTCCCCTGTTCCTTCCCTCGTGCCCTGAGTGCCCAGGGGCAAGGTAACTCTGTTTCGAATTTATCCTCAACCCCTGGGCAGAAACTTGATATACCTACTAATATAATTTAGGACCCAAATTAGTCTGATAATGGAGCTAGAGGTGGCCATAGGATCTCCAAAACCAAACAAAATAGAACCATCGTGTTAGGTCTCATTAAAAATGTATAGAAAAGTGATTTTACACTAGGCGGTGCCAGGGTCACAGGTGTGTATGAAACAGTCAACGCACAGCCATCACCAGCCCCTGGCACAGGCATCTGAAGGAACACTGGTAGATTTTAGTCAGTGAGAGTCTGACATGGGAAAAGAGAAGGAACGGGTGGGTTTTAGTCAGTAAGAGTCACACATGGGAGAAGTTATTTGATCCTACCCAAAAAACGGGTGTAAAGAGTTCGTTGGTTTTGTCTTGAAAATCTATAGGTGGTAATCTCAGGCATTGTTCAGGGTCTGACGATGGAGCCTAAAGTTCTGCATGGAAAGTACAACACATGATAACCTGGTTATATTTGGCCGAGTTAGTTTTTTCGTGACATAATCTGTAGCCCATTTTGTTTATGACCAGTGCACGTTCCCGGTGATAACATAATATAACATAATAATATGAAACCGAAATGTGGTGGCTTACAATAAGCTCAGAAGGCTTAAAGTCACCCAAAGGGCAATGGAGAGAGGTATACCTACTCGGAGTTTTCTTATGTGACCGAATCAAAAATGAAGATATGCACTGGACAATCAAGGGAACCGATATAGCTTCTTCAAAGTGAAGTGGCAGTGGGCAGAGCAGATTCCTCGCAGAACAGATGGTCGATGGGGTCGAAAGATTCTGGAAAGGATAAACGCGGCGTTGAAACGCCTTCCACTAGGTAGACCGATGACCTAGTGAAGACCGTGGGAATGCACTAGATGCGTGACGCACATGACCAGTTGTTGTGAAGACTCTTGGGGGAACCCTATATCCAGCAGCGAACGTCTTTCAGCTGAAATGATGAAGATGCTGAATCTGTAGCCTACAATCGGGTCTAGTACTTTTCAGTTCATCAAAAAGATTTTTAATTATTTATTCACTTTAAGTATCCAATTTAAGTTCCGATTCCGAAGACGTTTTCATTACTTTCCTCCTCAAGCTTTCGAGTTAAATCCTTGAAAGTGAGTTCTTAAAATCTCGTCGGCGTAGTTGCACACTTTTCATAATTTCTATTTAATTTGCTAAGCTGTGAGAAAATTAATTTCGCACCTTAATTTGAATGCCCCGTGTTCTCTAAAAGCGGTGAAGGAAGTTGTTGAGGAAGTAGTTAGGTCTAGAGGAAACAATGGCGCGGTGGGAAGATGGCGCCGCTCTGTACCGCATTTGTAATTTATACTCGTGTGTATATTGCTCACTAAACTCATGGGAAACTATTAGTTTTGGGGAAGGTGTACGACAAATTTAAACAATAAAATTCAAGGAAAATTGTTCCATATTTTGCATCATGCTCCAGCAAAATTTATCGCTTGTTTTGAAATTGATGACAAAACTAAGCTGTTTTCGTTCCGTTGTTAAAAATGGTCAATCCGGACGGTAGTAGCAGTAATGTATAGAACTTTATATACGTATAAAACCAATCATACCTAGTTGTATCTCGACAGTCAGTCGCACTATTGACTAGCGTTAAATTAGTGACACGTCAAGAATTTCTTTCCAGACACCGGGGATAATATGACTTTCTTAACCGACTTGCAAAACAGAAGTTGGTTGTATTTTATGTAAAAAGTTTTGTTATAGAAAGTTGTCCATTTCTATAGACAAAAGCAGTATTTTAATAAAATTATGAGCACGCATTTTCGTAACACTCTGCAGAGTCCGCGTAAAATACCTAAGGAGTTACGGTTTACTAAGCGTCATCGAAAACAACAATGTTTATTAGTTCTCCGTAGCTCTAATTCGCTTCGGACGAAATTCTCATTTAGACAACTTTACTTAACATTGTGTTATAAGAACTTTTGGGGCTTTAGGTATACAAAATAGATTTAATTGTAAACTACTACTGACTTAGAATATTTAACATAAACATACTTTTGAAATTCAAGGCCAGTGTTTAATAAATTTAGTAAATGAATTGATAACCATAGTAAAGGTTTGACGTTTCCTCACGACCATTTTTCCAGAAAGAGTTGTAATTTCAAACTGACTTTTCCTGCACACATTGAACCTTTTTTGTCGGTCAAAGAACAAAAAATCACCTGTTTTTTCTGAGTTTAGGAAGTTATACCTTAAATTGGGAAACGTCTAAAACTTTATTCGTGGGCGAGTGATAAATCACCTGCCGATTGGTATTGAAAATCACGAATGGGGTTTTAAGAGAGAATATAAATAGTTCACCTGTACCGAGAAGGATTAAAATAATCCAAAGTTCACAGAGACTAGTAGTATTAATAGTACCTATTATTTGGAAAGTCCCGATTATTTCATAGGAATGAGTAGGTACTGGAAAAGTGCCGATTGCTTGGAACCAAGATAACAAGCAATCCGTGCAGAAACATGGGCAGTCGGGCTAACCCGGCAAACTACAGACCCATCTCTGTTACGTCCATTCTATGTAAGAGTATGGAACAGATGCTCAACAGTAAGCTCCTGGCATACCTAGAATAGAATAGAATAGATCTTGGAATGTAGGTACATAAAAATAAGTTGTTAAATTAAATGATAGGATCCATGTACAGTTTGGCTTAATCCGTCAGGCCCCTCGCGCCGCAATATCGTCATAATAATATATTGCGCATACAGGTAGGTATCTACTTTTGGCATTATTTTAGAAGCTGACGACATCATGATTGGATTGCAGACTTTCTGAGAAATCGGTCCACCCGAGTGGTAATTGATGACTGCACGTCAGGATAATAGGCTAGTTTCCTAGAAAAATCTAATTAAGTACCAAAAAATATTAAACACGTATTTTTTTCTTTTTTCACGTAAACCAAAAATGAGGACTATACAGAGCGTTGAAATTTCGCGTGACGTCACACCTCGATACACTTAATACTTTGTAGTGACTTAAAAAGCAACCACTCCTCCTTTTATGCGTTTCATTTTTGTCAATTTTTTTTATTATTTATATTTATCAAATAAAATAAAATAAAGTGAAATGGAGAAATGTTTGTTATATCTCGACTGAGCACGTTCTAATTGCTGAGTTATATATTCACAATTTTAGATTTCACAAAGTTTTGTTTTCCTTTTTGTTCAATTAATATTTACATACTTGCCCTTTTATTTACAAACCTTGTGACTTTGATTTAATGTATCAACAATCCCACATTATTATTATTAGCTGCACTTGTTACAATATTACAAATTTTCTTTTTTTTCTTGTTTTCTTCTCGCCACTTTCTAGTTAACATAGCTTTATCAATGCCGTGAAATTCTGTTATTGGCTTAAGAGATAATTGTCATCACCTCGCTAGCGGTGTGCAGTTAATGCAGAGTTTAAGATGCTATTTTTTTTTTATTTCGACTGCATTGGGCTGTTCATTGATAGTGAGGTGAACATTCATAACTCATGTAAATTTAAAATAAGCTGTTGAGTTTCCAAATAAATAAATAAATTATTGGTTTGGTAAAGCAAAAAATACGTGTCTAATATTTTTTGATAAACTTACATAAGGACTAAATATAATTATTATTTTATACCAAGGAAACTAGCCTATTGAATAATAATTCCGGTGATAACGGGTCAATACTCTTACCGACATTAATTTTTGCTGCACATAAATGATCTCTTTAAACTTTGGGTATACAGACACTGTTCCTGAGAGATACGTGTCTCTCCAAGAAGCTATGGTTGAGTGCATGAACTTTGGTCAAGTTCAATGCTGCTATAACCCAGGCGAGTATTTTTTCCGCTAAAAGTTGCCAATTCTACCCGGCTCCATCTTTCCGAGTTGTAACTCGTATTGATCTTATTGGTGTTACGTTAACATCCACTCTCAATTTTTGGCCACACATAGAGGCAAAGGCTTAGCTGCCTGCCAAAAAGTTTCATCATCGAATAACTTTTTCCGTTTTGGGTGGAGCGGGTGGACGTGTCAGACTCTTACTGACTAAAACCTTCAGTTGCCTGTGCCAAGGCTGCGGTGACTCTTTCAAAAAGTCCGCGATCCTGGCAGGCATGGCCCTAGCAAATCCCATCTATTGTTCCTGACATCCCTTTGAGGCACGCGTGTAATATAACGCGCCGTATACCCGAGCCTGGTCCTTATCGGATGGCGAGTCCGTAAACCCACGCCTACTGTGGCCGGGAATTGACTTGCGACACCCGACGCCTAGAGCGTCTCTTCTGGCGGCTAGTGACGTGATGGAGCGAGGATTGCATCTTCCTCACCCGTCCCACCTCCTCCTTCGCGAGCATTACTGCTTCGCAGAAAGTGGTAATTACGAAGGTCCAGATGCGAGAGGTCACCACCGCCGATCACTACTCTACGATATACTACCTACTAATCGCCACGAGGACACGACGGTACTCTACCCAAACAAGGGCAGACCTCCACCGTATGCTCCATCGTATCCACCGTGTAACGCCTACAACTGCATTTAAGATTGAGAACCGACCTCAACAAACTTGGCAAAAGGGAAGCTCCTGATTCGAGATAGAACTTTGCTTGACAGAACTTTGCCTGGACTTGGCGCCGCTAAGACAAGTGATAGCCTAAACTTCGGCAGCCAAGTTAGCACTTGATGTTTTCCTTTACGTTTCAGTAGGTACTAGACTAATGCATACTGTGGTTGGTACTTGGGATAACGTACGTACATTAGTAGCGTGTCTGAGATTGGCACAGTACCTCTGCATTCTGCATTCCGGTACGGTTGCCTCTGAGGCAATGGATCTGGCCACGAATTATGTTCCCTACATGCAAATAGCTTATTGTGAAGTGGAATTACGAGACTGCAAACTGTGGTAGAGATCTTGTACCGATTCCAGCAATTAAGTGATGATTGGAATTCAATTATAAGATCATAAAGGGAAGTACGGTAATTTATAGGTCTTGAAATGGTTTAGTTGGTGAGACGTATCAAATAAATAATTTGAGTGATACGTTTGGATTATAGCGTTATTGTATGAAGGTACCTACTACTTCTTTGAAGTATTTATTCAAAAAGTTTTCATTGAAAATATATAATTATACTTTTATAAAGAATAATATGTGAATAGCAAAAGGTTTTGGGCTTTTATGTCCACCGACATCTATTTTAACTTTCTCCCTTTCATCAATTTTATAAAAAGCCATTGTATAACCTGTAGTGATTGGTTCAAGCGTCACGACCACTGAAAAGAAAACAGTTTATTTATTTATTGACATACATCAAAGATTTCAGTGTATACAGGTAAACGATTGTGAAGTGGTACACAAAGATTGGGTATTTTATAATGTGACGAAAACATGACCTGAAAAGCGCTGCTTTTTGATGTAGGTATCTAAGTTGACACAGTTCGGACGACGGCAAAAGTAGCTAGTAGGTTATCAAGAAATACGTAGCTTACTACGTAATGGTTTCACCACCAATAGATACATACATTATGTATGTGTATGTTTTTTAAAGACACTATAAAATGAGAACACACTGCGGAAATTATATGTTTCTTATTCCTCCGCTGTTTTTTTCTGATTAATTCCGTTGCGGGGCTCAAGTCAGTTTGATCGTTTCTACTTGTCGAGCTTCATTGCCTCGGCGTGATATTTGACTGTGGGCACGCCCACGGGCAATAATGCGCTACTTTTAGATCTGTCTGTCTGTAAATGTCACACTCTTATTGCTCTTCCACAGTTCTTTTCTACCCGGGCCTGCGGACGGCGAGTAGTGGGTAACACGCCGTCCGATCAGCACCAGGCCCGAGAGTCGACGGCGCGTAGTGTTCCACGCGCGCCTCAAAGAGTTTTCAGCAAAAGGACGGGGCCTGCCACGGCCAATGCCTGCCCGGGGGTTGAGGATAAATTCGAAAGAGTTACCTCGCCCCTGGGCATGTAGGGCAGGGAGGAACAGGGGTGGGTTTTAGTCAGTAAGAGTCTGACACGCCCTTCCGCTCCACCCTAGAGCGGAAGAAGTCATAAGATGATTTCCCACAACCAAAAAAAAAAAAAAAGTTCTTTTCTGATTTATTTCGTTGCAAGGTCCAAGACGTCTTGACTTTCAGCAGTTGCAGTGGCTGGAAAAAGTTTGGCAAGCTTGACCTCAAAAACAAGTAACACATTAAACAAACCTATCATCATCACCACAGACACAGGCCTCCCTCCCCCAAATGCACCCTCACCAGATCATCGGTCTACCTTGTGGGACGCCCTCCAAAGCTGCGTCTTCCGGTAAATAGTCGCCACTCCAGAACTTTTCAGCCCTATCTACCATATGTTCTGCGAGCAATGTGTCCTGGCCACTGTCTCGGACTATATCGGTTTCCCACCAACATACATAGGACCTAAATATTAACAAAGTCCGATGGACAAGAAAGAACGCGGGCATGCCCGCGGACAAATCCGTCTAGTGACTAGGTGCACGGAACCAAGAACAGCCACTTAAGTTATTCAATTTAATTGACATCGTTAGCGACGTACTCGTAATTAGCTGAAACACTGTTTTTCTTTCGCTTAGCAGTTTTATCTTGCCCAAGAACACGAAATGGTTCGTAAAGGCGTCGTTTTATTAACATAATGTTCTAGCAGAAGTACAAAATGTAGTAACTGAGGGCACGCAGTACAAACCAAGGGAAATAATAAAGGTGTACATTAAATGAAACTCCTTAAACAAAGCCCTTTTGTCTTTCGAGTATACTGTTCAAATTAAGTGAAAAATAATTCCGGCCGTGCAAATTGGCTGTCCGGAAAACTCGGGATAACGGATATTAGACGGTGGAAAATTTTCCAACATAGCTATTCTTTACTTTTATAGAACAGGAAAGTTTCATAATTATTCTTTTGCGCTGATGGAAATAGTTGCCAAATTCATTTTGTTCAGTAATAATTAATTAACTAGACAATTACCTACAGGAGCACTAACAAAGAAAATTGTGAAAAATATTTTTTTTCATGCCCAGATCAGCTCATAAACAACTGACCTTTTTTAGGGTGGGAAAATCATCAAAATAACTTCTCCCACTCTGGGAGAGTGTCACGCCCTACCGATCCACGGTAGGGCGTGACACTCTTACTGACTAAAAGACACCCGAATCCCTTCAGTTGCCTGCGGTAGGCATCGGCCCTAAACAACTGACCTTAACAATTACTCTCGTCATCTAGTTAATATCAAATTGGCCTGTCGATGATATCTCAAAGATTAAAAGGTATTAAAACTATAATTAGAAACTAATTAATTACCATATCATAATGAATTAATTACTTATTTACTGATTAATAAAATCATTACGCAATGTGTTTCATTTTAAAGAAATATCAGTAATACGATAAAAAAAATTAAAGTAATGATTCTACTTGAGATTCTAGTTTTAAATCTTTAGGCCCTAGTGCTGTTACAAAAGTAGTGTGATATAGTTTTATTTCGCACGGTCTCTAAGAAGTATCTGCCTAGCTGTCAAAAAAACCGGCCAAGTGCGAGTCAGACTCGCGCGCAAAAAAAGTCGGGTTCCGACGATTTACGTATTTTTTAAATGGCATAAAAAAAAACTTTTTTTAGACTAACTTTTATATGATTTAAAAATAAAAATTAAAACTATAAGCGTACAACTATAATATTTTAGGCTTATCCTTAAAACAGTGTGAGAGACGTTCACGCCTCAAGTATAAAAGAAAATGTTATAGTTACAGCTATAACATTTTTAAGTTTACGTTTTTATTTGACTGAAGCTTGCCATAAAAAGATTTTAAATAATATATCGGGTGTAAAAAGACAGTTTCCAAAGCCAAAAGCCACATATTCTACCCATTATTTGGATATTTTTTTTCCAATAGACTACCTGGGAATCTACTGGTTCTGGAGATATTGAAGGTCAAAGTCGCAATTTTTTTTTGCTTTTTTACGAACTTTTTTCGAAACTAACATTAGCTGAATTTTCGTTTTTTTTTTTCGAAATTTCGAAGTTACGCGTTTGAAGTTACAAAAAACTTTTTTACAAAAGAATAAAGTCAGTCTTTCTGGTTTTGTTTCTTCGTTTTTGACACCGACTTCCGAAATTAAAGTTATTTTGCACTTTTTGTTTTTTTTGGAAGTCGGTTCTATTTTTTTGTAAAAAAGTTTTTATTTTTCACTTTTTAGTTGCGTTTCCTCATTAAATTGTGTTAACAATGCATATTTATGCTATAGCAGCAATCGCAGTTGATATGCTGTAATTTTTTGAAGAGTTCCGTTGTCTGTCTCCGAAAATCATCTTCAGATCTACGTGAAATTTAACTGGGACCATTTCGAAACAAACCCCTTTCGAAAAAAAACAGAATTTTGGAAATCCGTCTATAAATGACGAAGTTATGCCCGAACATACTCGTACATAAAAAAAAAAAAAAATACAAACATCCGAATTGATAACCTCCTTCTTTTTGAAGTCGGTTAAAAACGCAATGAATAGGTATCAAACATACCCGACAAGTACCTATGTGGCTAAGGGCGATGGGGCGGGGTTTAACTCCACTTGCCTGGGTTCGCGTTAGATTGCGTGCAATATAAAATAGTTTTTTTTTTTCATACCTAAACATAAAAATCGTTTCCCCTCAATAATTTTTGCGCAAAACTACTTTGTTAGATGTACAGTATGCGTAGATAACGGCTATGTGATGTGTCTTTTTACATCCTGCATTCTTTATTTTATAATATTAGAATAGATTGAAATACTTATCCTGACACCAGGAGCGTAATCTGGCAATCTGACATTATTCTTCTAGCCAGCTACCCTGTAACTTCTTGACAGCCAAAAGACAATCAAATCTATACGGCCAGTGTGCTGTAACTTTTTAAGACAAATCTAACTACCTCATCGGGCTGCCGATTCTTTGTGCACAAACTAATCATAATTTAGGCTACTGCTATCTTTTTCTCTCTAATAAAACAAGAAAGAGACGGACGTAAATTAGATATTTCTTTAGTTGAACTAATATTTCCATTCAAATTAAGGGTACACGTAAAAACACGTCGACTAAAACACCCTAAAGCGCGAGGCGTAAACTAGTTAGACATCTCTAACTTAGTTCATAGCTATAGCCGTCCTTTTCTCGCACCGCCTTTTAGTAAAAGATAGCGATTCTCTAATTTTAGTTTAGTTATTGAACAAGAGAATCGGCACCATTGTCAAGTCTAAACACAAACACGACGATGCTATGTTGTATGGTTGAAGACCCTATACATATGTATAATCAGACCCTGATCACCTTCTAGTGTAATAACACTAGTTAGTACAACTTCAGTAAACCCAAACACGATAGTGCTATCTTGTTTAGTTGAGGAGTTGGTAGGTCACCTTCCGGTTTTATCATCTGACCCTGGACACCACCACCACTAAATGTAATGTCGCTTGTCCATACATATTCAATAAGCTGAAACACGATGGTGCTATCTTGTTTGGTTGCGGAGATCTAATGGCCACATTCCGGCACCATCATTAGACCCCAGGCACCCCCCAGTGAAAAATCATTTTTCAATACATATCGAATGAGCCCAATCGCGAAAGTGCTATCTTGTTTGGTTGTAGAGATCCTTTGGCCACCTTCCGACTCCATCATCAGATCCTGGGTACTAACAAATGTAAAATTACTTTTCAATACACACCAAATGAGTCCAAACACGATGGTGCTATCTTTTTTTGGTGCGGAGATCCTATGTACACCTTTCGGCTCTATCATCAGACCTTAGGCATTACCTAGTCTAAACTAACTTGTCAAAACATATGCAATGAGACCAAACACGATGGTGCCAACTGGTTTGGATGAGGAGATCCTATGGCCCCCCTTCCAGGTCCATCATCAGACCAACTTCATAATACTCGTACTATATAATTTAATTGGGCACTTAATTTTATAAGTAAAGCAAGTCTCAGCTTAATCAGAAACCAGAAAGTGTTTAAAAAAGGAGTTACTTATTTAAAACCAGATACACACAAAACCAAAGCTTAGGTTTTCCTGTAATCTATGATTAAAGAACTATTTCCTGTATTTTTTTCAAAATTTTAGACTCAGTAGTTTCGGAGATAAGGGGGGGGAGAATAGTCAATTTTTGTTTATTTTCTTAAATAACTTTAAAACGATACATTTTAAAATTATTAAAAAAAAATTAAAATTTTTGCGATTTCCCCCCCTTTAGTGACCCCCATATTCCAAATTAATTCAACACGCCCAAAATGTAACCGATAGAAAACTGACAGGCTAGCAACTCGGCGTCTATGCTGAAGACTTTGGAGCTTCGACTCGAGCCTATCATTGCCGATGATCCTCTTGGCTCGGTTTTCAATTGTCTCAAGGGCATCAAGCTGGTATCTGGCAGATCCGTCCTAAAGATGAGAGCAGTACTCCATACACGATCGAACTTGCGCTTGATAAAAGTTTGAGCAGTTGTTCCGGCGTGAAGTACCGTCACACCTTAGCGAGGATCCCCATCTTTTTGGCAGCCACTTGAGCCTATGCCTCTATGAAGGGACCAAAATTGAGGGTAGATATTAACGAAACACCAAGAAGATCAAGTTGGTCGGTAAACGGCACGGTTACACCTCGCCAAGATGGGGGCGGACGAGATTGGCTCCTTTTAGCGGAAAAAAGACACGCCTGGGTCTTAGCAGCATTGAACTTGACCAGATTGGCATCGCCCCATTCTGAGACAGTCTGTAAGGACAAGTTCAAGTGTCGAACCATAGCTTTTCGGAGATACCGGACCTGAGACCCACTAGCTCGTGCGTCGTTTGTTAAACGAAAAGAAGCCAAGGGCGGGCGATTTAGATCTCACATCGAATTCCTCGCCATATGCCACAATATAGAAACCACTGGTTTTATTCCATTTCTCGATGTGCTAACCTTCCAACCAAAATATTAATAGAAACCAATCAAAATTTAATCTAAAGTTCTAATAATAATTAACAAATAACTATCTCTAAACAAATTGTTTGGAAAATCAAGGGTCTAAATACGACGGATTGACTCGGTTGTTAAGGGTATTTCGGACAGAAAAATTGGAAAACAATCGTGATGTGTTTGAGGAGAGTGGAAATTACCTATGTTTTTTCTGACTCCTCCTTGGCGGTTCTTTTCTAAATCATTTCGTTCCAGGATCCAAGACAGTTGAATCGTTCCTCGGGGACTCGTCGAGTTTCATCGCTTCGGCGCTTTTTGAGTCGTCGCCACTGTTTATGTTAGCTTTCAGGAGGTGGAATGGTTGTGGACAGTGTGGCAGGCTTGTCAGATTGGGCACGCCGCAATTGCGGCGGTAAGGCCCCTCTTTGAGGAGTGGTTAGAGAGGCGCCACGGCGTCTTCACTCACCTTCCGCCTGACGCAGGTCCTCAACAGACATGGAAGCTTCGGGAGGTTCCTGTTTAGGATAAAGGAAGAGGCGGAAGGAAACGCCCGGGTGTCACCACTGTGAGGATCGCCCAAAGGACACAGTGGAGCATACGGTGGAGTCGTGCCCCGCTTGGGCGGAGCCCCGCCATGTCTTCGTTGAGGGGATCGGCGGCAGCGACCTCTCGCGTTCGGCCCTGGTCCAGGCCAGGTACGGAGCGAGAGGGAATAGGAAGCAGTCACCTCCTTCTGCGAAGCAGTAATGCTCGCTAAGAAGGAGGCAGAACGAGTGAGGGAAACTCAATGGAGACGCCCTCACGCCCCTAGCAGCCAACGCCGGCGACGAGATCTCCGGCCAACGTAGGCGCGGGCTTATCGACAGCGAGTAATGGGTAGCTCACCGACCGATAAGGACCAGGCCCGAGAGTCGACGGCGTGTAGTGTTCACGCACGCCTAAAAGAGATGTCAGCAAAAACTGACGGGGCCCAAAAGAGAGTCACCACGCCCTTTGGCACAGGCCAACTGAAGGAACAGGGGTGGGTTTTAGTTAGTAAACCACCCAGAGCGGGAGAAGTCATTGGATAATTTCACACCACACAATTTACCGCGGCCCTGGAATGCAAAGGGGAACTGAAGGAACTAGGGTGGGTTTTAGTCAGTAAGAGTCTGGCACTCCCTCCCGCTCCACGCAGAGCGCGAGAAGTGATTTGATGACTTCCAACCCTCAAAAAAAGGCTAGTAAAATGCTAACTAAGTCGTAAGGGATTTCTTTTCGGAACGGAACTCCAAAAATTAACTATTCTGCTCCACATTTCGGACTTATCATCGAGACCACTAACAGCGAGACAGTTTCCGTTCGCATATTCGGCGATACAGTGCGTACCTACAGTAACAAATAAAATTTATTTAATCGTAGTCACAGTTAAACGAGCAGATACCGGTGCCGCCGCTTTTTGTCGCCTCAATAAACTATCGGATTCACGTGGAAATGGCGCACAGAAATTTATTTGCAACCTTTTTTGTATTTGCCTGTGTTTTGACCTGTCGAGGCGAGGACTGCGAGTCCTACGATGAAATGGGATCGTGTAAGTTTTGACTTGGTTTTATTTTAACTTTCAGCTGTTTAACTTTCAATTTTATCTAAATCTAAACTTATGTTATAGAGAGGCAAAATTGATTGATAGAAGGTAATCTCTGAAAGTACTCCGACAGTAATTGAGGTGTAATAGTGTTATTTTTATTGAGGAACTCGTAGCTAAAGTAATAACAGCCGCACGGGTCGATACATCAGGTTAAGTTACACTTGCCGGGGTTGGTCCATGGATGTACAGACTGTTGTCAACATTACCTGACCCACCCTAAAATCAAACGACTTTGAACCCTCTGGCTGTAACATTAAGGTTTATGTAATTTATATGAGCTTATCACACAAGTGCACGAGGACTCGATGAACAAAAAAACAATAATAACACAGACACTCAAATTTGATCTTTAACACGTAACGTTAAGGTAAACCCACCCAACATAGTCGGAGCCACCGGCATTATAATTATGTTTTTGTTAAGCTATTTTAATCATTATCTCGTTAACATTAAAGTTGAAAAGCTTTTAAGTCACACTACATAATTACAACCCAATCTATAATTTCGCGTATTCCCAACAAGTTGTTGTGGCTTAGCGGTTTGATGCTGGATTGACGACGAACAGCATGTGGGTTCGAAAACACAGTCCACCACAGTCATCAGTTTCTTTTTTAATTTGTTTTCATTTCTACAATATTGCTTGCAATATTAAAGAACGACCAATATGATTTTCGCCTAATAACTTATCTTGTAAACGGGTGGGTAATTTAAAAAACTTTAAGTTCACAGTTCTTTATAATGAATACGAATATTTATTTTTCAACTACCCACTTATTACAAGTTATGTGAAAATATTACCATTTTAAAAAGTTTATGTATAGTCTGTATTTCTTTACAATAATACAAGAAATAGTTTTGGAATATAAATTCTATATTGAAAGCAAAACAATATCTTTGTCGCAGGATTTGATCTCGAATCTCGTTTTTCTCGGTCTTACACACAGACCACGAGACCAGAATTACTTGAACTCAATCATTAAAATAAGCTATTACACTTATCAAATTATAACAAATAGTTATAAAATATAACCTAACGCTAACGTTTTAAAGATCAAATTTGCGTGTCTATATTATTATTGTATTTGTTCATCAAATCCTCGAGCAGTTGTCTGATAAGCTCATATAAATTAAATAAACCTTAATGTTACGTGCAGAGGGTCCAAAGTCGTTTGATTTTAGGGTGGGTCAGATAATTCTGACAACAGTCTGTACCATCTTTACATACCGAGACTCCTCCGTGCCTCGGAAAGCACGTTAAGCCGTTGGTCCCGGCTGTCAATCGTGCATCTTTGACAGTCGTTACGGGTCGTCAGAAGCTCCAAAGTCTGACTACCAGTCTTATCAAGGGGTATCGTATTACCAGGTAACTGGGTTGTGGAGGTCAGGGAACATGGAGCGACTGCCTAGTCGCTCCATGTAATATACTGGTATTCAGTTGCATCCGGTTAGACTGGAAGCCGACCCTAAGATAGTTGGGAAAAGGCTAGGCAGAACTTAAACTAAATTATAAATAATTAAATGATCTTTAAAAATGGTGAAAGTTTCATAAAAAAACGCTTTATATTTTAGTTAGACTAACAGCCGACATCAAGGTAGTTGGGAAAAGACGTGGCAGATTGAATAGTGTCATTTTTATTGTTTTTTATTTTTAAGCCATTTTCAAAATACCATTTTTCATTTATCATTATCATTTGCGATGTAGTAATAAAAGTAGTAAAGTACTACCAACCCGGATTGCGCCCACGTGGTGGGTTACGGCCCACACCTTCCACCGAGAGGAGGCCTGTGCCCCAGCAGTGGGGACATTAAAAGGCTGATGATGAATAAAAGTAGTAAAGGCCCCGACTTACGAGTTGTTGGTTGTAGGTCGTGGGTTAATCTTAGGTGCCTTACTTTGTATAATTTATTTCATCACCACTACTGTAAACCTGGAGACTGTAGCGGACAGGATCTCATCCCCACTCTGGAGATCATTTGTGAGGAGGGTAATTTAGTAGTTTTATATTTAATAATTTGATAATTAATGTATTTCTGACATGGTATTATTGATTATTATTTTATTGTCGATTAATTATTATTTTATTTTAATCTAATTGTAATTGTATTTTAATTTAATTGTAATCTTAATTTTATTTTATTTTATTGTAATTTTTATTTTATTTCTTGTGTCTTATTTTATGATATGGGTTATTTTATGCCTGAAATAAATGATATTTAATTTAATTTTACTGTCAAAACGTTAAAGGAAACTGGCATGTCCTAAAACAAAAAAATTAAGACATGTGACATCCTCCAACGCGCACTGGGCCCGCGTTGTGGCCTACGGCCCATTCACTCTGCTAAGGCCTGAGTCCCAGCAGTGGGGACATTATAAGGCTGATTGGGCTTATGTTATGTTATGTATTATTTTAATTTAATTGTAATCTTAATTTTATTTTATTTAATTGTAATTTTTATTTTATTTCTTGTGTCTTATTTTATGATATGGGTTATTTTATGCCTGAAATAAATGATATTTAATTTAATTTTACTGTCAAAACGTTAAAGGAAACTGGCATGTCCTAAAACAAAAAAATTAAGACATGTGACATCCTCCAACGCGCACTGGGCCCGCGTTGTGGCCTACGGCCCATTAACTCTACTAAGGCCTGAGTCCCAGCAGTGGGGACATTATAAGGCTGATTGGGCTTATGTTATGTTATGTATTATCATTCGCAGACCCCAAGTAACATGGGATAAGGGCAGGAAGATTGATGTATTATCATTTGACTACGAAAATTATTTCACTGCTAGAATGCTGCGCAATTGCTGTACTTTTAATCCCAAAAAATACTTTAGTACTTTTTCATATCCATGCTGTTAGGCAAATCATCGAGAAATATGCGGAATATCAACT
This sequence comes from Polia nebulosa, assembly GCA_951329385.1. Taxonomy (NCBI): domain Eukaryota; kingdom Metazoa; phylum Arthropoda; class Insecta; order Lepidoptera; family Noctuidae; genus Polia; species Polia nebulosa. The sequence continues at coordinate 23,099,743 of OX589596.1, read as the reverse complement.
CATAAACTATCTAGCATTTGTCGATTACAGCAAGGCATTCGACTCGTTAATACTCGTATATACAAACATCTGGGAGGCGTTATAAGAGCACAAGGGATAGACCAAAAATGTGTAAAATTGATTAGAAATATAAACAAAAAAAAGCTCGGCGTACATTCAGCTAGAAAAGAAAAGAGATTCATATAAGATACAAAAAGAAGTAAAACAAGGAGATCCTATCTCTCCAAAACTTTTCGCTGCTGTTTTGGAAAGGATCTTCAGAAGCTTTGTATGGGAAAATCTGGGTTAAAATATCGACGAACGCACACTAACACACTTAAGATTTAAAAACGCCAAAAGACCTAAATATAATGTCAAATGAACTAGCATCTGAGAGTGAAAAAAACAAAAGTAATGACCAGTAGAAATAAAAGCAGTATAAATGAGAGTCACAAATTAGCTATGTTGAAGAAAACAATACCTCGGACATATGATATCACCTATAGATAACATAAACAAAGAAATCGGAAGAACGATTGAAAAAGGTATTGAAGCCTAAGGGAAGTAAAGAAAGACAAAAACCTACGTAGAACAACAAAGAGCAAATTATTCAATGTCTGCATTCTACCAAAATTAGTTTATGGAAGCCAAACCATGGGCCATAACAAAAAACACAACCATTAGAATTGCCATTTGCAACGAGCAGTGGAGAGAGGTATGCTAGTAGAAAAGAGGGGAGATAGAATAAGAAACTACAACATTAGGAAATAGACCAAGATATAGGACGTAACCCTAAAAAAAAATTGAAAATATCAAAAAACCCGACTGATAAAACACAATAAAAAAGTTCCAAACAAGTCACTTTTCAAGCAGTCTGATGTAGTTGATGGCAGTTATTTTAGTTCATTCACAGATTTTATGCCACCAACTGCATCAGACTGCTCGTAAAGTTACTTGTTTGGAACTTTTTATTTGTTTTTTTCAGTCGGGTTTTTTGATATCTGCAATTTTTTTATTTCCTAAATTTTAGTGAGTTAGAATTTTGGAATCGTCTCATTGAGCTCTTTATTTTGATACCCCACATGACCAGGTCACAAAAAAATACGACTACACCTGTGTCGCCATTTTGTTTTTTTTTTTTTTCAAATTTACGATAGCCTATGTCACGTTAGTAAAATCCATCAAGCCGTTTAGGCTACAGCACGTACCAAAGAAATAGACATACAAACATACACACATATTATATACATACATACTATCTAAAAACATTACCCTCCTTCAGGGGAAGTCGAGTAAAAATAAAAAGGCTAAAATGGAAGTGGTCGGGACACATGATTAGAGGAAAGGACAAATGGAGCAAAATAGCTACACAATGGTATTTTTAACCGACTTTCGAAAAAGGAGGAGGTTCTATGTTCGACTGTTGTATGTTTTTTTTTTTTTTATGTATGTCCACCGATTTCTACGTCAGTTGTGAACCGATTTTCAAAATTCTTTTTTTATCCGAAAGAATATACTCCCGAGGTGGTCCCATTTAAATTTTATCGAAATTGCTTCAGCGCTTTTTGAGAAACTGAACAAAAACGAAAAATACGTTTACCTCGATGACGTTTTGGTGTTCTCCAAATGTTTAAATGCCACGTTCCATGTTATTGGGGTTTTTAGTTCTGGGGTATAACAACTAAAAAGTGAAAAATAAAAAACTTTTTTACAAAAAAAACAACCGACTTCCAAAAAAAAATACACTAAAAATTAAAAAATAACTTTAATTTCGGAAGTCGGTGTCAAATAACGAAGAAGTAAAATACAAACACCGACTTCCGAAATTAAAGTTATTTTTTAATTTTTAATGTTTTTTTTTTTGGTAGTCGATTGTTTTTTTTGTAAAAAAGTTTTTGTAGAACAGGGTGTAAAGTCCCCCAAACCTCCATTGAACCCTTTTCAATGGAGGTTTGGAGGACTTGACACCCAAGGATCCTACGACCAGACGGGTGTTGTGTCTGGTCCGGCCAACTTCCCAGTGGTTAATTTCGGACTATTGTACATGTTCAATTCGCGCGGAGAACTCGCTTAGGATAGCGCGCTGTAGGATTTGTGGTTTTTAGTTCGTTTGTGGCGTCATAGATGTCGCTACATCACTCCCCTCCGGAGATTGGAGATCGAAGGTTCTTGATGAGTCGTCCATACATCTTGTGATGTTTGCCGGGCCAGTGGAAGATTGGTTCCAGTGAGTCGGAACCGGAAGAGCCGCATAGTTCACGGTTTTTCGGAACTTTCTGCGGTGATGCCCCAGTGAGTCGGGGTGATGATGACCCAGTGAGTCGGGATGATGCTCCAGTGAGTCGGGGTGATGATGTCCCAGTGAGTCGGGATGATGCTGCAGGCTCCAGTGAGTCGGAGTAATGCTGCGGGCTCCAGTGGGTCGGAGCGATGCTGTGCGACGTAGTGACTTGACTGCTGGCGTCGACCAGGAGAGGTTCTTCGACCGGCCGAAGGTGCTGTCCGCTGCGCCAAGATCGCTGATGAGGTTGAGGGTGATGAAAGAGGCTGAGGATGCTGAGCAGGAATGCGCGTCCGCTGCGTGCTGGTGGTCAGGATACCCGTAGAAGCCGTTGGTACTGGCTGGCTGTATGACTCGTTGTTCAAGAGCTTGAAGGAAGTGATAATGATGACGCAGGAGTAGCTGCACGAAGGATGTGCTGACGCTCATAGTCGAGGGTCACCAGTTTGGAGGTGATGACGTCGTGACGAAGGCTGCGCTCACGTTCATAGTCGAGATTCACCAGTTTGGAGGTATGCGGAACAGGGTGTAAAGTCCGCAACCTTAATTGAAAAGGGAGGATCCTCCGACCAGACGGGTGTTGTGGTTGATTTCGGACTGTTGTACATGTTCAATTAGCGCGGAGAACTCTGCTTGCGCGATGTAGGATTCGTGGTTTTTAGTTCGTTTGTGGCGTCATAGATGTCGCTACAGTATAAAGGGAAGATAAAAGGAAAAGAGGTAAATAACTATATAGATGGGACGATGATATCAGGCAGGTTGCAGGCATAACATGGAGTAGAGTAGCCAGAGAGAGATCACAATGGAGTAGGTTGGAGGAGGTCTTTGCCAACTGGCAAACGGACTGCAGAAAGTAAAGAAGCACCAAATAAGTGAACCATTTTAGTTATGCAAAATACATATATGACAGTGCAGTATTGTAAGAAACATAATTGTATATCTATTATCCGAATAAAAGGCTTTATTATTTTTATAAAATGCACCATAATTTAAATACAACAGTAACGTTTAACTATTTACAATTATGATTGTTATTTTAAAACAATAATTGGGCTATCAGAATATCGCATTGTTTTAAATTCAACAAAATGGATGAACATACATAATTTAAATTGTAAATACTTTTATGTGAATTGAAATTAAAATTACGTTAAATATTATTAATAAATATTACCATTTTATTTCGTTTTGTTTTTATTATTTTATTTGTTGATATTATTTTTTCGCTGAAATTACTAGAAGCTATTTTTGTATCTGTAACTGGTTCACTGTAAGTGGTTGGGTTACTGTCGCGCACGAGGATCTGGGATCGATTCCCGGGTTGCGAAAAGTGTAATTGGAACTATTCCATTTGGCATTTCGTAGTAACTGGAGTCTGGATTGTGCCCGGTTGGTGGCAATGGCTTTTGCCTCCTATCACATCATCATAAACTTCAGTAGCCGTCTTAAGCCTGGGCCAAGTTAAAGACACACGTAAGGTGGACATCCCCCTTCAGGCAACCTGCACCTCTATCTTGCCTTTCTAAGAATTCCTTCAAACATGATGTTGTTTTGTTTACCAGGTACTCCACCGTGTCCTTCCGACATGGTGCTATATAGCGCCGGGTGTCTCGACCCAACCTTGTCGGAGCGTACGTGTCGCCAACCCGAGGCGCGGTCCCTGGGTGTCCGGTGCGACTACTCGCGGTGCGAGTGTCCTGACCCGAAGGTGTGGGACGAAGCTGCCAAGATGTGCGTGACTGTGGACCAGTGCTCGGATCAGTCTAATGTGAATAGTACTCGGAATGACTAATTAAAGTGGTTTTTTAATAAGATATTTATTTAATACGAGTACCTTACAATACCTCTTTTGCCTACCTGTAATTCTCCCTATTCTACGTAACTGACTATTATTTTACATTTAGAGAAAGATTGAGAACTAATTACCACGCTTGTACATATTGGATCTTAGATGATTATAATATCTACACAAGGTATAATGGTGTCCGGTGCGACTACTCGTGGTGCGAGTGTCCTGACCCGAAGGTGTGGGACGAAGTCGCCAAGCTGTGCGTGAGTGTCGACCAGTGCTCCCATCAGTCTTATTTGAATAGTACTAGGAGTGACTGATGAAAGTTATTTTTAACCGACTTCAAAAAAGAAGGAGGTTATCAATTCGGATGTATGTATTTCTTTTTTATGTATGTTCGGGCATAGCTCCGTCATTTATTGACGGATTTGCAAAGTTATTTTTTTGATCGAATGGGGTTTGTTCCAAAATGGTCCCATTTAAATTTCATATAAATCTGATGATGGGTTTCGGAGACAGACAACGGAACTCTTCAAAAATTCACAGCAAATCAACCGCGTTTGCTGCTATCGTATGTCTATGAATTGTTAACACAGTTTAATGGCGAACCACCACTAAAAAGTGAAAAATAAAAAACTTTTTTACAAAAAAATAGAAGCGACTGCCAAAAAAAGTGCAAAATAACTTTAATTTCGGAAGTCGGTATCAAAAAACGAAGACACAAAACCAGGAACACCGTTTATTTTTTTGTAAAAAAGTTTTTTTTTTAATAAGATATTTGTTGAATACCTTACAATACCTCCTTTGCCAAACTGTAATCCTGCCTATTCTACGTAACTGACTCTTATTGACATGCACAGAAAAAATGAGAACTAATCACCAGGCTTGCTCATGTTGACTTTTAGATTACACCTACATAAGGTATGATTGTTTTTAAATACACCGTTTTCTTCTGACATGGTGTTATATGTATAGCGCCGGGTGTGTCGACCCAAACCTTGTCGTAGCGCTCGTGTCGCCGCCCCGAGGCGCGGTCCCTGAGTGTCCGGTGAAAGTGTCCTGAAACAACACGAAGGTGTGGGACGAAGCCGGCCAAGCTGTGCGTGTAACGGCTCTAGCAGACAAGCGAGTATATAGTAACGCGCTTGTCTGCTAGAGCCTTTATATTCTCCAGTCAGACAACGATTAGATAAATAAAGTAATATTTCCAAATTAAGTATGATTTATGTATGTATGGTTTAATAGCAGCTTTTGAACCCTTTCACCATTTTTACACACAAATATACGTAGGCCAACTATGTAGCTACGAAGCTCAACAGACGTTTGTCAAGTGCTTGCTCCATTCACGATAGTTCGTACAGAGGCAACGGGGCGTGAACGCAGCGCTGTCTGACGAGTCGTGTTCTGTTTGTGACACGTTCAGTCCACTATGCCTTTGATAAATGAAATATACTCGTAGAGTCTATCTCCCAGTAAAACTGAATACCTACCTCACACACCACACAAAAAAACTCAAAAGTCACGCATATATTTTAGTTAGGGTTGATTTTTAAGGTTCCGTATCCGAAGGGTCCAAACGGAGCCCTATTGTTGTCACTCACGTGTCCGTCTGTCTGTCCGTCCGTCATCTGTCACAAAATTTTGTTACGAAGAATTTTTTAACTGCCCATTGACTTAGGAACTTGAAATTTTGTGATAATGTTTATTATAACGTATACTTTACTAAAAAATACCAATATTTGGTACGGAACCCTTAATGTGCGAAATCCGATACGCACTTGGCCAGTTTTTTAGTATGTCGTGGATCGAGGGCGCTATAAATTATGTCGGACTGTGATGAAGACCCAATGTTTCTCGTGCATCTCGGCCACCCATGATGCGACAAGTAGATAATCTTTACCTGAAGAATAAATATGGCTGGTCTGACATTAATAATAATAATAACCCCCCCTCTCCACCCCCAAAGAAAAATAAAAAGACTAAGTCCATAGGGTTAGTAACAAATTACTTAAAAAAGTAGTGTTAGTAGGTATAGACATATAAAGCTAAAACATACAGCTACACATCAGCATGGCGTGGCTACAGGATTATTCATAACTCGACGTATTCCCGTCAGGTTTCGATAGTGACCTATTTGGAACAATTAACCATCCGAGATTATTTGTTTTTCGAAAAAAATCCAGAATATAATTTTTCTTTAAAACTGCTAATCGCAAAGTTAAGGCTTCCGCCTAAGCTTCCTCGGGTGCTTAATGGTTGTAGATAGGTGATACTATCACGACCTGTCGGGCATACGTCGATTTACCTTTAACCCTATTTAGGTACAAAAGCTGTCGAACCGCCATTTTTTAATCCTCATTTAAAAGTTATCTGACGATTGAAATTCGCCCCATAAGCACATTGCAATGCAATATACGAGTACAAGTACTTTTGAATGACCTTAATCGAAGAAAGTTCTGTATACTTATCTATTAGTTTTCAAAGCAAGAATGAGCAAGCATCTTCTGGATAACATCGTAAACCGTATTAATCGTTTTCCATCAGGTGAGATTGAGTCCAAGAGTTGGCTTATCACGAAATTACGAAAAGTAGTTCTTGGTTCCAAAGCGTAGATTCCCAAATTCTACGGAGAGGAGTGGAAGAGAAACCCCATGGTAATCCTTTTAAATCAAGTTAAAAATCACTGGATAGCAACAAAGGACATAATTTATTAAAAAATAACCATGTGATAACCAAGTTTAAACACTGATTAGCAAGTCCATAATTCAAAATTTTCTAAGGAGATTTTAAATTTATTATCAATTAATCAGTATTTTTTAACGAAGCGTATTTTCTAAATCATTCTGAATATCACTATCGTTAGTTGGTTAGTTACCTCTTAGTTATACTAATAATAAAGCCCTTTATTCTGAATTAATATTTATTCTAAACTCTAAGATAAACAACTACAACTATAAAAAGTCTCTTAATTAAAGGCCTCCTCCAATGACATCCACTGTTGCCTGTCATGAGCTACCCTTCTCTAGTTTGGTCCTGCTGTCAGTTTAATTTCGTCTTCCCACCTTGTGTGTTGTCTACCTTGTCTTCGTTTGCCATCCCTTTAGTACCATTCTGTGCTCCACTTCCCCACTTTATCGCGCATCAAGTAGCCTGCCCCACCTCCACTTCTGTTGGTCGATTCGCATGAGTATGACAGGAAGTTTTGTCATTGACCTTACTCTTAGTTAATTATTTCAAAACTTTAGCCTGAACGTTAAAACGCTCTTTGATCATGAGTGGACCCGTATTTACAATTAAAACTCCAAACCAGGTCAATTAATTATTCTTATTTGAGGAGATAGAATAGTTTATCTACCTGCTCGGACCTCTGTTTACTTTTTCAACAGAAACTAGAGCTCTGGACGCCGTACTATTGAATTGTACGAACAAAGCGATGCCTAATAAATGCCACAAATGAATATTCATACAATGATATTGCAATGTAGATCGAACAGTGTTTTTATTAACAGGAATTTTAAACGAATGGAAATTGTATACGCGGTTAAAGTGTGAATTCAAACCTCATCCGAAGTGAATTTTAACGTCAGTAGACTGAGTGGAAAGGATTTCAACATCAATCATCAATTCGTCTACCTATAGGAGTTCACTATGATGCATACGCCTCTTCATTCGGAAGCCATTAACAGATGATGACAGCCCATCTGATTGAAAGTGGTTACGTCTATAGACATCTCCAACTTCCTAGGTAGTTATGTAGAGATTTGTTGATGCATTGTTATCCCAAGATACACAGTTTTGCAAGTACTACTTTGCGACATCCATTATAGTCCGGCACACTGCGCCCGATGCCTACACAAGCTATCTATATGGTCCCTTATTAAACTAAAATATTCTGACATGCTTTATTTTAATAATCTTGTATTTTAACACAAAATCCAGTAATCTGAGCATTCTCATAATCTGGCACCCCCTTTTTTTGTGGGGGTGGGAAATCATCCAATGACTTCTCTCGCTCTTTGTGTCAGACTTTTACTGACTAAAACCTACCCCTATTCCTTTAGTTGCCTGAGTGCCAAGGACCGCGGGAACTCTATTTTAAATTTATCCACGACCAGGCATCGGCCCTGACGGACCCCGTCAGGTATTTCTGACATCTCTTTGAGGCGCGCGTGATCCAGCACCCCCTGGCAGTATTAAAAATGTCGTATTAATGACACTCTGCTGTATGTTGAAATAAAAACACTTTGTTTCCCCTAGTCACACCTAGAAGGTCACCGATTCATGGACTGAAAACCACAGAGTGATTCTTTCTAATGTTATTTGGTTATATCGTGGTTATATTCGACAGGAATACGACTACTGGGACACAGGCCATTCTCTGTGGGTCGTAAACCATCACGAGGCCTCAGTGAGTGTAGTCGATAGCATACCTACCCACAAAAAGAGAAAACTATCGAAGTAAAGCTTATTTCCACTAAGAAAAAAAACTATCAATCATGCTTTGTTCAATAGCAGTCACCGCAAATAGGAAAAAACTGTAATATAAATGAGACGTACATTTCGCGAGTGATCGAAGATATTTGATCGCACGTCAGTGGTAGCTGCGAATGTGCGTGGCATTCGATATATATTCCACTACACATATATCCCCGGTTTATCCCACAGGGTTGTTGTTGTGTCAAACATGACAAATAGCTAGACGTCTCGCATCTTTATGGCTCTTGTACTCAATGGGCCATCGTGTTAACTTAAAGTGTAACGGAAAGGTGTGGTCATATTTTAAGGATCGGTTCTGCCCATGGAACTGAACTACTTTATTTAAGAAAAAAATCCAAA